>JBBPCX010000002.1:5437177-5462461 GCA_037974365.1 Hydrocynus forskahlii
GTGCCTGTCTTGTGTGTCCCCTCGAGCCGGGGCTTGTGTGGAGTATCTGTGACCCCTGTCTGTGTTCATTAAATCTTCCTTTGCATTTACTTTGGTGCGTGTGCGTCATCCCCTTCCCTCTCTCCGTAACAATGAATTAATTGGGAAACACAGTGTTTTTTGAAAATTGACCTTGTACCCTGAAAAATGACCAAAGTCATTTAAAATCTGAATTATTCCATTGATACTGCTGACTGGATCTGTGATATAATGTAAAAGGTCATCTGCATACAAGGAGACATAATGTTCCATGTTTCCCCTCCATATGCCCTGCAAGTATGTTGATATTCTCAGTTTTATAACTAATAACTAATGCAAATAATAAAGGTGACAGCAGGCAGCCTTGACGGGTTCCATGAGACAGTGAGAAATATGAGGAGTACTGACTGTGCGAAATCGAGCTTGAGGTGATGCGTAGAGAAAGCGCACCCAAGAAATAAAATTTTGACCAAACCAAAACTTTTCCAGCATTTTAAACAAAAAAGCCCATTCTACACTGTCAAAGGCTTTTTATGCATCTAAAGAAAGTACTACTTCAGATTTTGTTGCTTTGGAGGGTGTAGAAATTATATTTATCAAACGCCGTATATTTGAGGACAATTGGCGCCCCCTGATGAAACCAATCAAGTCCTCAGAGATTATAGAGGGTAGACATGATTCTAATCTTTTTGCTAAGATTTTGCGAGTATTTTTACGTCCTCATTTTTACGTCCTCATAAAAGAGAAATTGGTCTATAAGAGCCACATTCTGCAGGATTTTTGTCTTTTTTAAGAATAACTGAGATAGTTCTGTTAGGGTTTTCGAACGGTCAGACAAAGAATGGTCAAACATGTTTAATAGCAATGGGGCTAACTGTACCGAGAATTTTTTTTATAAAATTCAGATGGGAACACCATAAGGTCCAGGAGTTTTGCCATTATTCATTTCCTTAATGCTATCATATATTTCTTGCAGCGTAATTGGTTGACCTAGTAATACTTGTGTTGGTTTATCAAGAGTGGGTATGTCTATACTATTTAAAAACATCTCCATGTTTGAGTCTGTATGAGGGGGTTCAGATGTATGAAGTTTAAAGTAATATGATTTGAAGGCTGCATTGACTTTTAAAGGACAAGATGTAAGACTATCTGAATGGTCATAAATCTGTGGGATATGTCATGATGCTGCTTGTTGTTTAAGCTGGAGAGCCAGCAGACAACTGGCATTATCACCAAATTCATAGAGTGTCCCTTTCGATCTCAATATTTTTTGTTCTGCCTATTCTGTAGAAAAGAGGTCAAACTGAGTTTTGAGGTTTACTTTCTGTTGGTACAATTCTGGTGTGGGAGTTATTGCATATTGCTCATCAATTTCAGATATCTTTTCAGTTATATCAGTTTGCGTCTTTTTGCGCAGCCTATTATAATAAGCAGAGTTGGAAATTATTCTACCTCTGAGAGTAGCTTTCAGGGCCTCCCATAACAATGAAGGACTGATCTCCACTGAATTATTAAAACTTAAGAATTCCCCTGTTGCTTGTGTTATTGTAGTACAGAAAGCACATGAAGACAGCAGAGACGTGTTAAATCTCCAATGAGGAATTCCAGCTACTGGAGAGTCAAATCTGAAGTCAAGCAAGAGGGGAGCATGGTCTGAAATAACTATTGCAGAGTATTCAGAGGAGTGCACAGATTGTAATAAGATCTTATCAATAAAGAAATAGACTATTCTTGAATACATATGATGTACATTTGAGAAGAATGAGTATGCCATAGCATCTTGATGTAGACATTTCCAAGGATCGCAACCTCCACAATCTTCTATAAATGATTTCAATGTCATCGCCATCCTTGACATACTGATTACCTTAGAGCTGGAGTGGTCCAACTGAGTGTCCATCACACAATTTAGATCTCCCCCCAAAATAAGATAATGTGTATCCATATGTGGAATTAAGCATATAAGTGTAGTCATAAATTGAGCGTTATCAAAATTAGGGGCATAGACACACTCTAATATAACTGGTAAATGAAAAAGTCTGCCTGAGACAATGATGAAGCGCCCATTACGGTCTGGCACTATTTTTCTGGTATAAACTGTAGCTTTTTAGAGATTAAAATAGCTGTCCCCCTAGCTTTAGACTTAAATGAAGAATGGAATACCTGTCCTACCCATGGTCTCCTAAGCCTTATGTGGTCACTCATTTTAAGGTGAGTTTCCTGCAGGAAAATAATGTCTGCTCTGTGAAGTTTAATATGTTGAAACAATTTTGCCCTCTTAACAGGCCCATTCAATCCTGTCACATTCCATGAAATGAATTTGACATGTAACTCACCCATCCCTTTACTGATATTAGTATTAATCATAGGTTTTTGTTACGATATAATCTATGGAAAGATGTAGGTTTGATGTTAAACATAAAATCTTGCTTTGCATAACCAAACCTTTGGGTACTGATATTGTAAGAGTGAGACCTCAGGCATGCCAATGACCCTTAAATTCTGTCACCTGGATCAATTCTCAAAGGTCCTCTGTTTTGGAGGCTAATGCAGTGTTTGCTTTTTCAAGTTGGGTTAATCTCGTTGCTATCCCAGCTAGCTCATCACTGTGGGTAGTAAGTGTGTCCTCCATAGTTGTTATCTTTTGGCTATGTGGTTCCAACGCAGCTCTTATCATCTTAAGAGATGTTTGTATGGGGACAAGGGAATTTTCCAATGATGTTGATAGGTATGTTTTTAGTTCTGCAGCCAGGCTTCCTCGGCTTTTCTCTAGTTCCTGCACCAGGCTATCGACAGTTAGCATCTCCGCCATCTAAGGCGCAGAGGCTGCCTGAGTCGAGACACTTTCTTTCACTTGATGCTGCGATCTCGACCTCGTCTACTAATCTCGGTTTGAAACAAAGTAAAGATTACCTATATCTGACTAGTGTGGTAAGCCAGGATAAATATATGAATTGAGCAAGTAAAATTAAGACAAAAGTGGGAGCTATCGCTCAACGTGGCCGTCACCTACATTGCCCAACCGGAAGCACATCCTTTTCATTTTAAATCATAAAAAAGAAAAACACGATGGCCTATGTGTAATGTTGAAAATCGGTATGGAACTCATTTAACCATTTCCAGCCTGCCCATTCAAATTTCCAAACCATTTGCTTGATGACTTTTACAGATATATCTCATCCATCCAGTCACGGATTTTAAATCTGAAAACTGCCCCTTCAAGCTGACAAACTACAGATTTGACAAATGGTATAGTCACTATTATATACATATATGGTACATACACTTACCATGTGTGTGTATATATATATATATATATATATATATATTTATATATATATATATTATTGCCCTCCATCTTGGAGTAATTGAGACAAAGTAACAGCTCACATTCTCATCACTACATTTAATGTAACTTTTGAATTGTAGAGCATACATTCATTAAGATTTTTTTCTAAATCACTTATAAAATTATGCATATTTCTGTATACATATTTTTACATTTTTAAAAGACTTGCTTATAACCTAACAAATGTTATATTTGCTACGCTTCATATTTATGCAACAAGGCTTTATTTCTGTCAGTGTGCATCACTGTCAAACAATAGAATATTCTGTTCAGGCAGGTCGTTAGAATCACAAGATTGTTGAACAGTTTATTTAATAACAGTTTGCATAATAATGCATTTTCATCTTATTTTCCAGAACAGTGCCACAGATAAAGCCTTTGGAAAATACTTGGTAAATCCACGGAGTAATGTCATTGAAAAGACTTCACATTGAGCTTTATCCACACACACACACACACACACACACACATATCTCTGTTGACCTGACAGGGATTCATCTTTTCTGAAGCTTTAAAATATTGCCGCCTGGGACCTCATGAGCCCAGCGGCTGTATGGCCTATGGGACACATTAGGTTTGTGGTACTGCTGACATGCACCGTGTGCTCCGGAAGAGCAGAAATTGTTGCAAAAAGACATACAGGAAATATGCTGTATGTAAAATGTACTGCGATGGTACGGAATTTGCAGTGCGCTTTGATTTTCCAGTGGATCTCAGCCCAGTAACTAAGTTTCTGATGCGTCTGCAGCACAGTCGAGCCAGTGGAAAGTTTTTCAGAGTTGCTCTTGTTATTGTGGTCTTTCATTATTTTTTGTCTTTTTTGAGATATTTTTCTTGGCATTCTTTAGCCGTGCAATGAAAACCTACCCCAACAAATTTGTTAGTGATGGCCTGGTACACCGTTGTTAAAGTTAAAGATCATTTGTCAGCATCACAGGAAACTCCCAGTGAAATTTAGCTTCGGTCCAAACAGATAGTGTTCCTTGTACTTTGTCAGTTTCCCTTTTGTGCGTTTGTATCTCCATTGTTGTTGTTTTTTTTTCATGAGCAGTAAAAAAATCGACCAATCAGAAAGCTTTGATGCAGTCAACTCGGCTGCGGCCTGCTTTCGGCCCTGCCATACGGCTTGGGTTCAGGTCCCTTTATTTGTAATGGAAAAAGCATTTGTTGGTGTGGTTCCTTGTTCCAGTGGAAAATCACCATGAGTTAAAACTGTACTGTTTTGTAGCAGCTGGAATAAACCTAGTAGATGATTCTCAGTAGGAAGATATTGGTGGTGCGAAAGGATTGCTTCCCTCTCATGTACTGTAGTGGCAAGATTGCAGGTTGCTTTTTGTTTCGGAACTGTGGGTTCTGGAGCTCCCTTTTCACAAACTGTGATCAACTCTACTAATAGCTGAATTATTTGCAATGGTTGATGTATATTAAGCCTTTCATAATCTAGGGGAGTATTTTGTCACATTTATAAATATGTTAATCTCAGCTTATACGTAGATTTATAGAGTGCATGCGAGATGATATTTTAATTGGTGTTGTGTCGTCATCTACTATTGTTTCGCTGTAACTCATATTATTGTTATATGAAATTGTTAAGAGAGGATGTGTATGAATTTCAGGTAGAGTCTTTCATAAGTAGCCCAAGAGAAGGCCCAGTCCTCCTGCCAACAGCAGGTCGCATGATCTGATCCTTCTCTATGACAGAATAAGGAACAGAAGGTCTAATACAACACCAACTCCATGTCCATTCAATGACCCCTTTATTAGACACTCTTGTCTAACTCATGTACAGTTAAAGACAGTAGCTCACCTGCCGAGGCACTCTGGCCCTTCAGCAATGAGCCAGAATGAAAGGAAGTAAGGTTTTCTAACAAAACGAGTCCATGTATCATACTTTTTTGTTGTATGTCTTCATCAAAAGGTGTTAGAATGTTTCCAGACCCTATGCTTTGCTGTATTACCAAACGTGTCCACTCCAACAGACACCAGATCTGTTAAATATTATAGCACTTCAATCTGTCCATGAAACAAGCGTTTGCAGCATTAATTCCAGTCCATTAAACAAAATCTGGCTTTGGTGGAAGGGGGGCCATCTCTGGCCTCGATACAGACAGCTGTAACCCTGATCAGGTGACGGAGAAGCGAGAGCTTGGAGATCTGGGATTTGAGAGAGTTGTCCTACATTACTGGCAGTGGAGTGATAGATCCTCTGCAAATAAGACCTAAATATGGTGCCACGGTGACTTTCAGCAATTGTTCTGCCTGGAGGAGTGAAGGACATCGGCTGTCGCTGGTGTGCAAGTGGAATCCAGAGCAAATGAGAACATGCAGACTTGCACAGGTGGCGCACTTGCTGATGAGATGAGCTTAATCTGAAGGTCACATGGTCATTCATTTCCATACCAACACCTCACATCTAACAGCCTGCAGAATTATTGAGGAAAAAAATGAGACATAAAGAGATTTTGGGGATTTTTTTGTTGGGTATTTCAAATTCATTAATCAGTCTCAGTACACCCTACCCACCAATTCCCCCATCCCCCCCACTCCTGCATCTCTTGGTACGAAGTTACATGTGCAATGCGTGGGTGATTAATATCAGTTCGTGATGCTCAAATCTCCCCCTTTATTTCATTTAATCAAAATGGAGGGATGGGGATTAGCAAGGAGAAGGGATGGGAGGACAGAGCGAGAGGAGAGAAGAGGGAGAGAGAGAGAGGGAGAGAGAGAATAATGCCATTTCAAGGGAGGCCTTATTTAATTTACTGCAGGTCGATGGAGGTTCTCCAATTGCCTCTCCTGGATTAATAAGTAACCCACACACACTGTCCATCACTGCCCATCTCCCATTAGGCCTTTGAAATGGGCCCCAAATTGCCTCACCCAGCCTGGGCCTGATAGAAAGTGCACTCTCTTTCTTTCTACTTTCTTTCGCTTGCTCGTTTTTTGCTCCCTCCTCCTCATTCTTGTGCCGACTCTTCACTTCACACACACACCCACACACGTTCTGAATCCCATTCTCTATCATCCTTTACTTCATGTCATGCTTTGATTTGTGGTTTTCCTCTGAGGATTTTTCATAAGAGAAAATGACAGGATTCAATATCGGTCATGATATAGCTCCTCAGTACTTCAGTAATCAGTGGTTACGTCCACATGGCAGATCGTGAGATCCTGCCTCATTATGCTCTTAAAAAAGTGGATTTTCATCAGGAGAATGTGTCACATAGATTTGTGGGCTTGGAACGTCAAAATGTTCAGGAGATCTGAAATTACGTGAAGTCTAGGGGTCTTGATGCTCTTCTGAAAATCTTACCCAAGGTTCGTAAGGGGAAAAAAGAATACATTTTGCTAAAAAAAAAAATATATATATATATATATATATATATATTGTTGAAAAAGTGAATAGATCTTCAAGTTCCAAGATAAGGAGTAAGCCTAGTTCTGGACTTTGTTTTCCTTCTAAATAGAAACTCCTTTCAAAATGCTGTGTAGTCCATGACAGGCCTTAACCCCTGTTCTTAGAACTCAGAGTGTTTTAGTAAAAAAAGATTTCAACAAATAACATCAGTGCAAAACAGTATAAAACCGGTGTTTGCTCTCGCGCTTGCCATTTGCTGCTATTTCATTCAGCATGCCGCCACTTGGCTGCTCTCCAGACCCATTCTCTCTTTCCCCCACCCACTTGTGGGCAGAGACTATCCTGAAAGTTCTCCCAGGTTCAAAGATCTTGTGTTTTTTCCATTTTTTTTAAGTGAAAAAACATGGGGCTTTTTTGTCATTCCGGAGTGGTTATTATTATTACAAATTTTTAAAATGACAATAACTATGTTTCTTTGTGACATAGGAACACCAAACAAAGCTCTGCATGATGCCTGACATCCACATAAACAGTTTTTGCTGTATGATGACAATTTATTGTCACTATTTGTTGAGCTTCTGGCATGTATCCATGCTGCTCGTGTTCTAGTGTTAATGCTGGGAAATAGTCTCATTGTGTAATAACTGCACACAAATACCATCCCTATTCACTTAAGGCATTCACAAGGAGCAGTTCACAGCCAGAACGATCAAACATGACACTTTCGCAGTGTGGAATAGTCATTGATCAAACGAGACTCTCGCGACACACAACAATACAGACCTTGCCCTTGGCTAAGTGACTGTAATTGAGGTCATACATGAGCAGGCAGACGTCTGAAGTTCTCTGAATTCCTTCTCCATGTAAAACTATCGTCGCAGGCCCGATGTTTCTCCAATGAGGGTCTATCTTTGATATCGGTTTCAGGGCATGGCAGGGTAGTTTCTTTCCTTACAACATCCAGTCAAAGTGCATTTACCAAAATCAAGAACAAAATGGACCAAACAAGATCATATTAGAGGATAATTTATAAGCAGAAGCTTTGCCCCACTGCCCAGAAGAATAGCCAAAGTGGCTTCATACGCTGTTGGTACCTGAGGGGTGCTACTGGTCATGGAAGCATTACACCATTTAATAAACCACTACCACAAGGTCTTGACAAATATAAAAATGCCCAGCCTTGTAACTGCCTCATATTTGCTAACCATGAAGCAACACAAAGAACAGAAACAGAAACACCACAATACTACACAAATGTGTGTAGGACAGGGCTAAAGAGACTGCACAAAAATGAAATAGAGCAACAGAACAATCATTTACAGGATGAAACAACATACGGTGAAGTCTTGAACAGCATTGTCATGGCACCTGGCATCATTAGCCAACAATAGCAAAGTTCTGGAGTATGCATGTAATCACTAATGTTAGCTGACTAATTACTAGTCTCTCTCTCTCTCTCTCTCCCGCAGCCTCTCTTCACTCTGGATACAATGCTTCTTTCCTACTATGTCTCTCTACTGTTTCTTTCTCTCTTGCTCTCTCTTTTATATTTATATGAATTTTTTTCCAGCAGAAGCAGCAGCAGCTGTTGTATGCACCGTTCCTGCTCTCCGTTATCAGAGAGCGCCGTTCAAGGCAGAAGAGAGGGAAGACAGATGAAACAGGCTCCCCAGGCTAATTCATAAATCAATTTTAGATTTGTATAAAACCCGGGGAAACTCCCGAAGCAGTCATTATCCGCCGCTGTGAATCTAGGACATGGGGCTGTATGGAAGCACATGCCCATGCTTTGCCTTCCTGGAGCCTTTGATAGAGCCCAGCCCGCCTCCTGTACAGCAGCACAAGTGGCTTTGTAGTCAGCATATGGAAGCTATGTTACAAAATTCAAACAACTCAAAACAAGTAACAACTGACGGGTACATTCTGTAGAATATGAGATTGCATTATGTTTATATTACTTATATACTACTGATCGCTGTTACGTGTAATAACACGCTCCTAACCACCATTAGTGTTGCTAGTAATTCACTTAACTGTGAGTAATCCATAGTGTTAATACCCCAGCATGTGTGTATATAGCATAATGTATTTCATAATGAGTATTTTCTGCAGACTTTTTTGTTGAATTTATTTAGACTTTGTTTTATATTTATTTTGTTCTTGTCTCTGTGTCTGTACAGTCGCAACAAAGTTTACTGATCGTGATTCAGTAGCTCTGATTCATTATTTATTCTAACATATCACCCAAATTGACCTGCAAGAGATGCAAAACTTTTGTTTGACACCATCAAGCATAATAGGTCATTTCTTCAAACAAGGTTTTCTGTAGGTTGCCTCATGATCAGCTGGTTCATATTTCTGTTAGCCCTACCTCTAGATTTTGAGATTAACTATATTATCTTTAAAACAAATGTATAAGTCTGAGTCTGCAATTCTGACTTCTTTGTCTGTCAATCCGAAAAATATGGCAAAAATATTGCTATTGTTTATTGGTCAAGGGGGCAGGACTTTTCAAGAGGCGAGATTCGGTTTTTATACCTCTGTGGGCCAGAAGCCAAAACTGTAATCCAACCCCTATTACTATGGTAATAATGAGGACACATTCAAGGGAGCGTGCAGACCTTCTGCTGGTAAATTAGACCATGAAACTCATTTGTTGCCAGGTATAAGCAGAAACGTAAAGGGACAAACCCATGGAAAAGGTCAATCAGCTAACAGAAGACTGCTTTATTAGCATCATACTGAATGGTGGAGGACCATCACATACCCTAAGAGGGATATCATTTTGGGGCTACCACAATAACTTTTCATCTAATTCAAAAGTCAAAAGGTTTGGCACACACTGAGATTTTCTTCATTTGCATGTTAATTGGATATTTATTAAACATACACAGTTTTATTTTCTAACAAATAGATTTAGTGTCTGTTCACCATTTGAGTTCCTTTATTAGCCAGAATATTTATTTTTTTTATTCAACACTACTGACCGGTTTGCTGCAGTTTGTGGGTTAAAAAGCAGTAGTGTACAAAAACTTTTGACTGGCAGTGTATATATTCTGTCTTACTCGTTAACACGCACGTTTTAATGAGCTACGAGTGAGAGTGAACTTAAAATTACATCATGCTTATGTTATTGCCTGCTGTTAATCCCTCACTGTTCCCAAATCACATCCATCCCTAACATCTACTACTAACCAACCAAGATAACGTCAGCGGGATCCATCGCTCCTTGTCCTTTGACAGCAGGGTTTTGGGTTTTTTTTTTCGTTTCACTGTTTAAACATACACGTGCAGAGACAAAGCCTTTTCATCTCCTCGCACCCCTCCATTGCTACTTTAGCCATTTTTCATCAGGGCCCATCATTAAATGCTGGGCTGAGAGTAGAATGAGGCTTTGTTCTCCAAGAGGGGCGCCAGCCATTAATCCCATCTGGGTTTTCATCTTCGGCATCAGGAATAATGAGAGCGCGCTTCTCGGAGAGAAAAAGGAAAGGAAAAAAAATCAGACAGAATCAGGCAAATGGCAGGCTGGACCATCTGTCTAACAAGAATGTGAGAATGCACACATTTTTAAAAAATAAAATTGTGAGCACAAGATCCGCCATGCCGGAAGTCCCACAGATAACAAGATAATTCTGAGTCTCTGTAGCGTCTCTTTTGTCTTGCTCAACAAACACAGTTTCATATTTGCAAAAAACAAAAACCAAACCAAACCAAAACAAAGTCACTAGTAATTAAAGCAGAACAGAAAAAAATTATTAAAGATAAAGTTCGCTACACCACATTCATAATGTGTGCCTGGATTGAGAGAACAGCAGAGCTGTAAAAATGTCAACACTTTAGTTGGTTTTGCAGTAATGTGGCAGACCTAAATTATTAATTACTAGTATTTCCTCAAGAATCCCAGCCGAAAAGCATGATATTCAGAGTGATATATTCAGATATATTAATAAATACATTAAAAATTATAGTATATAATGGTAAAATATGTCATAGAATTAGACGCAGATGATTAACTACTAATTTTAGAAATACTATATTCCCGAGGTATTATCATAAAAAATAAACAAAGAAAGAAAAGAAAGAAAGAAAGAATAAAAGAAAAAAGAAAGAAATACTAATCAGAAAATGACTAATGTTTCCAGTACAAAATCGGGATATAATTTTTAGAAATACTATGTTTCTGAAATAAAGAAGGAAGATAGATAGATATACGGATAGATGGATGGATGGATGGATGGATAGATAGACAGATAGACATAGATACATGCTTGTATGAGAAACACAATAGAAATATTTTAAGTAATGTGAAACCACATGCCAGCACCATTTTCAAACACACACACACACACACATACAATCCACAGGTTTATCTGTATACTGTTCACTTATGTTTTTCTAATTAGAACAAATTTAAAAATGGATTCTTCACAAAGTCCTCATTAAAGGCCAGTGTTGGGAAGGTTACTTTTAAAATGTATTCCACTACAGATTACAGAATACATGCACCAAAATGTAGTTTGTAACGTATTCCGTTACAAACTATGTGAACAACGTATTCTGAATACTTTGGATTACTATATACTGTCATGCTTTTTACAACTACATATATTTACTGTAGATTTACTGCAGAGGAGCAAAGACTTCGGTATGTTAACATAAGATGTTTTGTCTGCTTAAAGATAATAAAAAAGCCCTGCCTAGCTAAACCATTTCTTTATTTATTGGTTGCTAGGTCATGGGGACGCTGCTCCGTCTGGCATGTTTTTATTTGGCATTTAAATAAATCTGATCAATGCATAGTATTGTATTGCAACAGGCCACGAGGGCTGCTCGTGAGAGTGCTCCGGCCACTGGCGGCGAGTGGAAACCTCACCGTTACAGGCCCGGCACTGTGGCTCTGAGAAAGATCCTCCGTTACCAAAAATCCACGGAACTGCTGATCCGCAAGCTGTCCTTCCAGCGCCTGGTGCGCGAGATCGCTCAGGATTTCAAGACCAACCTCCGCTTCCAGAGCTCCGCCGTCATGGCCCTGCAGGAAGCCAGCAAGGCCTAACCTGGTGGGTCTGCTCAGCCAGGTTTACTTGGTGGGTCTGTTCGAGGACATGAACCTGTGCGCCATCCATGCCAAGAGAGTCACCATCATGCCTAAAGATGTTCAGCTGGCCCGCCGTACCCACGGAGAGCGGCTTAAACTAAATGCGCTTATGGTCCCCAATACGTCGGCTGAGGGGATAGCCTAACATATGAAATTTATTTCAACAAAGTAACTGTATTTTTAATTATCACCTATTTAAACAGAATACAGTTACTCATAATTTGTTTTCTAAATACGTAACGCCGGTACATGTATTCCATTACTCCTCAGCACTGTTCAAGGCACTGGTTATATGTATAGAACTATGAACATAATGAATCAAAGAACCATTTGAAAGTTTTAATTGTTCTTCTCCATGATGAAATTATGGGAAACCAGCTGCATATGGTTCTTTAAAGAACCTCTATAAATGGTTCTGTAGACCACCAAAATGGGTCAAAGGACCCTTCTGGAGTACCATTTCCTTGGTGATTTTTGGAAATTCGATCAAATGTTATATTCTTTTTTCCCGTTGACCAGTACAATCAAGTTTGCTTCAAAGCCTCCTTTTATTTGGGCTGATTTCAAGCCAAATCCCCAACTTACAGAGAAAGATAAAAGAGATGCACCTCTGTGTTTTTCTTTTTTCTTTCTTTTTTTTTAAGAATTTAGTTATGCAGCCTACAAATAGTGTCGCAGTCTAACTCATTAGAGCATGTAACATTTGATATTTTCTTTTGATGTTGTACCCTGTTAGACAAAGCTTTTGAGGTTTTTTTTTTCTTTCTTGTTCCCACAGATTTCTGCAGACACTTAAACGGCTCGGATCCCACCTTTCTCTTGTATTTTATCTTTCCCCCAAAAATCCAAGTCTCATGGGTTTATAGACGAAAAATAGTCATATTTCATTTTAAAACAGGCTGTTAGTGTTATCATGTTTTTAAGACTGATATTTAAATGGCCTCTGTTCTCACCGGTTGCCCTGTACTACATCTTATTCACAAAAGTAGGGTGAAGCACTTCTTATAATTTCAGCAGAAATGTGGAGGCCAATCAGCTGTTGGCTGAATAAGTAGCCAAATGTAAATGAAAATGTTGAATTTTGTGGCAACAAAACAGCTGCTTCTATGTGTGGACTGTATGGCCTGGGGAAGTGAATGTTAACATTTCGAAACAAATTGATGTTGATGATAAGTTAAAACAAGTGCAAACTTTCCAAAGAAGGGCATACATAATATACACAATATACACTTTATAACACAATATAAATATTAATAACAGTCCAACATCCAGTGCATGGCTGATCACCACCCACACAGCTTTTGCTCCCCTACTGTATGTCTCTTTTTTAGCAGTAAAAAGAAAACTTTATCACAATCTGAATCAGAAAACTTTATTGATCCGAGAGGAAATTGTTCATGTCACCACTGAATAGACACAGAGACGCACAGAGACAAGAACAAAATAAAATATAAAGTCTAATACATCCAATAAAAAGAAATAAAATACACTATGCCATGTAAACAAATTGTTTGGTATAAATACTATAAAGAAGTAACTTACAGTTAAGTGAATTACGTAATAGAGATCAGTACGTAATAGAGGAGTAGTAGATCAGTAACATCGATATAAGTAGTGATATTTCACATGGTAATAGGCCCCTATAGAAGGTCTATATTTTCTTTGCTTAAGTTTAACTTAGTCTTGACCTTGACCCAAACCCTGACCTTAATCTAAACCCATCCTCATCCTACTTCTACACCTTAAAAAATGGGTTCCTCAAAGGTTCTTACTAAAGGCAATTGTCAGTAGAACTGTGATCAGCAAAGGGACTTCTTCTCCATGGTTTCTCTTCTATTGTGGAGAAGAACCTTGTTGCTATACAGCATTGAAGGACCTTGGTTCTATATGGGACTAATAAAAGAACCCTTCCTGAGAACCTTTTGTTTGTGCAAATCCAACCCTAACACTGTTGAGGATTAATATGTGATATGCCTATATGATCAGTCTAATTAAATGGTCAGTGAGATTGGAGGCAGGTGAACCTAATGGAGTGGCCTGTCGAAGTATGTAATCTTAATGAAGACATTAGAGCAATTTTTTGGCAATTTGTCCATTTCATATAATATATTTCAAAAAGCTTTGGGGTTAAGTTGTACCTGAATGTGTCAAATGATACATACAACTGGGCGCATGTTCTACATACGTATTTTTTCATGTTTTCAAAAGAGTTTTGATTCCATTCAAATATGGTTTTGGGAAATTCAATAGAATGCTCTATGGCGAAATAAAACACTTTTCCCTTCATGACAATTTGATCAATATTGTGATGGGAATAAATGGACAATAAGATTCAAGGAAGGTGAACCTAACAAAATTGTTTGTTAGAGACATTTATATCACTCATCACACAGCTATTTTGCACTTTGGTGACATTTTTCAGAATGTTCTGAAAGATCATTTGCAATTTGCACTCCGAGACCACATGGACTACTTATCCAGTACACACAGTTGTTTACAGTGATCACAACCAGACATGTGTTGCCCTCCTGAGCTAAGATAAAAGGCCTAGATAACAAAATCATGATGTTACATTATTGTAATCCACAATGCAATAGAAAAAGAGAGCGTGTGATGTTTGGAGTTTTCAGTTCACTTATATATGGAAATGGAAACAAAATAAACCAAAGGATGGAAGAGGTTGCATTCAGAGCCATGTTATAATTGCTGGTGTGTACTGACACATTAATTTCAACGTGTATCCATAACATCAAATAGGCGACTTCAGGAATTCAGCGTAGACTAACTAAGATCTCATTTGATGATCTATTTAATAAGCTAGAAGATGCCTTGCTCCTTATTTAAAACGCTTTAGACTTGTTAAACAGCTTATCTTCAATATGATAATAAAAAGTTTTTAAAAAAAACACTGGATATATACAGCCCTGCAGACCTGAACTTGCTGCTATGTATATAAAAGCTTGGGCCGAATTCCTCAGCAGACTTCAAATGCGCAGCTATCGGTGTGACATTTCCTCTAATTAAGATGCCTGATGAAATGTCACTGGCCGCATTGGACTGGGGGTTGCGCTCGAGAAAAACAAAAGGTTTATCCAGGAGAAATCTGGATGGCAGCTGATAGGGATCCTGGTGTTTGCTTAATGAGCAGAAAACCATGGGGGAGGGAAAAGAGACTTTTCAGCTGCAGGAGAGCTGCATAGGAAATTAGGCTAGAGCAACTCAGCACAGTTCCCAAATGTCCGTGACTGAACTGAAAACATCATTGGAGTCTGCACGAGTTCAGACAGTGAAGCGATTTTTTAAAACTGTGGGTGGCCAGTTGAAGTGAGGGATGAGTCGAAGTTGTGATACAAAAAGCTGTTTAAAATACATTCATTTTAATTGCTTCAGTGATATTTAGAGTAGAGATACTTTAGGAGTTCCTTTTTAGGTTGCTTTTGGCTCAGTAAAATTCCTGTAGTATTTTACAAGGGTAGTAAAGTGAAATGGGGATGAATTTTGTCTATGAGTTCTATAGACCACTGGTACTGGCCAAATTTCTTTAGACTTTGTTTCCAAAGATCCAGACTTTCTTTTTGTTTACTGTTCACAAGAAACAGTTCTCCAGGCCTCCTGAAGGACTTTCAATGGCTCTCATTTTCTCATTCCTAATCCTGACCAGTTTCAGAGGAATGTTTTTTGTTTTTTAAGCCATACAGTGACCTACAATTAATATTCAAGCATAACTAAGCACATCTAAATTAAGACATGAACCTGTGAAGAAATGGGTACAGAAGATTTCAGATGATCAGACCGGCGATCAGTATGCTGGTGGTGCTGAATGCTGAGGAGGCACCTTGCCTTTATCTAGGCACCTTGTATCTTTAGGCACTTTGCAGCCAGTCATAATAAAACATTTGTGCCCATTTCTTGTTTTAAGAAATGAGGGGTGGCTCAAGACTTTTCCATAGTACCATACTTACACAGTTGCAAATGTCTTTGGCTCAACAACGTATAGTACAACTAGTCAGTCAAGCTTGGTCTATAAGGGGAGTAAAGTGGAAATCATATACTATTGCTAGCTTACATCTAACTAGATTTTGGTTTTGGCTCAACAGAGTTTATCCAGCAGGCTTGGTTTACATGGTGTTTCAACAGGTAGCGTTCATTTCTAGACAGCTAAAATGTGCTGGCAGTCACACTGT
The DNA here is from genome assembly GCA_037974365.1 of Hydrocynus forskahlii. Lineage (NCBI taxonomy): Eukaryota > Metazoa > Chordata > Actinopteri > Characiformes > Alestidae > Hydrocynus > Hydrocynus forskahlii. The sequence goes on from JBBPCX010000002.1 coordinate 5,453,185, forward strand.
CCACCCTGTTGGCTTGCACCCACCCTGCTAGCCCTTGGCAGACTGTCCCCTCACCTCATGTCGTCCCCTTTGTGTGCCTTTAGATTAGCCTTCCCTGGGTGTCCTGTGTAGGTAAACACTGCTAAAGGTCAAGATGGAAATATCGACGGGCTTGGCTCGGCATGGTGACATTTAAGCTTGGGCATGCAGGGGTCTTATTAGGTGTTCGATATCGAGGCGAACGCGATGTTAAAAGGACGGGATGTAGCAGTCAGTGGAGATGCTCGAAAACACAGGACCACAAGCATGAGAAGATACCGCCCAGTGAAAAGACAGATATTGAAGAGCATTTGTCTCAGGTCTTGAGGATAGTGATATATTAAACTACTCAGTAATAACTAGCTGAAGAACGGTGGCATTCACTGATCTGATAGTTACGAAGCTTGCTCTTTACACTACTTGAAGTCTTTGTAAGTGGATGGCAGAAGACACCATAGACATGTGCACTGAAGAGTGAAAATTACTGATTGATTCATAGGGGCTATCATCATTCAATAGACAGATAATGACAGTTGTATCAGTATTACTATTTCGGTCTTGGCATTCTAAGGGTTTTAGCCAAGGAATGATGATTATTTGTAGGTGGCAGAGTGTGTATAGATGTCTTTGAAGCAGAAACAGAGCAAAAATAGGGACCAGACTGGATTTCTACTGTAATTACTAGTCAGAAGATGGATCAAAAAAAAGAAAGAACAGGATTGAAGGATTTTGCAGTAGTGGCAGCCCTTACACTAGAAATAATATGTAGACAGATGGAGGCCAATTCAGCTTACCCTCAAACATCTTGAACACAAAGTGTCATAACAGGCTCTTTGTGCAATGATACGTAAGAACCACTTTTGGTATCCAGGGAGGGGTGATTCTTTGGAGAAAAATTGTTTTGTAAAGGTGATGGGTGGGAGAAGCACATTGTACAGTTTAAAAACCTTCACATAAAGTGAAGGTTCTGTGGAAAACCCATAAACTGGTGTAAAGGTTTTTATCTCATTTACATGTTCAGCATTAAATGACAACTTATCATCAAATAATCCAGTTGCCAGCTTTCCCATCTTTTTGAAAAGTCTCTCAGAATATTCCATGGAAATGAAATTTGACATTGTTACGTTGCAGTAATGAGCAAAAATTTCCAGTTGATTCTTCTGGCATATGCACGCTCACAGAGACACACACACACACACACACACACACACACACAAAAACTGTGACACCCAACTTTATTCCATGTTCATCCTGTCCACAAGAGCTAATTCATATTATGAATTCTATTCGTGTTTTTGGTCATATGCTTCCTCAACCGCCGCCAAGGTTATGAAAATGTCAAATCAGCCACAACAAACTATTAAAGGAACCACCACAACCCATGAAGAGTTTTCATGATAAGCATACATAATTCTATAGATGTGACGACCACAATTTGCAGGGGACAGCATGACAAGCATTCGTGCCTCGTGTGTGTTTCGCAAGGTCTTGCAACCCTTTTTGTTGCCAGTGACAGACTTTCGGAATATATAAGGCCACTCTTGACACACGACCTGTGTCATCAACTTCCACTGCGTCTGCTGGTGCGATTGTTCTTTCTGACCTTGTGGCGGGAAACACACTAAATAAATATTACATGGGGAGTGATTCATGGGATGGTTTCAGTTGACATGTCTTTAGATGATGCCATGACTCGGAAAAGAAGTGAAACACTCTCTATGCATGTGTTGGAAATTGTGTGTGTATTGACAAAGTGTCCTTTCAGGGTGTCCTTCATTTCTGCAAAAGTAAAACTCTATGTAAAATAATGTGCTGTGTGTGAGTGACTGGATGAGGGCTCATATTTCTTCAAACTCATGTTTCTTCAAAATCCACGACCAGAGACTTTCTAGAGTTGTATTATTTTGTCACAATGACTTTATTAAAATGAATGTGTTTCAGATACCATGGCATGTTAAAAAAAGGGGACACGATACACAGGTATGTCTAAGAGTAGGGACAGGGTTTGGAGTGGCGAGGGTAGGGGTTTCCTGCTCCTCCAAAGCAATTGCCACCTCAGATTTGCAACCCCTATAATGAGACAAATTTGTATAATACAAAAAGAACAGCCTTTGAATGCTCCACAAATACGTAGCTGTGTCCGAAAAGTGCACTCGTTCACTACGTAGGGCACTATGTAGTGAGTCAGCCATTTTGTAGTGTTGTCCGAAATTCCAACAGTCAATTTCACCCACTACATAGTGCACTACAAAATCGCTGCGCGACGCCAAAATCTAGTGTCCAGACACTGTACACTACATTAATACACATGTACCAACATGCACTGCGGACTTCTTTTACTGTGCCCTACATAGTGTCCGAGTGCACTTTTCGGACACATTGCACACTACTGTTATCCCACGAAAATCAAGAAGAGGAGCGAGGCGGAGGGGAAAGTGGGGCTTCAGACGGAGGAGATTCAGTCACACTTTACACTTTCTTTCTCTCTCTCTCCGCGGAGGGCTGGACTGGAACCAAAAATCAACCCAGGCATTTTGAGCCGCGGTCCGGGGGCGGGTGTGGTGCACGATCCGGGCCGGCAGACGGGACTCCGCGCAGCCCAAAATAACCTGGCTGGCCCAAAATTGACATCGGCCCACCGGGCAAATGCCCAGTACACCCAATGGCCAGTCCAGCTCTGGTAGTACCCCCGGACGGATCTATCTGTCACCGTGTCCATTAGACTCCGCCTCATGTGCGGGCTGTGTCTGAACTAGAGAGACGTGTGTCTATGCGACAGAGATAAATTGTCAAGATCCGTCGCACTATTTAAGCAACAGTTAGTAAAAATGTAACAGACCGAGTGTCCGAAATTAACTAAACGTCGCCTCCCCTTGTTCACTAGTTAGCCCCCTATATAGCAAACACTATGTAGTGAACGAGTGCACGAGTGAACAAGTGCACATTTCGGACACAGCTCCTGAAATTGATTAGAACGTTATGTAACATTTATTATTGTATATACTGGACAATGCTGTGCCAAATTTTTGCGCCACCCTTTTTCCTTGATGTTTTGCTTTGAATCACCTTGTTTTTGCAAAAATACTATTTTATTCCTGTCAAACTGTATGTTTGGCATGTTGAGAAGATTTAATGAAAGGAATAGCAACAAATGTTTTACTGCAATAGGCTGCAAAGTGCCTAAAGATACAAGGAGCCTAGATAAAGGTGTTCAAACCACTCAGCATAGTATACTGATCACTAACCTTATAATCTAGAATCATCTGCACCTGTTTCTTCACTGGTTCAGGCCTTAAATTAGATGTGTGTTGTTACACGTAATTGGTCACTGTGTGGCTTAACAAAAAGTATTCCTCTGAAACTGGTCGGTCAATCAAAGAAATGAAAACACGCGTCTGTATGCACATTTTGACCAGTCAGTGTATACCAAATTGAATTCCAAATAAATACCATAATACTCCATATACAGTGGTTCAGAAGCATGTTAGTGACAAACACACACACAAGCTTGTCATTGGGAATCTAGCAAATAATGAAAGCTCCAGTGGAGTGGCATTCGTTTGTCAATTCACATTCCCTATTTAAACAGGAAATTTCAGCTGCTTGGAAGTTTAAAAATGATTATGGTTCTAATATAGCTCGTATAATGTAGCACGCTGATTTTGCCTGCTAATCTAGCCTAATGTAATGCAGCCAGTTGCTTCTGACTTATTACAACAGACGAATTTGCAAATAACATTCTGTGATATATTCTGTGTAGCAGTATAACCACATTATACAAAGCAATTATATTCCAAGAAGAGTTGTCAAACCAGATACATGTTGCTCTTTCACTCTTTATTTGTGGTTCTTTCACGCTACAGTAGATTTGTATTAAATAAAACTTTAATACAAAAAAGAGAAATTTGTCTTAGACATTTGGCTCATTAAAGAGTTCTGGGGGACAAGGCAAGAGCCCTATATGAATTTTCTAAAGAAACATTTGAAAAAAAAAAGGCTTTCTGCATGGAAAGAGCCTTAACTTGTTGTGCAAAATCAATGCAACTGTTCTTCCGAGAACTTTTACATCATGTGAAAGATTCTTAAAGCCTTCTTTGGACAGCTGCACGCTGGAAGCACCTCACAAGACCGTCAGTTTTGGAGATGTTTTGACTCTCTAGCCATCATAATTTGGTTCCTCTTAAAGTGGCTCAGATCCTTACATTTTCCTATTTGTCCTTCTTCCACATATAACCAACTCACTGCCTAATATATCCCATATTTGACAAGTCCCACTGTAATGAGGTAATCACTGTTATTCTCCAAACCTGTCAGTGGTATTAATGTTGTGGCTGATCAGTTACTCTATACTAAATGGATCTCTACTATATAAATAGATATTGTGAAATTTGGTTTAAACAGAAACCTGCTGGCACAAAAATACACACATATCCAAAAAACCTCCCAAATAAATATATATCACACTGTCTAAGCTCCCTGCCAACTTTCTAAATCCACAACTTCCTTAGAGACACAAATGCCAAACAAATACATTCTTAGGTTCTAATTAAGAAATAAATTTTGTATACATCAGTATGTAAGATTACACAATAAGGGTTGTTTATGATTGATTACATGACTTCTACTGACAGTTTAAGTCATAAACATTGTAGAAACTCATTGTCACTGCTATTTTGATTTTTTTCTTAATTGGACACTTACATATAGGAGCTTCTGTCTCAAAGAACCACCTACTCTGTTTTACAAAGGCTGGATAGTAAACAATGACTTAAAGGCAATTTAACATCTGTGAAAATCTAACACAGCTGTTGCTCCTCAGATACCCCCATCCAACAAAACCTACCAGGTGAATAAAAGCCTTCTGTGGATTTTTGTTTGTTTGTTTGCTTGTTTTTTTTCATTTAGGCACCAGTATGCCAAATATGTGATGTTTGACTAATTGATAAATTAAGACAAATAATGATTTCACAAATTCATTGCATTTATTAATTACACAAAATCTTCAGATAATTGGGCATTATTTTGACTTAATTAATGATTTTAACTTTTAAAAATGCAAGGAAAACAAATCTGAGATGAAAAGTAAACATTTTAAAGCATTCATTACTGCTGACAGAAACAATTTTCTCCAATTTCCATTTAAAAAAAATTTGGATGTGACGTTCTGCCCAGGGAATGGCTGCCAACCACAGGCTGGGAGGCCTAACCACGCACCCAGACACACGCAGAGACACGGGTGCTGGTGAACTTTGGAGCTTTAATTTAAACAAAAAACATCCAAACCACCACCACCTAGGGTTGAAATATGACACAGGCTCTCCCATGACCTCTGTCTTTTCTCGTTTGCAGACAGAGGGTTTATACTGCACCAGATATGTTTTGTTTATGTAGTTGTACTTGTGTTCATCTGCATGAGCTGAATTCGTAAATAACCCAGTTGGTATAGTGTGGTGGGAATTTCTGCTCCCCCTCACATGGTAAGCAATGGTTCAGTTCCCCAAAGGGAAGTAAACTATTCCACGACTTAGGCAAGACTCCTAATGCTGCAATCACTTATCTTTGCAATGTGATTAAACTGTATGCCACTCTGGGTAAGACTGACTTTAGAAATGTTACTCTAATATAAACTGTTCATTTTTCCACCCAAACCACTATTTGTTCGACGGTCCTGTCATTTTTCTGTACAGTTGATATAAATTACATAATTATTCTTATGTTAATGCATAATTGTTCGATGGATTACATCGTTACTTTAATAAGCTAATTAAACTACCATTTATTTAGTTGTTTAGAACTTTATAGCATAAGGGACCTAAGAATATTATCTTGCTTCTATCAGTAGACCCAATTTCTACAAGAATTACATACTGGACTAAAAAAAAGGAATCCACTTAACAACTGTGAATCATCTAGTGAAGATTTTTCATTGCTAATTTGGAAAGTAAAGAGTCCTACTTCAGAATTCTATGAAGTATAAAGGTTTCTAGTGTTCTCTTTCTCATTGCTGACCTTGAGTTTCCATTTCCACCTGTTGATCTGCGACCACTTTCTGCATTCCAAAAAAACTCCAAAGCTTTTCATTAGGATCAAAACTTGCGTTACAGTTTTGCACAAATAAGCCTTACTGCCTCATAGAAACAGCTCAAATGCAAATCCTTGTTAATTTTATTGAAAATTCCTTTCATCTTCAGAGACGACTTTCTAAACCTCATTATTTCTCAACACTGAGCACACAAAACCTGCAAGCCTGTTCATACATGAAGTTCCATCAGCAGTAATGGTTTCCCTCTTTATTACTCAAGCAAGGAGATTGTAAATGGAACACGAAGGCAGGTGTGCTGCATTAATGTAATCTCAATATTAATCTAGACCTGCTTTCTCTTCCTTTTCCCCCAATATCTCTACAAATGGCATTAGCCGCAGGCCTGAAATTAGATTCAGGATCACCTAAGCCACAAATTAACGTTCCTTTGCTTATGGTACCCCTGTTGCATCGACGTTATTTGCATTAAGGAATAATTTCATGAGCTGTGGAACTGTGTACCACCTTAAATAAGACTCTGAAAGCATCATAAGTTGTGAATTAAAAAATTATGTCTGTTTTCATAAAAAGGCAGATTACCTGTGTCAGAGAAGCTTACGCATTTCAAATTCAAGCGGAACGACAGCAGAGATGTGCAGGTGAGCGAGTGTACAGATGGCGAAGTCATATCTGAGGAGTGATCAAGAAGCGATTCACCATTTCTATTCATTAAATGTGCGTTTCTTTGACAGGTGCAGGGGATTATGAGCCACCAAAGGCTCTTTAAAAACTGTTAAATATTCAGAGCCCTAGATTTATTTATTTGCTTGTTTGTGAGTTTTATTCAACTGATTATTTACTACCATTCAGCAGTGGGTGTGGGCGGTATTTACGTCCAGTATTTATGACACTATATCTGATGTGTTTTTTCTTTCCAACTATTACATCTTCATTTTTTCTATTTCTTATTGTCTGATTGTACTTTTTATTTATATATTAGTTCCTTTTTGTGCACTCATATCCATGTTTTATCTATAGTATAATATTACACAAAAAAGGGTTGTGGGGAGGTTTTGTCAATTTTTGTTTCCTAAATAACCATTTATTCCAATGAGATATGATTGTGAACAATCCTTTGAAGACATGAAGAACCTTTACATTTGTACATATTTTTTTAGAGTACTTCCAGAAACCCCTTTTTGCATCAGTTGTTCTCAAACAAGTGCTCAGGGTCCCTACAACATCAGCATAACTTGCATAGGGATAAGGCAAAAAATGTGGACCAGGTGGGGTTTGAGCTCTGGGATTCTAGGAATCATAATGGTTGCTGGTGGTGGCTTTCTCATATCTGGCCCTGAGTCTGATTTTCATCCGTTGTAAATATCAAAACATGTAACAATTTATTGAAACCAAAGCCTATGACTTTTAAAGGTAGAAAGAGCATTCATTTAATGTAACTATCATTTAAAAGACTGTTTCACGAACCTAAGTGGACATTAGTGGTATAATTGCTTCAAACCAAATTGCAAATCTAAATGTGCACTGTCTGGAGTCTCACTGAAAACCATCGCTTTACATTATGAGGAGGTTCTTTATACATTGGTGTCAGGACACACAGTAAATACATATAGGGCTGCTTAGTCGCAGACCAGTCAGAGTACCCATGCTGACCACTGTACACCCCTGCAATTGTGCATAAGAACTGGACAGTAGAGTAATGGAAGATGGTGGTCGAATCTGATGAATCACATTTTCTTGTACATCATGTAGACCATGTGGTGTGTCTATTGCTTACTTGAAAAATAAACAGAAAACTGGCAGAGGCAGTGTGATGGGCAATGTTCTGCTTGGGTTCTGGTATTTATGTGAATGTTACTTTGAGACAAACCACCAACCTAAACATTACTATACAATGCGGTTTGATGTAAATTTGGCAGATGGTTTAAATGTAAATGATAAGTGTAGATTGGCAGCATTGGTAGCAAAACTGCCAGTGATCTATTGTAATGTTTACGGGATGTTTACAGAGTAGTGTAAAGATTAGAACTAGGCATGGAGCAGGATGTAGGTGTGAACACAGATTTATTAAAATAAAACAAAAAATACGATATTAACACGCAGTAAACAGAACAATTAACCTGCATGAGGAAATAACTAAGAATAAAGTAAAACAAACTCAAACAAGACAAAGCAGACCGGAAGCAGATGAACCAGAATGGACCAGGGCTGAACAGAGACACACAGAGAAGAAAAACTGAACAGAAAAAACATGGGGACTAAAACAAAGAATCCAGAACTAACATTAACAAAAAATGTCACTGAGGCATCAGAATATTGGAATGAGCAGAGAATTGAGCAACACAGACTGAAACACAGGGGTTTGTATGCTAACTAGACAATGGGAAACACCTGGGCAGGGGAGGAGACAGGAACAAGACACAGGTGGAAACACTGAGGAGGATGCAGGATCGGGGTGGAGACTGACATCAAAACAACAACAAACTCACATGGTAGGGGTAAACAACAACATAGACATGAAAACGGGGAAAAGACAGGTCACATGGCAGGGGTATGTACTGACATAGACAAGAAAATGGGAAAAAGCAGGAGAGCATTACAAGTAGCTTGTAGCATTTAAACCTACAATGTTTGTGTTGAATACTTAAAAGATTTTATTAAGAAGTGATTCCAAACTTTTGAACAACAACGTGATCAGTTGGGCTCTCAGATCAATTCCTAAAAACCGTGGAGGTGCAGATGATTCTGGGCTGTGTGCCTGTGAGCTGGCTGTTTTACTGAAATAGAAACATCTGCAGACAGAAAAGTTTTCTTGGTGTGTCACCCTGCCCCCTCTTTTTTTTTTTTTTTTCTTTTATCCGGTAGAGATTCTCCATCCCTGCTGTGCGCTTGCATCCTTATTACCTGGTGCTACAACTGCAGTACTGTAGTAAACAGCTCCATTGGGGCCTGTGCAGTGCTAGACCTGTATGTATGATCCTTCTTCTTTTGGTCTCATCGCTTGCTTGAGCGAAACATAAAACCTTATTTTCGACACTTTTATGACATTTTAGCTGGAGCTGTGGCATCAAATCTCATTTAACAAGAGCAACTGAATTGTAATGTTCTGTTAAGGGAGTAGTTTAGTGGAAAAACAAGTGCAGCACACTTTTGTTTTCCCTTGCTATCAACCCAAAGTTTTTTGGTGCTAAATGTTCATGGCCAAAAGCCTTAGAAGGA
>JBBPCX010000002.1:5481747-5524473 GCA_037974365.1 Hydrocynus forskahlii
TAATACGAGGTAATACACTGTAGTCTAAGGTACTGTGTTACACAAATGCAGGCCATCAAAGGCATTTAATTTGTGCAAAACTTTGTAGGACAGACACTCCCTGAAGAAGTAAGCACAATACCAGCGTGGTGCTGCCATTAGGCATATTTGTGGAGGTCATACAGAAAAAACCCTTAGGTTATGTACCATCTCATGTTCAGTCAATCAGAGTAGGATCCCGCGTCGACCTTGGATGCGACATAGTTTCCACGTGGGGTGTAGTAGGGGGTAAACAAAAGCAAATAAAATAACAAGGAAATTAATTGTAAATAAAAAACGGTATTTTGATGGGCTGGAGAATTGCTATCAAATGTTAGTGCAAAACATCAAGTGTTCCATTTCGGACCGCACTTACCCATGGCAGTGTTCACTACAGAAGGAAGTGCACAGTGCACACTACGCCTACATTGCAGTGCACTCACCCAAGTGCGCGATTTCGGCACACCCAATGTGAATCTGCATGTTGATGTTAATGGTGTTTAAGTTCATATAGAAAAAAAAATACAATCAAATGGTGATAAAAAATGCAAAGGGATTTTATACGTAGAGCATCTTGAATTTGTAAAATAATTGTTTTTATAAAAACAAAAATTACTTGTTCAATGGACTGTAAAGTTGTACTGACATAATCCACAAGACACTTTGGCTTTACTGATTGTTCACTTGCATGGACTGTCATCTTAGCAAAAGCTCCATTTTTTATTACCTGAAAATATGAGATCCAAATAAATGCAATCAATAAACTATATTATTAATTTGCGTAAAACAACAATTTAACACATTTAAAAATAGCATCATAAATTCATCAACTAATAATTCTTCACTAAAATGTTGAGCCCACATGGACAGATGCTTTACTAATACATTGTGCAATACGTTTCAGCAAAGTATACTGTAAATGTCAGCAGAGAAGATTATTTCTCACTGCAGTAGATAAGAAACTAAACAATACATTCCATTTTCTGCAGTAATAGTTATAAATTTGAGAAAGGATTGAAAATTCTTTGTCACATACATGGTTATACAAGTACGACGTGTAATAAAATGTTTCATTATTCAATCCTGAGATTGTGCAATAAACATTACAAATAAATTATATTAAAAAAAGGAGATAATGAGTCAAATTAGATAAAGACTGAATGCATCGTTGGTATTTAAATGACTTCAGGGAGATACGAAATAGATATAGATTTTTTTTCCACCTGTGTCTATTGGACACACCACTAAGCCACAGAATGGCCTATAATAAACCCCCAAACATACTTATATAAAACCTGATAATAAAAGTACTCATCTAATGATCACACTCATACTGCCTACATCACTAAGTCCTCACACACATCTGGCTAAACCTGCTTGTGGGGACATCATAAAGGCATTAAACAATACAAGATAAATGACAGGAGATAAAGGGTTTGGAACTTTCCCTCTTCACTCTTCAAACACTTGAGTACTCTGCATTCTCATAATCAGAAGTGTGGACCTACATGAGCCACAGGTTGTGTTACAGCACCTGATATTTGGACGTTAACACATTTCATGTTCACGTCACTTGTGGGGACGCACATCTAATGATCACACTCATACTGCCTACATCACTCAGTCCTCACACACATCTGGCTAAACCTGCTTTGTGGGGATGCCATAAAGGCATCAAACAATACAAGATAAATGACAGGAGATAAAGGGTTTGGAACTTTCCCTCTTCACTCTTCAAACACTCGAGTACTCTGCATTCTCATAATCAGAAGTGTGGACTTACATGAGCCACAGGTTGTGTTACAGCACCTGATGAAAGACCTTCCTACTAACTACATTAACTATACATTAGCAAGCACTTGTAAAAGACTGAAGGACACTTGATCTCTCTTCTGCTGAGAGAGAGTAAGCACCTTGGAGGCCCAGATCTTGCTTGGGCCTTACTTGCAGATGGGCCATCTTTCTTCATGGTCTGTAAACATATCGGCCACACAGTAAGTCAAACATGTTATTTTAGGTACATTCTCTCATGTTATTAAACACCCACAGTTGTTTTACAACATCCTTGTGCAGATTCACTGTAAAACTTGTACTTTTGTACACCGATAGCCCTACACTGATAAGGGAGATGAAAAAATAAAAATAAATTGTATCTTTTTTTTAGTCAACGCCCAGTTGCCCAGATCCTCAGATCCCCAGAAAACAGCATTGTACAAAAGTCTTGTATGCTTATTTCTTCATATTTTCCATTGAAAGATCCAGAGTTTTTGTATTTTTAATGTAGTCCTGAGAAACTGTTCTCCAGACTTCCTGAAGAACTTTCAAAGTCTTTCATTTTGGTCCAGTCCCTGAACCTGACCAGTTTCAGAGGAATGTTTTTGTTTGTTAAGCCATACAGTGACCTACGTATGAATCATTCAAGCAGAACAAAGCACATCTAACTGAAGGCTTGAACCAGTGAAGAAACAGGAGCAGATGATTCCAGATGATCAGGCAGTGATCAGCATACTGGTGGTGCTGAATGCTGAGTGGTTGGAATACCTTTATTTAGGCACCTTGTACCTTTAGGCACTGTGCAGCCTAAAAACATTTGTTCCATTTTAATTCATTCATTTAATCTACTCAATATGCCAAAGATAAGACAGTTTGACAGACAACAAAAACTATTTTTACACCAACAAGGTGATTCAAAGCAAAATATAAAGATTTTGCAGAGTACTACATGTACAAACATATATAGAAATTCCTTCAAATTAGGCGTAATTAAGTCTCCCCATGAAAAAACAGTGGTCTGTTCTGGACTTTTTTGTTTGGAACCACACCTGGGCCAGGATTTAGCCTTCTGAGACAGCCAGTCTAACAGCTGTTTCCTTCTATATTTCTGCCTCAAGGTGTTGTTGATAGGCTGTTCCGGACCACTAATGCCTCTTTTTACAACAAGAAATTTTACAAACCATCTGACCACATCTGCATGTCCTGAAGTACCGAGAATGTGTGTGAGTGTGAGAGAGAGATAAAGTGTGTTTTCTTTTTTTCTTTATTTTGTGATGGCCAAAAGTGATCATAATCAGGAGTTTTCAGACTGGTAAACATTTTCAGACTGGATTTTCATTCAAGACCATCTCTAGTCCTTTAAGTTCTTCAGTTTAATTCCGAGAGAGATGTTAGATTGCCCGCCAATGTAAGCTTGATTAACAAACTAATCTTTATCAAGCCTTTCTCAAAGAATCAGGGTGGATCTTTACTGCTCATTTTTCTGGATGTGAGAGTTAAATCATTAATTATCCCTTCAATCAACCTCCTCCGAGCACAGTGTATAGAAGAGTCACGATTAATCAATACCTCGAAACATAGTCCTTATAGAAACAGAGAGATGGGTGATGGAAACTCTGTGGAGTGGTTAAAAAAATACAGTTAGCCACCACTCTTTCTCCCCACTTACTTAAACATTCGTCTGATACAGTTTTGGATCATTAAACTCAATATTAATCTGAAAGCCACCAGAAATTTGTCACTAACTATTCTTAAGCATTTTAAAATGTGTAATCATAGCTCTGATGTTGTGTTCTTTACAGGATGCCTACTAACCCAGGAGAATTGCGTTATATGAGGGTCGTTTACACGCTTTCTGGTTTAGCTTTGTAGTTTTGATAGCCTAGTTAACTGCAGGCATGCAAAATCAATTTGATGCTGCTTTTAATTTGCCTAATGCTGCTGGGAAATAAATGACCAGAAAAATGTCAAAAACACAGGGAGAGTACAAAAAATGAATGCAAAAAGTAAGTAAGTAAATAAATAAATAAATAGAAAAATAAATAGATAGACAAAAAACAACAGAAAATTGAAACATTTTAAAACCCTGTTTTAGAGTATTTATTTGTTATGACGTAGTGAAATACATTTCAGTATTCATTGTAACTCACAAATACCAAGTGATGTATGAAAAGCAGTTAAATTAAATAAAACTGAGACTTTTAAATGAACACTTAATGAACAATGAGTGAGCAGTTTATAAGTGGCACTTGTGCCATGATGAATCGAATACATTGTTTATTGTAGTGTATGATTAATAGTTTGACAAATTAGATACATAATACCACATGATATGTAATGTAATGACAATATATAACGTCTTTCATTCGTTTATTCACTTTGTATTGCATCAAATAATCAATACATACTGAAATTTAGCATCACTAAGACTGCATCTCTTAGGTTAAATATCTCCCCAGCAGTACTGAAGAATGCTCCACAGGAGCAGAAGAGACAGGAATGTCTGGGTATATTTACTCACCTGAAGATGCTGTTTAAAGTTGTTCTCTTGGATCCATGAATGGGTTCACCTCTTAAAGAAGCCACTGTAAAGTTGTAGGCACTGGTTCACCAAAATAATCCTTTACAGAAAAGTTATCATAGAAAGTTCAGATGTCTCAGTCTTTTCCAGGTTAAACGGATTCTGATCTCAAAGTTAAAACTGCAAGCAGGAGTCCAAAGTCAATCAGAAATATCTCCAATCAAACAAACACAAACTCACACTTTCAACACAGACCCTCACTTCTAGGTTTTCTACATTCACCTTGCATGGAATTTTAGGAAATGCAGTTTTGATCAAATTTAGGAAAGTGGATAGTAATGTACAGAGTACAAAATGCAAATAAGCCGTTTAAAATTTTCTTGATCAACTAATAATAGTCATACATTTACCTTTGACATTATTTCATGTTATTCGTGTGATTCATATTACATGTACATTGCTTTGTAAATCTAGTCAAAGTATCTTATAAAGTGGACTTTATTCTATTTCCTAACACTCTAATTCAATTCCACGTCCATTTCACTTTACCTGCAAGCAATTCTAATTTCAATTCCAGTTCCAGGAGATGAATTGGAAATAACCATGTATTCTCAGTTCAATTCATGGATAGTCTAAAGTGATCATGTCAAGAGACCTCTATGCCCTATGAATATAAACATTATAATATGGAAAAGTCTTGAGTCACTCCTCCTTTCTTTATTTGCCTTGTTTGTGCAAAAATATTATTTTATGCCTGTCAAACCGTCTTACCTTTAGCATATTGAGCAGATTAAATGAAAGAAATTGGAACAAATGTTTTGCTGTGAAAGACTGCAAAGTGCCTAAAGATACAAGGTGCCTAGATAAAGGAGTTCCAACCATTCAGCATTCAGCACCACCAGTATACTGATCACTGCCTGATCATCTGGAATCATCTCCTCCTGTTTCTTCACTGGTTCAGGCCTTCAGTTAGATGTGCTTTGTTCTACTTGAATGATTCATACATAGGTCACTGTGTGGCTTAACAAACAATAAACATTCCTCTGAAACTGGTCAGGTTCAGGGACTGGACTGAAAATGAGAGTCTTTGAAAGTCCTTCCGGAACTGTTCCTCACGTAGGGGGTTGTTTTGGCTCTGTACATCAGCTCTTTGGATTTGGGGTAAAACAGTGACTATAAGTTTGTGCCATGAACAGTATTTATCTTTATTGTTCTCCATTCATAACTGGCCAAAATAGCTTCTGAAATCAATTGTCATATTAAGTATCCGATTGCAAATCCTTTGTGATCAATGACTGCCTGAGGTCTGTGTCCTGATAGCAGGCGTTGTGAATGTTCTCTGGTGATATGCTCTGCCAGGCCTGTAATGCAGTCCTCAATATGCTGTTATCCATCAAAGCCACTGAGAAGTGAGGCAAGTCAGTGTTTTTGTTAAGCTGGCCAGGTGAGGATAATTCTAACTATGTGTAAGCACATACTGGCCAAAAGTATGACCTTCACATCTATGTGACCCTTTTGATCATTCCATTCCAAAACCAAGAACATTAACATAATCTGCCTCCCTCAGCAAAATAAGTTCTGTCTTAAGTTGATATTTTCTTTTGCTCTGAGGCGGCATGAAGAGACAATTCAGACTTCAGTAATCCCTGAATAAGAAGATGATTAGTTTTGGATCAGACAAACTAAAGACTCTTGTGAGCAGCAAAATCTTCCTCTGAATGGGGCCATAGGCACGCTGTCACAACTAAAATTCTGTAAAATTTGTGTATGCTCATTTTACAATCAACTTTGATCATGTGGTCCTTTGATGGGCCAAAGTATGTTGGAAGAAGTGCTATACAAACAAAACTATACTGATTGGAGTTAAATTGAAGAGGTCCTGGACCGACAAGTACATTACAGGCAAACTGGTAAATAGTGGAAAGATGTGCATAGCATCCCCAGGATGACTTGATTACTTCTTAAATTGGAATTTTAATATGTTATGGTGTTTTCAATCACACCAATGCATTCTTTCACTGAAAATATCTTAAAGAGTGTATTATTTGTACAGCAACCCATCAGCCACATGCTGCAGTGTTTTGTTTAAAACACCGTGGCGACTGTGATTTTCATGAAGAGTGTTTAGATTGTTATATTGACTTATTATCAGCCATCCTTGTGTGATGATGTTACCATCTGGAAAGCAAACTAACCATATCTGGAGATCGTGACCAAAATCTTTTTTCACGAAAATGCTTGCTCCCTGATGCTGATTTTTAAGGAGCTCTTTCGGAAGACGAAACTAGAATGCATCTGCATACTGCACAAACAAGCAGAAAGAGACACCCCGCAGTTCATCAAAAAAAAAAAAAAAGAAATCCTTCTATTTCCAGTCATTTCTTTTTTACACTGTCTTGATCATCAGCGGCTTTAATCGAGTCTGCTGCGCTTGCATTCTTTTTTTGGCGTTTGCCTGCACGCAGCATAGCTACTGGAAATAAATGATTGTGTTAATAGCATTTGTGAATGTAACAACAAGCCGCGAGATGAAAAGAAAGTTGCTTAAAAATAACGACTCCCTTCGGTGTTGGGTGCTAATTTGTACCAAACATTACAGGTGAGTCATTCCATTTGAGGCGGAGATAGTTGTATGAGAACGAATCGCATGGAAAATGTATTAATTTTCTGCTTCCTATCAAGGAGTGAGTTTGCAAACTACAAAACAAGGCTTGAAGTCATCAGGATAAAGGGGCCTATAATGACCAAAGTATGCTCTTACAAAGCCCTATCAAGCCCGTCGCTCCTAATTAACTGGCCTCTCTTTACAACGGTATTAAAAATAACTAGGGTAATTAAAGTTATTGTTCAGCAAAAAAAAAAACAATACTAATTTACACATTTTTGTATGTACTTCAGATGTAGTCGATCAGCGAAGACATTTTAGTACCCAAACGCTGCTTTTAAACCTGTTCTTGTATTGTACAGAAAATGTCAAATTCTGCCTGTTTGATTTTTTTTTTATAAGCCACAGAAACATTATTCAGTTTAAACTCAACAGTATGACTGCAAATGCATTATTCATGTAAAAGTGTTATACAGTGTGTTTGTTCTTGTTTTGGGGAGAAGTAATGATGTTTTGTTGGTGAAAGAAGTTTTAAATGCATCGTGCGATTTTAGAATGAACACTTTAGTAAACATACCATCTTGGTGTTGTAGTACATTTTTAAAAATGACTAAAAAACCACTGTTTCTATAGTTCAAAAGATTTATGAGTAGAATTAGTTATCAAGTGTCAAGACCGTCTTTGTATACGCTGGCATGTTAGCAACAAGTAGGCTTTAACCAAATGTTATTCGTACAGGGGGTCCACGAGTTACGAGGGTCTCGACATATGATGTTTCAAGTTTTTGACGCTCATGTGGGCGAACTAACCTAGACCCAGGCAGCAGAAGAATTCTTCTCATTGACTACAGAAGTTTGTCTGTAGTTTCTGTTGTTGTCATCTTTGTCCCATGTAACTTGGTTCCCCAGTGGCCTGATGAGTAATCCATTCCTGTGTGGAGGTGTTTAGCGCTGTACACACCATTAGAATATCTAGGACAGTATACACATACTAATTATTGAATTTATTATTATATCTGCAGTAGAACAGTTATTACCGAGGTGACTTTAAACATGTACACTTGACATTGTCATAGGATGCCAACTTTGCCACAAGTCAGTTTGTGAAATCTCTGCCCTGTTAGAGCAACAAAAGTTCAATCATGA
This sequence comes from Hydrocynus forskahlii, assembly GCA_037974365.1. Taxonomy (NCBI): domain Eukaryota; kingdom Metazoa; phylum Chordata; class Actinopteri; order Characiformes; family Alestidae; genus Hydrocynus; species Hydrocynus forskahlii. Next base: position 5,489,810 of record JBBPCX010000002.1, read on the forward strand.
AGTGGTAGACTATGTAACTTCACAGAGGAGTGTGGCTGAGCGCTCATAGGCATATCACGTAATTAAACATCTATGGAAATAGGTTTCAATGGCCAAGCAGCAGGGAATAATCCTAAGATAATGAGGCCCAGTGCCTATCATTAAGTATACCACCATTGGACTCTGGGTCTTTGGAAATGTAAAGAATCAGGGTTCACTATCTGGTTTTGTGAAGGGGCTCACTGGGCCCCTAAGTTACAGTGATGTTATGCATATTAATACCTATAGTTTAAGAATTTGTGCACCAAGCTCACCTAGGTGTGATGGTCAGTTGTCCACATATTTTTGTCAAGTCAAATGGGGTGTTTATTGTCATTTCTGGGATATACACAGGCCACAGTGTGCACCATCACTCCAGGACCACAATGTATCTCCAGGTGCTGCACAAGCACAAAAACAGAAACACCACATGACTACACAAGTACAGAAAGGACAAAATATACCAAGTGAAAAGGGAGCAAGAATAACACAAGAGCAACAAAGCAACAGGATAAGCCACATTTAATGTGGTCGACAAAAGCAGCTCCAGCACTAGTGTGAGTGAATACAGTATTAAGGTTTTAAGTGTGCAAAAATCCAGAATAGAAGTAGACAGCAATGAATAATAATTGCGTAAATAATGGCAGGGCAAAATGTGCAGTATATAATAAATAACAGGTGTCGATAGTGGCAGTTGGCGTGTAAGTTTGTTGGCTGATGCAGAACAGATCAGTGTGATTTTGCCAGAGACGAAGGAAGTTCAGTGCAGGGCTGTGTTTGTGTGTCTGTGTGTGTGTGTGTGTGTGTGTGTGTGTGTGTGTGTGTGTGTGTGTACAGTTTATAATTGAGGCCGAGTTCATGATTGCAACCATATAGTCATTATAACTGTATGGAAGCACTTCCAGCACATTCAGTCTCTGATAAAAATGGGCCTTTATGAGTGTAGTGTTCATAATTATTATCTCAGCCATGTTACAGCACAGTGTCCAAGCGCATGTCTTACAAATACGTTGCACAAAGGAGTGTGCAGTTTGATAGAAAGGCTGCTGTGGACGCTGCACATTTCCTCAGTTCTGAAGGCCTGTGTCTAATGGCATTGACGCTCGCCAGCCAAGAGCCAATCCATCAGGCGGTGGGAAAGAAGGAGGGGGTAGAGAGGAAAAAAAGAGAAAAAAAAAAAGAAAACAGCGGCAGCGTGGTACTTCATCGTTTTAAAAGGCCATTCATCACAATAGTCTCCACTGTCAGCCTTCTGTTGCCATTTTTTCTAGAGGGAAGAATGGAGAGAGCAAGCCAAAGTTGTTTTCCAGCTCGCCATGAGGAGAAATGGCACATCATGAACTTGCCAGGATGATGGGGGGGGGGCACGCACTCACACACACACACACACACACACACACACACACATACATTTGCACACTGACACCTTTCTCTCTGTAGTTACCTGTCAGTCTGCCCTGAAGGTTTGGTGGGCTACATGCACACACTCCTATGAAGAAAAGCAAACCGCACTTGTCAGTCTGTCAGGAGAGAGACATAAGTGGTCTGTTGGGAAGCAGATGCTGTCAGATGGGAAACAGATTCGGCTTCGCTGGTTCAGTTTTGCATGTCTCTAAGAACTAGAGTCTATTTCTTAAATAAACATATTTATGATAGTCAGTCCCATCTATGTGGTTAACTTTAGAACAATGTTTGACTAGAAGCACATGAATCAGAATCAGAATTAGAAAACCTGAGGAAATTGCTGATGTTTCGATTGCACAGACACATATAGACACGAATACAAGTCAAATAAACTCTCCAGAAATACTCAGTAAATTACAGTAAATTGGTACTAAATACACTATGCTATGTACAAAATATGCCGTGGTCATTTGTCATGTTTAAAGGGATTTTGGGGATGTCTGACAGCTATAAATATGACTTTAACCCCCTTACATGGGAAATAAAGACTTAAATTGAATTCTTCAAAATCTTTATAAGTGGAAAAGCATTCCCGAAGGTATTTTTTTTATAACATTTGTGTGATCAGCATTTTTACATGACGATTTTTCACCTTGTTTTTATCTCTTAAAATGAAACTGTTTGGTTAATTTGATTTTAAGACTGATGTATGTAAATGATTTGCATTCTGATTTTATTGTTTCGTTTTCCAAAAAAACTGGCTGGGCTGAAACACTCCTTATAACTTCCACGTGAATGAGCAGGGCTAAAGTGCTGCAGGCTAAAAAAGGCAGTTGTAAATTAGCTGATTCTTATTACGTCACAGAAACAAAGGCTGGAAAATGGCCTGTTTTTACAGCTGATGAGATCTAACATGAAAGTATATCAACCCAAACTCAGTCACAAAAGTGGTTTAAATGAAAACTGGGTGTTGTTGAGCACAGAACGTGATCCATTACTGCCAAAATGCATGTTCAGGCATGGTGTGAACAACCTCAAGGACACATACAGTACTGTGCAAAAGTCTTGTCCTAATTTCTTTTGCTTCCAAAGAACTTTCTTGCATTTTTAATGACTAATAAGGTCATTCAAAGCAAAACATAAAGAAATGACCCATGACTCAATGTACTGTTTTGCAATGTACTGTATTAAGAGTTCTAGTCATGTACAGTGACACATACTAGCTAAATCTTTCCAACACTCCTAGCTGGGAGGGTGAAAGCCAGAATGTGCCTTTTCTGAAACGCATGTAGTTCCACCTCATCTTTTCACACAGCTGCTAAGGTCATTGGTAAACTCAGCATAAAGAGACAAAAACCACAATCAAGACAACAATAACAGCCCATTCAATTACATCAACCTAGTAAATGAAAGAGAGGGCCACACTATCCTGCCCTAAAAAAAATGGATGACATTTCCACGCCCCCACAGCCCAAAAAAACAAACAAACAAACAAAAAAGACAGAGTTAATTTTGAAAGGAGAGATCAAAGTGTGTTTTGGGCCATTTAGGTGGAGCATGTACAGAAGCAGATTATGTAAATGTTCTATAAAGATAGAGCTACAAGTATCGTACAAATGAGAGTGACTTCAAGTGGCTGAAGCATATCTCTGTCTCTGTCTTCCCTCTCTCTGTTTGGTCAGTGGGTTCACAGCCTTCCCCTGCTTATAATTGTATTCCATCACTATAAAATCGATCATTCCACATATAAACACAGAAAAAAAAGTAATCATATAGATCCAACTGAACTGCTTTCCTCTAAGGGTCTGCCAAGAGGTCAAAGCTCTTTTCATCTTTTTCTTCTCTTTCCCATTTCTTTTCTCAGTCTGGAGGATTTTTTTTCCTTTAAAAGAACTCTGACTTGACCTTCTTCCCAGCTTTAGCTTTGCAGAGTTCAGTCAAGGTCTTTCTGCTCGTATTTTGTATTTCGTGTGAAGTTGACCTGGCTTTCTGAGCTGTTTAGGTAGCTTAGCTAGTGGTCAAAGCATATCAGTGTTTTTGTTGTTGGTTGTAAGCATGGTGGCTCTCAGTAACCCTTCAGTGGTGAAGTTCTGTCTTTTTGAGCAGCATGACTCATTTTTGAGAATTGGCTTTCCTGCAAAATGGTCAGGTCAGTGACATCTCATAGACCGCCATACCTATTCGCCATCTGCCTTATTAGGAGCTGGCTTGTATTTCTGCTCAACCATTAAAACTCAGAACGTATTATTAGAATCTGATTTCAACAAATAAAACCAGTGTAAAACAGTCTAAAATCTGTGTTTGTTCTCTTACACACTCGCCATTTGCTGCGCTTTCACGTGGTTTGCCACTGCTCGGCTGCTCTTTAGGCCCACCTGCAATTCTTTGTGGGTTTTCCCCGCCCCTTTGTGGGTGGAGACTATCCTGAAAGTTCTCCCGAGGTTAAAGATTTTGTGTTTTTTCTGTTTGTTTCTAAGACCTAAAATAAAAGAAATCTGGGGATTGTTGTTCATTGTGGGCATTGGATTTTTTAAACCCCAGAAGCGGTTATTACTGCATGTTTTTTAAATTACTATAACTTTTATTATTGCATGTTTTTTTTAATTACTAGATACATTATTTCATGTGTTTTTAATTACTAGATGTTACTAAAAATTACTAAAAACTCAGCATGACATCTGACACATTGAGCATCAACACAAACCAGGAGAACTTCCATGTAAGGAGTTGTTTTGCCATATGACAACATATTACGATTTGTTTTGCTTCTGGCATGGATCCCTACCACTCACATTCTACAGGTTAAGTTATCCAGCTCATTTTTGAGAATTGACTTTGCTGCAAAATGGAAGTCAGTGACATTTGACAGGCCTCCGCAGACAACATACCTATTCACCATCTGCCTTATTAGGAGCTGGCTTGTATTTCCACTTTAAAGACTCCATATTAGGCTGTCAGTGGCTGCACAGTTTGTCTACATTCTCCAATCTCTGTTCCATTCCATTCCATTCCAACTTTATTTATAAAGCACTTTAGAAACCAATATAGTGCCGTACAAAGGATAAATAAGAATAAAAGGCAATAGACAAATAAAGTAAAATAAGTCAAATAAAATAACACAGCAACATCTCACAAGGTGTCAAAATCCAAGGCGAAAAGATGGATTTTTAGCCGAGATTTAAAAATGGGCAGAGAAGAGGCCTGTCTAATCTCTAATGGCAGATCATTCCAGAGTTTGGGAGCAGCTACAGCAAAAGCACGATCTCCTCTAAGTTTACGCTTTGTCCTGGGTACCCTCAGGAGCAGATGATCAGCTGACCTGAGAGAGCGGGTTGGTGTATAAGGCTGTAGCAGCTCAGACAGATAGGCTGGAGCAAGGCCATTGAGGGCTTTAAAAGCAAATAAAAGTATTATAAAATGAATCTTAAAAGGAATGGGCAGCCAGTGTCATGAAACTAAAATAGGGGAAATGTGGTTTGTAACAATTGGTTTATTGTACTGGGCCAAAGAATCTAAATACACATTGGTGGTTTCAGTGGAGGTACCAAAAACAATCACTTCAGTCATTTTATCATAAAATTTTAAAAAGTTAAGAGCCATCCAGGCCTTAATGTCCTCAAGACATTGAAGTAATGGCTGCACAGCGAATGTGCCTTTTTTCTTTAGAGGGACATAGATCTGACAGTCATCAGCATAAAAGTGAAATTCAATGCCATGTTTTCTCAGTATCCAACCAAGAGGGAGTAGATAGAGTGAAAAGAGGAGAGGGCCTAAACCTGAGCCCTGTGGAACACCACATAAAAGAGGAGCGGAAGAAGACACATGATCATCAAGTCTGACACAAAACGTTTGCTCCACCAAGTAAGACCTAACCCACTCCAATGCTGTGCCCCTGATTCCCACCCATTGCTCCAAACGAGAAAGCAAAATAGCATGATCACTGTGTCAAATGCAGCTGTCAAATCTAAAAGTACCAGAACGACACAGTGACCAGAACCAGTAGCTAATATATGTCATTAAAAACTTATAAAAGGCCCGATTCAGTGCTGTGTAAAGAGTTAAAACCAGATTGGAAAGCCTCTAAAACATTTTCCTTTTCCAAAAAGGCCATCAATTAGCTATGAACTATATTTTAGAAAGAAAAGGTAGTTTAGAAATAGGCCTATGATTTGCAAGAACTGTAGCATTAAGAACAGGTTTTTTAATCAAAGGTTGGACAACCGCATGTTTAAAATTCTTAGGGACCACACCTGACAACAGACTCTGATGGACCGATTTAAGAACCAAAGGTCCAATTGTAGGTAAAACCTCATTAAAGAGTCGAGGACGGACAGCATCATTTGGAGACCTTACAGGCTTCAAACGACCAACAATCTCTTGTAAAGTTACACGCTCAAACCTGTCAAAGACAGCAGAGCAGGAAGGGTCATGAGTAAAAAGAGAGATCTGAGCCCTGGTGGAGGAGACCTTCTCAATAAAGAAGTGTAAAAAAAGTTCACAGAGTGCAGGCGAGGACAGCCCGATACAGAGACCGTAAGTTCCATAGATTCACCCCACCCCAGCGGAGACGAGGAGAGCAGGGTTTTCGGGGCTGGAACATTCCATCCAAGCCGACGAGAGTTACCAGCCAGGCGCTGACAGGTTCCAGTAAACGCCGAGAGATAGTGAAGCGAGGCACCACTCTGTGTTCTTCAAATAACTGTCTAAAAGAACACAGCAAAGAGGCTTTCAGCTTCACCTGGCGGCCACTACGGTGCACCCTACAACGAGTGCGCCTATGCCGGAGAGGTGGAGTCATAACACGGCACAGGTGAGCGGGGATCTCTGACAGAAATGGAGGCAAAGTTCTATGTCCATCGTAGTTTCAATTTGACAGATCTTTGGCAGAAAGTCTGTGATCCAATAAAGTTTGGGAGTCTACATTCATCACAACACTCAGTGAAAACCACACAAACAAACACAACACTGGCAGCGACAGACGGCAAACCACACACAAAGGCGCCATCTTGCATCCCAGGTCAGCATGTCACACATCCATCACTGGTTCCTGACCACCGATGACCAGATGTAGTGTAGTAATGGTCTATGGGTTTTTACAAGCTTGATAGTAAATTCTAGGTTGACAGTGGTCCATTATTCAAAATGATCCAGCCAAGGGCAGTTCAGTGATCAGAAACTGACCACTGAAGAAGGGAAACTGAATTCATATAGAATTACCAAACAGGCAACAATGTAACTGGGACTGGTGTTGGGCACCTCTGTCATTATTATCATGTAAAGTCACAGAGTGTGATAATCAGAAGCTTCCTATAGCTTTTCTCCTCGCTCTGTCTTGATGTGCATTTACATTTACAGCATTTGGCAGATGCTTTAATTCAGAAAGACTCACGCCAGTAAACTCAGACTTACTGTGAAGAGGCTGCCAGTCCACCATGGGGCACACACGCTATTTGCTCACACACTCGCACCTATGGGCAATATAGAATCTCCAGTTCACCTGATACAGTCTTTGGACTGTGGGAGAAACCAGAGACCCCAGAGCAAACCCACACCGCCATGAGGAGAACATGTGCAAACTCCACACACACACACACACAAGGCTAGGATATATATATATATATATATACTCCAGCCCAGAAGACTTCCCATGCTGCTGCTAGCTTTGCCAGCATTGTTTGGGCCTTCAGGAAGCTGGTCCCCTGCCCGCCAAAGAGTTCAGTGACCTGCTCCCACCATTAGATTGGTGCACTACCCATCTCTAGCTACCATCAATGCTACACACCACCCTGCACTCTCCTTCACACTTTCTCATCACCCTTAACTTAAATAATGCATGTTTTTCACTTATGCCTGTCTTTCTCTGTTCGTGCCTTTACCAGTTGGCAGTGCCCACAATACATATATATATATATATAAATAATATTTTCATTTGTATGTGGAATATCAGCAAAATATGGGATTTGGCCAGGGACTCACAAACTCTCACCAACCAAAATCATGTTTCATAATATAAGGATAAGAATATTGGAGAGTATAATGATAACAGAAAACAGAAAAGCAATATTTAACTAAAATACTGGAATATAAAAGTAAAGTAAAATTAATTTGCAAATTGACGTATGTTAGTGGAATTTTTGCCCCCCCTAAAATTGGCATCGGGCACAATATGTGCATATGAATCAGGCCCTAGGACGTACAGAATAAGACGCATGAAATAAAAATGTACTAATACTAATGCCTGTCTCCGGGTCCAATAATACCTCCAATAATAGCTCACATGTGCAGACCCTGCCTGTTTTGAAGTCTGTGCGCACACGTCTGTAAATCTGACTCGTGTTTATTGATCCGTCACACCACCGTTAGCCTCTTTATCAGCCATGAAATGGCCTTCTGTCTCTCTACCTGCCTGAGTGTGCCAGTTTAATTCCACTGCGGGCTCGAGTGAACTTGATTCATTAAGGTAATAAAGCACCCTACAACACAAAGAGATCAACTGGATGAAATTCGCTTGACTAGTGTACAATCATGAAATGTTTTCTCTATGAGCGCGGCTGTTATAGCCGCCCATATTGTTAATTGGTTCATACCACTCGTGATTTATAAACACACTGAAAAGGCTCAATAGTAGTCCATATCTTAATCAAATGTATTATGCGCAATGGCCTCAAGCACTTTGTATATATGTCTGCAACCTAAAAACCATCAAACCGTTAACTTATGAAATCCACCCCTCTGCCTTATATTTCAGTGCTGAATAAAAACTTTGCAGCTTGTCGCAGTAAAACATTTTTTCCCGTTTGTTTCATGTCATCTACTCAGTCTGCTAAATATAAGACAATAATATTTTTGGCACCACCAAGGTGATTGAAAGTAAAATATAAAGAGGGGTGGATGAAGACTTTTGCACAGAACTGTATATAACATACTGCACACATCATTCTTTGTAATATCCCAAAATGTGCTTGTTGTAAATACAACCAACATACTGGTATTTCAAAGAAAAAATATCTCTTGGTCAAGAGGAAATATGTGACTGGTAATGTTCTCCTTTTTACCCACCAATGTTTTTGCGGTTAGGGCAATGATAGAGAAATAAGTGTAATTGGCCTTCTGAATTAAGTGCGAGCACACAGGAGAAGCGTGTGTGGGAAAATCAATTTAAGGGTGCTTCAAATGAAACAGATGCAGAAATTAATTGCACTCCCAGTGGATGAACACATTTTCTGAAGTGTCTTAGCTTGAAGTAACCGTGATCAAGAAAAAAAAAAGAAAAAGAAAGAAAGACTGGCCGTGGGGCAGCTATTATGCAATTGTTTATTCATATATCCTTTCCCATAAGTTTCAAAGTTTCTGACTGGTATCCCTTCTGAAAGAACTTTATCCTCACTGCTATTTCCACTCCGTGGATTTTTATGTGCTCTGCCTCCCTCTGTGTAGGCTGAGAGTGGCTCATCCCTGAAAATATACAACCAAGAGAAGCTCTGTGGTCAGAAACTGACCCTTTATGAAGATCTAGAAGATGAGTCTCGGTCCACTTACTGTATGATGCTTATGTGGGTTCATGTACTAAAAACAGCCATTTTTCACTGTCACATGATTTTTCAGCCTCTCTATATCCCCTTGAATTGCTCTGAGGGCCAATATATGTGGATGCCTTAATGTATAGTGCTTTACTGTAGCATGAATGGCTGGGTTGACACTGAACTATAATGTAAAAACCACTTACCTAATACTGTGTCCCCCTCGAGCCACCAGAACAATGCTAGCCCCTCGAGCCCTGGATCCAGAAGATCTCTGAAGGTGTTCTGTGGCATCTTGCAACAAGATGTTAGCATATCCAGTAAGTTGTGAGGTGGACTACTTTGTTTGGTCTACTTTGTCCAACATGTCCCACAGATGCATGATTGAACTGAGGTCTGGGGAATTTGGAGGCTAAGTCAGCCTGTTATGTTGCTTAAACCTTTCCTGAAAATGTTTTGTAGTGTGGCAGGGCACATTATCGACTGCCATTAGGGAACACCATTACTATGAACATGTATACTTGTTCTGTATCGATACTTAGGTTTGTAGCTTTCTGCTGGTTCGACTCCATGGATGTTGTTTTGGGACGATGACTGGCCATAAACTGTGAATCGAAAACTGAGTCAGAAACACCATTACCAGTTTGAGATACACTGAAAAATCTAAGTGTGGTGCAAGTTTCTTGCCGTCTTAGTACAGTTTAGATACAGCTTGTTTTCTCTATACCTATGGAAAAGCGCCTAGAGACTGGCCTGGTGGGCAAATAATAATAACATCATTAATTCAACGTTATTCTATGTCAGCCACAGCCTTTAACTGTACAACAGCAAGCCTGTGGTTTCCAATAAAGTGTCCAGAGAATACATGGACTGTACTTTTGCATTCTTTATAGCAACAAATATTAAAACGTCTCAGCTGCTCTGTCATCTTCAAGACTAAAACTGTTGATGAGAAATTTACAAGAAGGCGTTAGCCACTATTCACACAACAGTAACGGTGCGAAGAAGCAACTACTGACCTAAAGTGAACTGTAATTTCACTCCTAACACATTGTGTTTGGTAAGTAGTGCCTACTTTGTTGGCTTCAAGTGGACAAACTCAACTGTGCAGAACAAAATCCTCGTCTTAACAACTTCCTCAAGCCAGCCTGTTCTGTAAATGTATTCACAAAGTCTGACAGTACAGCTGTATTATGGGAATCTAGCCAACACTCTAGTCACTGAGTACATCTCGAACCCTGTGAATTCAAAACAGGAGGAGATGCTGCTCTGTTTCTATGGTTACTCTGTGCTTAGGTTAATGTTGCATATTTCGGGGATCATTGTGCACTACATATTTATACACATGCATGTCGGATTCAACTGGACCAGCAGATACCTTTTTTGGGATGCTTTCCGTCCTTGCTGGCTCATGCTGTTCAAAACCAGCCATCCAATGGCTGTGAAGTAGCTCCTCATAGCCCCTAATAGCCAGTGAAATCTCTCTCAAGAAAGGCTTAAGCTCTGTGAATTGGTTTCTTTCAGAAAAATATTTTGGTATTGGACAGAGGGTCATTTTGTTCAGTGGTATATGCTCTAATGTGCCTCACTCACAAATGCTTTGATAATTCAGTACCAGCAGCTGGTAATTAGCTGGCTGCTCATTGCTACATTATTAAGCAGTAACGGGGGTGAATTTAGCAGTTTCCAGAGCTCTTTTACTTTTGCATTAAATTTTTTGCACAACATGACCACTTTAGGTGGTCCATTTTAGGTGGCCATTATTATGCCTTTATTAAGTGTTTCCAAAGTGCTAATTAACTGACTGCCCATTACTATTTTGCTAAGCAGCATATTAATATTATATTAAGTAGTAGATTCAAGATTCAAGATGTTTATTATATTCATTAAAATCTTTATTAGTGACATGGATCGCCCCTGAGACTACAAATAAAAAAAAAGAGCAAATAATAGAATGCTGCAAAGCTGTTGTTGTTAACAAACGGCCCAATAGTCACCCAATAATTTCTGTAAAAATACATATTTTAAACCACTCAGATGTGTTGTGGAATTCAGTCCACTTATTTATGATCACTTTGTGAATACTTGCCCTGGGGCTGTCTAAACTATTTGCTTGTAGCAGTGCGGTTGTGTGCCCTAAACCACCTCTACTGTTGCACCTAAGTCTGTTGCACCTTAACGAAGATTGGGCAGTTTGAACAGGTTTATTGAAGTGATGTGACTTGGGCAATTTTGGAGACTACTGAGTCTAGTGTTTGTTTGATTTTGCCCTGTAGCTTCAATTCTAAAGTAAAACTACAACATTTGGACACCAACCATGTCTAAGGTGAGTGGAAACCTTGGTAAATCTTAGCCATCTCTTAGGTACTCCTTTAAATATGGACTATAAAACAGGATTTATAGTATATTAGTACATTCTTACTATAAATATTGACTTTATTAGTAATTACCTATAGAGATACTGATAGCAGTCAAATAAAACTTTTGCAACCCTGTGTGCACAAGATTATGACATACAACACATAAATGAAAGTCCTTTAGATATTGTTTCATTCAGCCTAGTTATAGCTTTTATAAGAATTGTTCAATGAAAAATCTCATTTACAAAATGTTTTACATATCCCAGAAGTACATCATCAAACACATCCGGAGTCCAATTTTGCTTCTTTACTTTAGTGGGGGGGGACAAGGTTAATTTGGCTAGACTAGAAGTCAACAATTTCCCCTACTGACTCACTACTAAAAGAATAACAAAACAAAATATACAGCATCTTGAGCCACCCCTCATTTCATTACATTTTGCTGTGAATCAACTTGTTGGTGTAAAAATACTATATTCTGCCTGTCAACCTGGGAACAAATGTTTTACTGCTTCAGACTGCCTAAAGATACAAAGAACCTAGATAAAGGTGTTCCCACCACACAGCATTCAGCACCACCAGTATACTGATCACCGACCTAATAATCTAGAATCATCTACACCTGTTTATTCACTCGTTCAGGCCTTAAATTAGATATGCCTTGCTAAGCTTGAATGATTCATCCATAGGTCACTGTGTGGCTTAACAAACAAAGAACATTCCTTTGAAACTGGTCCGGTTCAGGGACTGGATTGAAAAAGAGAGTCTTTGAAAGTCCTTCTGGAAGCCTCAAGTCCACCTTAAAAATACACAAAAGTCTTTTCAAAGGAGGTTGATCTCAGTCAAAACCCAGAGTAAATCACTCGTCAGAATGAAAAAAGCAGTTCGACATGATTCCAAAACAATAAAAACACACTACAGCTCTACTTCCAACTACGCTTACAGTTACATGGCTCTGCACGAAATCTTGCTTTCTTGAAACATGCTCCTAGAAGACTATTGCTCTGCAAAATTTTTGTGCTATTCCTGTTTTCATATACAATTCTTCCTACGCCGGTCCTCTACTCATTGCCTCCATGTTCTGTTTATGTGAAACTTCTGCGATGTCTGAGGTCATATATTAAAGAAAGAGACACATTTGGATGTGGTTAAACCACTGCAGTCGCTCCAAAATAGAACTGGCTGGTAGTCTGTGATTCAAGCAACGAAAGAGGACCCCCCTTTGGCTCATTTGCATACAATCATCAGTCTTTGGTGAGTAAGTGTGCAGTGTGGATTATTTAGGGAATGGAGGCCTGGGGAGGTGGCGAATAATTAGCGTCAAAGGGTGGGTTATTCTCCAAGCACAGATGTGAGAGCAAAGCAGGTTATTACCCATTATTATATGTATTTGTCGTGTTGTTTCGGGTTTTGTTCTCTTCTCCACAGTTAACACTGTGGATTTTAGATGAAAAACATCTTCTCAAAGCTTTGTGTAATATACATTTCTACTATGCAAATGTCTTTTGGTCTTTTAGAATGGATGTCCACTATAAATGTGTCTGTAAAACCAGTACCACTTTATTGGAAGTACCTCCACCTTGCTGGTAGACACCTACATCAATGATCAGTTTTTGATCACAGTTTGAATTTGCACGTGTTACCATTTCTTATTGGGTGCAATATGTACAATGTCTTATGTGTAACAGTCTTACCATGTGAAAATTCATGACCTATGTCAATATTACTGATACACTACTGATCTCTGTTGCATACAAAAACAAACTTAACAATAAGTTACTTACCTACAGTAGTATAGTAGTAACCAGCATTTGTGTATATAGAATACTGTATTTCGTATTAAGTATAAAGTTTTCTGATTCTGTTGCTGATTCTGATTCAGGTATAACCAAAGCTGTAATTATAAGAAATAATGGAGAGAGGCACATTTGTGTTTAAGAATTAGTCTTCCAACATCAGTACCTAACCTCAGCAGTGTTCTTGTGGTTGAATGCAAATCAATTCTCACAGCAGTGATCCAACCTCTAGTGTAAAACCTGTTAAGATAAGATGTGTGTGTGTGTGTGTGTGTACAAGGTTACTGTATCCAAGAGGGCTCTACATTAACACCCTCGATTTCAGTAGAAATGTTTGATGAGAAAACACTTGGACATATAGTGTGCTTTAATTTGTTATATAATATCTCCTCCTCTGAAAGCAGAATGTCTCTGAAGTTATCCTGGGCTTCCAAAGACGGCAAGATGGGGAGGTCAAAATAAGTGTGCAGAGCTTTTAAATTCTGTGATGCTGTAATCATAGACACCCATCAAGCCATGAAACAGACTATTGACACTATTAACCCAAACTCAGGCACACCTCCATGTTCCTCGGTTCCTCTGGGGCCTGTGACAGTGATGCTGCTGCCTCTGTGACAAGACCTCATAAATCACAGTCGTCTCCAACTGCTGGCACCTGCATGCTCGTCCTTCACACACCAGGATGGAGTGTGTATTTGTGTGTGTATGTGTGTGAGTGTTTGTGACAGTCTGTGTATGTGGATGAGTTAGGTCCCATTTTATAGGTTGCCAGGGACAACCCACACAATCCCCTTGCCCATCGACTGCCACCACACACACACACACACACACACACACACACACACAAACCCACACACACACACACTCACACAGAAACACACACACAAACACACACACATATAGCTCCCATTGGTGGGACCACACATTATGAAACCATTTTTTCATCTCGCACCTGCTAGTAAGAGATCAGGCTGGTGGGATTTTGGGAAAGACAGTTTGGTCCTGCAGCACTTATTACTTTGAATCACGTCCTTCCACAGCGGTTCAGTGAACAAAAAAACAAAAAAGACCAAAAGAAGTGCAGATGTTTGGTTTATAAAAGTTTGATATGTTTTATATGTTTTATATGTTTCTGTCTGTAGTGTCTTGTGTGTTACAGTTGGTGAACCTTTGGCTTCACTGAATTCTTCATGATTTGCTAAGCAAGAATAAACAGCACCAGTATTCATAAGGTGCATAAATATTTCAGAAGAACACACAATAACCTATAGAAACTGTTCATCGACACCTCAAACAAGCATCTATACTGTCATGACATCTGCCAAACATTTTTTGTATGAAATTGTTCTTGATCTTGTCTGTCTGTTTATCTGTCTGTCTGTCTGTCTATCTGTCTGCTTATCTGTCTGTCTGTCTATCTTTCCATCTAGCCATCTGTCTGTCCATTTGGCGTTCTGTCTGTCTAGTTATCTATCTATCAATCTATCTATCTAGCCATCTATACATCGGTCTGTCTTTATGTCCGTCTGTATATCTGTATTTCTGTCTTTTTATCTGTCCATCTATCTGTCTGTCTAATCTATCTGTCTATCTATCTATCTATCCATCTATCTATCTATCTATCTATCTATGTATCTATGTATCTATCTATCTATCTATCTATCTATCTATCTATCTATCTATCTGTCTGTCTGTCTGTCTATCATCTGTCTCCCTTGTACTCTTGTCTTCCTAACACTTGATGTCTTTTTTCAGTTGTTTGAAAGTTGTTGAAATTTTTATATTAAAATTAAATTATATCCTACCTTTTCTTCATTTGTCTAAGTGCTTCAGAGATTTAGTAGTCAATTATGACATGCCTCTCCAACTGGTGCCAGAATGCATTATGAACTTCATTACTGCAAATCAATGCATTAATTCCTATCAGATAATAAATGTTATAATCTACCTAATTTGGTAGTTTACTGAAGGGCAGGATTCATAAGACTGCACAACACCTCCACCTCCAAGTTTTTTGTAGTAGCTTACATAAACCCACAATTAAATTTAGAAAGGTTTACATCATGTGTCATAGAGGTTGCTTTCATCAGTTTCTGCCCATAAATTGAAATGAACTCTTGTTCCTTTATAAGCCTTTATAAATATCTGTGTAGGTTTATATCATTTGATGTAGAAGGGTTATGTAGATCCCATACAGCCTTATGAACGGTACCCTACAGTAAAGTGTTACCCCACACACACATATATATATATACAGTATACAGGGCGCACAATTTTATTTATTTTTTTCAGCGCGCATGCTGTGACTGCTCTGTGTATTTTAGTGTTTTAAACTTGTTTCCCAATTTTCAAGTTGGTTATCTCAGTTTATTTAGCATTAGTAAGCTGTGCCCTCTCTAAACGTTGCAGGTAGAGAGACTTATTTCAACATTTCTTTTGTGTACGAGTCTTTGTTTTGGCTGGCACGCTGCTAATGCTAACGAAGCTAGTGGCAGTGTCTACACGCACAACCAACTGATCTCGCTGAGGCAAGCTGCTCCGGAGCACAGTACGGTTCTCTCGGACTTCCCCGCGGAGTTATGGAGGAGAAAGACCTAGAGATGCCGTGGAGGAGCAAAGGTGCGTGGGAAAAGAGCAGTGAGTAATGGGAAACAGCTTGGTGAGCAGAGAAGGAGATACAAACCGAACCTCCCGTCTGTTGTTATGGGCTTTACTGAAACATGGCTGCATGAGCGCATTCCTGACTCAGCCATGGACGTTGCTGGCTTTTCGTGTGTTTGGGCAGATAGAACTCGGCGTGAGAGTGGAAAGAGCAAGGGGAGTGGAGTCGCTCTCTTTGTGCCACCCAAGTCACATTGTGATTAAGGAACGCGTCTGCAGCCCGGACACTGAACTGTTAGCAGTGGGACTACGTCCATTCTATCTGCCCAGAGAATTCTCACACGTGATCGCCATTATTGTTTACCTTTCTCCACTGGCCAACACGACGACAGCGCGTGATGTCATTCACTCCGCGACCGCTAGACTGCAGACAATGCACCAGGATGCTTTCGTCCAAATATCCGGTAATTTCAATAATGTCTCCCTTAACAAGACGCTGTGCACCTTCACACGGTTTGTATACTGTCCTACCAGAGAAAACAAGACACTGGACTTGCTGTATGCTAATGTCAAAGAGGCATACAACTGCACAGCTATCCCACCGGTGGGCAGATCGGACCACAACTTGGTACACCTTCAGCCCTCCTACCTAACATTGGTGAAGGGGCATCCAGCCACTGTCAGGGCAATGAGGGAGTGATCAAAGGAGGCCAGTGCAGCCCTGCAAGACTGATTGGAGACTATGGACTGGGAGGCCATGTACGAGCCACATGGAGAGGACATTGACAACCTCACAGACTGTGTCACTGAGTACATCAACTTCTGTGTGGATAACACTGTACCAGTGAAATCCATACCCTGCTTCACCAACAACAAGCCATGGGTCACCAGAGACATCAAAGCCCTCCTGAATGAGAAGAAGGAAGCACTGGGGTTAGGTGACAAGGAGGCAGCCAAGGAAGTACAGAGGCTGTTTAAAGGAGGGAAAGGACAGATACAGGAAAAAGCTGGAACAAAAGCTGCAGCAGAATAACAGCAGATATGTGGGGCGGGGCATGAAGAACTTCACGGGCTTCAAGACCAGCAGCCTTGGGACTGATGGTGATGTGAAGAGGGCCAATCAGTTTAATCTGTTCTTTAATAGATTTGACAGCAGGCCTGTTTCCAGCATCTCCAGCTCCAGCACAGCCCATATTGCACCTAGTGCACCTGCTCCCTCCAGCACTGTCAAGCGAAACTGCAGCTTCTCCCTCTCCCACCATCGTACCAGCCAGAGTCTCCACCTCCTCACCCCCCCCCGCCACTGTTGACACCCATAAATTATCCAACACCATCACTGAGGACCATGTTAGGAGAGAACAGTAGAGGGGTGGATGTGGAGATTGTTCAGGACTACAAATATCTGGGTGTACACACTGACAATAAGCTGGACTGGTGTAAGAACTCTCTGGCCACTTACAAGAGGGGTCAAAGTAGGCTGTATTTCCTACATAGACTCCGATCTTTTAGAGTCTACAACACCATGTTGCGGATGTTCTATGAGTCTGTTGGGCCAGTACCATTATCTATGCTGTGGTGTGCTGGGGTGGTAGCATGAAAGTAGCAGACATGAAGAGATTTAATAAACTGGTCAGGAAAGCTGGCTTTGTGGTCAGTGAGGAGCCGCTTTTGTGGTGGCCGCTCTCTGTCTGTGTGTTGTGGCAGTCACCACCTAAAGGGGGGGTGGGGGCGGGTACTGGAGTAGGTCGTGAAGTCGAGGGGTGGGGCGGGGCATGCAGTATGTGGTGCACAATTTTTTCATAGTGCGGCACTTTAGAGGAAAAAAAATTAACAGCTTATCAGTACAGGCAGATCCTTAAGGTTGTGGCATCAGTATCGTTATCAGACAGTAAAAAGTGGTATCATGCCACCCCTAATATCTACCTACGTCCATCAGTTTACCAAAAGTTCTTCATAATTCAGCTGGGAATTTGTAAACAAGGCAAACTGGTTCATTTAATCATCGCAGTAGTGATAGGAACCGGGGGTCACTACGTCTACAACACGAATATAGCCACTTTATCTATTATCCAAGCCTATTTTTATTTAGATGTTTTTATTTAGCTGATTTTTTATATGTAATGATGGTGGTAAATTTGAAAAAACAAGTTTTTTTGGAGACTGTTTTGCTTCGTAATGCAATGAATTGAATTATTTGCCAAAAAAGGATTTTTGAACAGGTATTAAACACTCCCCCCACTGTGAACAATTCTAAATACTTCTTAAACAAACCACTCAAAATTTCAGTCTTGACCTCTAAAGCATTCATTTACACAGAGATTCTTTGAATATGGTGTAATATGCAATGGAAGTAGCATTAGCACCATTTGGTAGATAAATAAGCTGAACTCCACAATAACCTCTACCCACAGGATATGAACACATCTGTGCACTAACAGGTCTTTTTTCATAAAAACGCATTCTGGAGGGAGAAAAATAATCTGTTTGTGATAGTACTTTCATTTCCGTATCTCTGAAGGCTTTTTTAATATTATAAAAAATAGCTAATTATCATCAGAAGCCAACCAATGGCACCACTATCCACTTTGTACACAGTGCACATATTTAATAACCACAAAACTGCTTTTCAACAATAGAATTGGGCAAATTACACCCAAAGATAATACAGATGCTTGGCCTGCAAGCTGCCAGTCTCAATGCGTCTATCACACACTTATCTGTACCACACACACACAAGCAGAAGTTCACCGACACACTGATTCTGCCTCTATATATATCTAATTAAAAGCATAACTCGCCAGGCCAAGTCAGCGGTATTACATTGCAGGCAGACTGACAGATTTATTGGGTGCAAAGAGGCAAATATGTTTGGCTTTATCTGTAAAGCAGTGGGGTAATTTGGGAGGTAATAATGGAGATTTCCTTTTGGTGGCTGGAGGTGAGGAGAAAGCTGTCAGAGCCTTGTGTGCCTAAATGAAAGGTGTAAAATGGAATCTATTCCCCCGCAGAGATAGAAAAACGCCCAGCAAGGAGATACAATGGGATGTGTTAGAAGCTCTCCATTCCTCATTTTATGTCATTCTTTCTTTTTTTATTTACTTGCAGTGGGTTTTCTCTGAGCTTTTTTGCCAGGCTGAAATACTGCAGGAACCAATTCTGCCACAAAAGTTGATGTTGATGCACACACACAACTGAGGAATACGTTAAATATTTTAGTGAAAATTCCACCCCTCATCCTGCATTTCTACACAAATGGGGAGGGCAGTTGATCCAAAAAGGTGGGGGAAAAATAGGGGTGTGGTACAGTCTTTTTTTTCTATGTCAACATTTTTTCAGGTTTTAAAAATGGACATTAATCTATTTATTTTTTTAAAAATATTAAATGTATACAGTTCTGTGTAAAAATGTATTTGCCACCCCTTATTTCCTCAAATGTTGCTTCCAAAGATCCAGACTTTTCATGTATTTTTAATGTGGTCTTGAGAAGAAGTTTTCCAGGCTTCCTGAAGGACTCCTGAAGAGTCTAATTTTCAGTCCAGTTTAAGAGGAATGTTTATTGTTTGTTAAGACACACAGTGACCTATGTAAGAATCATTCAAGTAGAAAAAAGCATATCTAACTTAAGTCATGAACCAGTGAAGAAACAGGTGCCGATGATTCTAGATGATCAGGCGGTGATCAGTATACTGGTGGTGCTGAATGGTTGGAATTCCTTTATCTAGGCTCCTTGTGTCTTTAGACCTTTTGCAGTCTGTCACAGTAAAACATTTGTTCCCATTTCATATATTTAATCTACTCAATATAAAACAGAGATAATACAGAAAAATAATGGCAGAATATAATATTTTTGCACCAACAAGGTAATTTCAAGATGAATATAAACACATGAGGGGTGGCTCAAGACTTTTGCCCAGTACTATATAACTTTAAAAAACGTTTTTTGTTTTTTGTTGTATTTCTTTTTTCAATTTTATGAATGCATTTGATTAATTAATCTACATGTTTTAAATACGCAGCTGAACAGAAATAGAAAAATAATTTCAACCGATTTAGTTTTGTCTGTCAGTGAATCTACAAGGTTTTATTTCTCGGAACCTGGCAGAGGCATCTGCTTACACTGCAAGCCCAAGCACTTAGCATTCAGGTCCAACTGTGCCAAGGAGCTTGGCAGCTGTGTGTGGTTGGTTTTAAAGGACCTGGTGGCGAGCTTCACATACCCTGGAGGAGGAGATGCCTGCTGCAATTTGCTTTCCCTAAGTTCCAAATTGGTGGTATTGCTGAACAAAAAATATTCACAAAATGATCATTTTGCTGGCATCTCTGAAAAGGCTGGGCTTTACAGTGGAAGTAAAAAGTAGCAAAAAATGCCTAACAGAAGCTCAGCTGCTGTAGGTGAACACCAATGAGAAAGGTGTAGCCTATTTATCTCAGGTCTATTTGCTTGAAAAGCAATTTCCTAACATCATTAAACTGTAAATATACATTCACTGACCACTGTATTCAAAACATTACCCTGTTCTTCCACTTATTGGTCACAAAAGCACAAAAAACATGGGCAGCTGGTGGTCTAGTGGTTAAGGTGCTGCCCCTACAATCAGAAGATTGTGGGTTCGAATGCCAACATTGCTAGTTTCATCACTGAGGTACCGTCCCCACACACTGCTCCGTGGGCACCCCTCATGGGTGGCAGCCCCCTGCTTAACTTGGTGAATGAGTTAAATGCAGAGAAAGAATTTCACACTGTTCACACTTTGTGCTGTGCTGTGGTGTGTTCACATGTGACTATAAGGCCCACATTACTTTATCATATCAGCTCCCCTATATAGAGGTATAATGACTGACTGCAGCTCATTTGGTTGGGTGCCTTTTACTTTGGCTTGACAGGAGAGAATCCGTATCACTGCTCAGACTGTGGGAAGATAATGAGGTTCTTTTTTTTTAATTAGACAATTGATAACTTGAACTCACTTTATAAATATTATATATTTAAATTTTATACTCCAATACTTGTAATGAACCAATACTTGACTGGCATATGATTGTCAGTTCTCAATTTTTGTATTTCTTAACATCAAATAAACAACAGAAACTCAGTCTTCAGTGTAAATATTACAATATTACGAATATAAATATTAAAGCACTGGACATTAAATTATCTAAAATTCCTTGCAGCTTTGGCTCCTTTTAATTATTTTAATCTGCTTCTTGTCAGTTTTTTGTTTTTTTTTGCTCCCTTCAGGGGGCTCCACAATGGATCATCCATTTCCAGCTCTTCCTCTCCTCATTTCAGCTTTCGGGAAGCATAACCTCCACCAGTACCGAGGCCTTGGTAACCTGGGCCTTGACTGATCCGTAATGGAAATCAGATTTATGAGCTGCATATTTGATTTAGCATAAGTTTTACAGCTTTCCTTATGCAACTCTCCTCTTTTATCTGGGCTAGGGAATGGCGCAAAGATGTGCGTCCCTGTGGCTGGGTTTCTTTTCCTTTTCTTATGTTTCATTTGTTTTCTTCATAAAAACATATTCTTATTCTAATGCTGAAGATTGGGTTTGAATATTGTGAATGTTGGTGTTTGTGTCCATGGATTGCTATCGTATTGTTAAACGATGGGATGACTCTTTGCTTTTTGCCTCTACAAAGGTGAAAACAACTTCATCAAGACTCAGGAAAGGGCTTTATGGGTAGGTTTGGCTCACAAAGACAACGTTTCAGCTTCTTGTCATGCAAACTTTGACACTGCCCACAGTCACATTATGTGCAAGCATGTTATTAGACACCTGCCCATGCAGACACCTGCCTGCTAGTTTGTAGATTTATAGACAATGAAGTGTAAGAATCTGTCGCCTGTCATTAAAAGTTTGAGAACTGGTGATACTGCATCCAAAAATGTTGGTAATTATTGGTGCATTATCTGTAACATTTTGCCCAATACCAGGTCATCAGTGTCAACCAAAATATCACTTAGACTATTCATCACTGGTCGGTTTCAGACCTTATCAGCTGTTGACAAAATATTATGGACTTTAATCCTTAGAATGCAAAGTGGTAAATCATGGTCAAATGGCAAAACAACTCCTTATATGGAAGTTCTCCAGGTTTGCCTTGATGCTCAAATTGAGGTCATGCTGAATTGTTCCACTTAAAAAAAAAAACTGTCATTATAATCACCACTACTGGAGTTTTAAAACTTGCATCACATGCAATTGCCCATAAAGAACAAAAAAGCCCAAATGTCTTATTTTTTGGCATTAGAAACAAAAAAGTAAAAAACAGAACAACCCAGGAGAACTTTCAGGATAGACTTCAACCACAAGTGTGCTGAGCAGAACAGCAGCAAATGGTAGGAGTGTAGGAGAACAAGCCGTGGTTTTAGACTATTTAACACAATTTTTATTCTGATTATACTAATACAAGGCTTAAGGGTTTAAAACCCTTGTCATTGTTGGGCTGAGAGTGTCCAAAAATATCCAGCTAAGAGCAACTCTTTCTTCAGTAAATGACCAATAAGTGCTAGAGGGACAAATTGTACACCAGCAGATGGGCTACAGTGTCTAACTGTACACCAACAAGGTGGAGCTACAGAGATTTCTAATAAAGTGACTAGAGAGGGAGATTTAAATTGGCGGTGAGGAGTGACAAGGGTGGGGAAGCATGGTAGGACAGGCAGAACAAGTACAAGCGTATGAAAACTGTGGAGCAGCAAGGGATGAGTGCAGAAGAGGCATCAAGGAACAGAATGTGAGGGAGAGAGGAGAAAGGCATTAAGAGAAGGAGAGATAGCAGGAGAGGCCCATCGGAGGACGAGCTTGTGAATGTTATCTTGCCGCCCATGCCTGTGCCGAGCTTTAATCTCGTTAAAAAGACGATAAGGCAAAACACGAAAAGCAAACACAATATTTACAGATTCTCCAGACATGATTAAATATGAGTTATGGAGGGATGGGGCTGGGTGGAGGGGCTCCACAGGCTTTTGTTAACTCGTTTTCCAGCTGACAAAAGGCTGCGACAGCTTCGCCACCGCTATCTCACCACAGATAAGACTGAGGACATCCTGACTGCTTAGGTGAATGGGTTATGTTTTTATTCCTTGCGTGTGACTCAACAATACTGGGGATTTGGTCTTCCTAATGGGTCCCTGTATATTTGAACATAGTGGTCTTCTACACTAAATCTCTGGCTTTCTAAGTAAACCTTTACACTTGCTGTCAGGGCTGCCTTGTATTTCCACTAGGCGTCTGCTTGTCACAGTTTTACTTGGCCGGCTTTAAGGATCAGTGGCCAAAAGTATGCACATTTTTGGTGCCCACATTGAACCTTATTAAATCAAATATTTAGCTAATGTTTAAAAAAATAATATGGAACTCACAAATCCTTTACACCAGTTTGGCTGAATCATTGACCATGAAGAATGCTGGGGACATGTCCACTGCAATTGATATGAACATTATATAAGATAATAACTGATATCACCTCAACCAAGTTGTGCTGGGGCTCCCAGGATGTAAGGTTTTCCAGCAGAACAATGCCCTGAGCATTACATTGCCTCTGCCAGCTTGACTTCTTCCCATAGTGCATCCACGTCCATCTCGTCCACAGGTCAGCAAGATACATGTACCTGGCTGTTTACATAATATAGAAATAAGCAGAAACAGAAACACCACAATGCTAAAAATGCAGACATGACAAAAGAGTGTGCAAGAAAAACAGAAAAAGACAACATTTAGTGCAGATGATAGTAGCTACTGCACTAGTCTGAATGAATACAGAATTTGACAGATACTGTGTTCTAGCAGTGGAGAGTTACGTGTGCAAAAATGCAGAGCAGAGAGTTATTTGTGCAAAAATGGAGAACAGAGGTTGACAGTAAATTAATATAATTGTGAAAGTTTAGCAGCAGCGGGACAGAGAATGTGCAGTATAATAAATAGAAGGGTATTTACAGAGGTGATTAAAGTCTGAGTTGTTTGTTTAAGGCAGAGAATATCAGTGTGTATATGCATTGTGTTAGGAAAAGGAAAGGGAAGTTCAGGAGATGGGCGTGTTGGTTGTGTGGGTACAATTTATGTTTCAGTTCTGTTGAGGAGGGGTGTGTGGGGTCATCTACAATCCTGGTGGCTTTGCGAATGTAGAGTGTGATGCAGAGGTCCAAGACCCCAGTGATCTTCTCAGCTGGGACCTCAACTGCCTCTTTGTAGAACATGGTCAGGATTGGGGAAGAGGTACACTTTCCTCAGTCTCCACAGGAGCTGGTGTTAAGGGTCCATGTGAGGTTTTCCATGACATGAACACCAAAGTTGGTGCTCTGGACGATCTCCTTTGAGGAGCCATTGATGTACAGTGGGGAGTGATTATGTTGTGGCCTGAAGTCAACAATTATCTATTTTGTTTGATCCACATTCAGCAACAGGTTGTTGGCTCTGCACCAGTCTGTTAGCCGTCTCTGTATTCCACCTCATCATCCCCACTGCTCAAACCCACCACAGTCATGTCATCAGCGAACTTGGTGATGTGGCTTGACCTGTGTATTGCTGCATAGTCACGGGTCAGCAGTGTGAAAAACAGAGAGCTGAGCACACAGCCCTGTGCTTAGTATGGTGGTGCTGGAGATGTTGCTCCCTATTCTGACAGAGGTCTCCCAGTCAGGAAGTAAAGAATGTAGTTACAGAGAGAGATGTTTAGGCCCAGCATTCTCAGCTCCCCAATCTGATGCTGAGAAATGATGGTGTTGAATGCTGAACCGAAGTCTGGGAACATTCTCATATAAGTGTCCATTTTGTCCAGGAGGGTGATTGCCAGGTGCTCCATTGAGTGGTTGGGAAAATGCACAAACTGCAGGCATACAGTGAGTGGGGCAGCTGCGATTTTTATGTGCCTCATGACAAGCCTCTCGAAGCACTTCCTCTCCAGTGTGTTCACCCCCTTCATTGGGAAGTCCACATACTGATGGAATTTAGTGAGAACTGACTTGAGATTAGTGTAATTAAAGTCTCTGGGGGATGGATGGGATAGTTGGCTGGCTAGCTTTCAGCTTAGCATGGATCCCCACTCACTTTCCACGCTTTCACTTCCTCATGCACCACTTGCCATGTCCCCCTCGCTGGCCATCTTCGTGGTAAGTTTCTTATCTGTAGCAGGGTCTGGTGGTCATAGACATTTTTCCAGCTGCTCGGATATACATGTTAACAAAGGTTTGGTGTGAAGTTGAATGAAAAATACATTTGTGCACCAAAGTGCAGGACCCAGAGAGGCCACTGCAACTTACAACTGCCGTTTGTATCTACCATTAATTGTATAGACCATTAAAATATTTCAGCATTATGTGGATTATGGGTTCTTTTTGTTCAGGGCTCATCAATCCCTAAGTTTGATTTCAAGAATCACATGAAAGCCTTGACTCAGAAGTTGAGTTTGATTGCCTTGTGAATCATGGTCTATGTTTGGCTTCTGACTAGTTTATGCATCATGCTGTTGTGTCGCTTGTAACACATTATGAAAAGTTCTCCTCAGCTCACATCCACATCAATTAATGCTGCGTTCAGTTTGTACACTTTGCAGACCCATAAATAAATTACACTTCTCCTTCTACTTCTGGGAAACTTAAGGCTCTTCTTTTTACACAACAGGAAATCTACTTTGTGAAGGTAGTAGAATTTATCTAACTTTTTTCACTGTATTTTCCTCTTAAATACTCATAAACACAAATAAATGTTAATATTAGTAACCACACGGAATGAAAAAACAGTGACTATATATATATATATATATATATATATATAATGTATGCATGTATGTATATATAATATACATATATTTTAATTTTTATATTTCTAAATCTTTACAGTGTGCATCTGTGAGCTAGCCCCAAACGTCATCTCGTTGTACTGACACAATGATAATAAAGCATCTATCTAAATGTGTCCCACTAAGAGGTACCACATAAAAACATGGGAATGGAACATAGGAATTTCTGAAGGAGATTGAATTGGCTATCAGTGGGAAATCAGAAACACTTTACAAATGGTAAATTAATAACAATGTATAAAAAATTGAAAACAGTCATTGTCAGATTCACCCTGCAAGCTAGATCTCCACTAATGCATCAATGGGCAGCTCAACAGGACAATGCAATGTCAGCTAGCACTGTGCTGAGTGATGGGGAGAGAGAGAGGATCATACTCCCCCACTGAGAGAGTGCAAGGCCAGTTAAGTGTTGTAGTGCTGATATGTATTAGTGGTTCTCAAACCGGTCCACATTTTTGTTCCAACCCAGCACATCTAGACAGAGGGAAATCGCAATAAATGGTAAATCCTCATACAGCAAAACAGCTCCTCATATGGAAGTTCCCCCGGTTTATGTTGATGCTTGAAGTGTCAGACATCATGCTGAGCTTTTTCTTGGTGTTCCTGTTTCATGCAGAACTAAAGTTAATAATAATAATTTCTACTGGGGTATTAAAAATAAGAACAAAAATTCCCAAATGTATTTTATTGTTGGTCTTTGAAAAAAAAATGGTTTTACACCGTTTTACACTGTTTATTTGTTGAAACCAGATTTTACTAATATACGCTGAGTTCTAAGGGTTAAATTGCTGGTTAAATTGACCCCAAGCATAAAAGATTTTAGTAAATTTGAAAAAAACATGAGGACTACATGGAGATGTTACCAGGCAGAGACAAAAGGCCCCAGCAATAGAGTGAGTTTGATTAAAGGGGGGGGTGAAGACTAACAGACGGTGGAGGAGAGCAGAAAGCTGTGGAGGAGAGGAAAGAGGACAAGAGATGGCAGACAGTGGGTGAACCCCATGGGGTCCGTCAGGTAGACGGGGACGGTCAGAGCACTTCGCCAGGGGGACAAGGAAGGACAAGAGGACACATGTCTGCCGGAGGACGCAGCGAGCCGTGCAGCTCCACAACCAGAAGGGGTCAGCTGTCAGAGCAAGGCATGCTGGGATAGGGCCAGGTGAACAGAGCCCAGGCGTTCAGTCATGTGGGAAGGAGAGGGAAGGAGAGAGAAACCGAGCCAGAGAAACTGTCAGGAAAGTAGGGAAAAGAAGTTTAAACACTTTTGAAAGCAAAGGAATTTGGAAAATAAACAAAGAAAAGGAACACAATGAACATTTCTTTTTAGGAAGAACAGAGCTCTGTCAATGTTAACACAGCTTCCAACTGCAAATCAGGCAGTCATTTCTTCAGAGAAGGCGTGTTGGTTTTTAAACCACAGACAATCCACATTTCCCCTCTGTCTAGATGTGCTGGGTTGGAATAAAAATGTGGGCCAGTTTGAGACCCACTGATTGCGTATGTTGGAGTTTTTCACCTAGCATAGCAGAAATGTTTGTTGGTTAATTTTACTCTCTAGTGACTCGTAGCCTAGTGGGTAAAACCCAATGACCACAAAGTTGCAGGTTCAAACCCCCACTTTCTACCATTGTGTCCTTAAACAAGATACTTAACCCTCAGTTGCTCCAGAGGGACTGACCCTGTAACTAATGACTGTAAGTCGCTCTGGATAAGGGCGTCTGCCAAATGCCCCTTTACCTTATTTACAAAGACTCAATTTAACCTTCATGTTCTGTTCAAATTTACCAACAGCCTTTATGTGTAGGGTCAATTTGAGCAGCATTTTAAACCTCCAGAAAATGGTTGAAATTAAAATACTGAGTTTATATGTCATTATTTTATTTTTCTTTGTTGACGGCCTAAATAAAGCTTTAAATAAAACACACATGTAATAAAGCCCCACGACAGAAAGTTTTCCACAAATATGTCCCTCCCATGTCATGTGACCTATCAGAGGTTTTCACACTCCTAAAGGTCTGATTATGTTCAGTTATGGAACTAAAGCAGAGGGAAGTGCTCAGGGAGTGAGCCGAGGCGCAGATGCAAGTTCCCTTTTGTGGGTTTTATTACAAACACACAGACTCTACATCCACAAGGCAAAGAGGCATGGGGGCCTTAAACACAAAGCATACATAAAACAGAGGAAACACAAGGAACAGGTAACGTGAGAGCATCAGTGAAGGTTGACCAGCAACTAACACAAAAACTCTTAGAACTTAAATACGCAACAGACGAGAACAGAAACCAATGACCTGACACATTTACTTAAACTAAAACACAGGACAGCTGAAAAAGGTGACTACGTACAAAAAACAGTTCATAATAGAAGTCTATTACAGAACCAAACAACAGTGGCTTCTACCAGCCGCTGGCTGAGACATGACAGGAATATTGTAAAAACTCATCTATTCTCATCCAAAACAACCAAATCAAATGAGTGTAAAATGTTGATATTTCTTACAAACAGATAAAACTGACCCCAAAGAACATCGAGGTACAAAATGTGTTCAGACACTAAAAACACATCATCATGTTCATTTTGTGTTTCCACAGTTTTCCCCCATTAAATTAGGAAAAGCCATTTAATATGAAGCAATATATCAATTATTCATTTAGGCACATTAAACACTGAATGGGGTCAAATTGAAGTGACATTCTGTCATATGTGAACACACCACAGCACAAAGTGTGAACAGCACGGAATTCTTCCTCCGTATTTAACCCATTCACCAAGTGAAGCAGTGTGTGGGGACGGTACCTTGCTCGAGGGTACCTCAGAGGTGCCTTGCAGTCTTGGGAATCGAAAACACGCCCTAACCACTAGGCTACCGTCTGCCCATTGATGCCAGACATAAAGGATGTTCGTAAATTTGAATATGACACAAGGATTACAGTTACTTTCTCAACTTATTTGTTGATCCTGTATTCTCTACCTTATAGCATCACCCATTATTCACAATCTCTTTTCTAACACTTTTCTAATTATCTCTTCATCCAACATGTTGGTTGGTCATTCAGCTTCTAAAAGCATCTCAGACTTCCCTTTCCATAAATGCATTTAAATGATATATGCACATGTTTTTCTCTTTAATTAAACAAGACACCTATGCTTACATGTAAACACACACATAGGGCACGTTGGCAAACATGTGCATACACACATAGACCAGTTAATGCAATACTGTTAATGCAATACTGATTGTAGAAACACGGCCTGAGGGTAGGAATGGAAAAGCTGAATCTGATAAACAAAAAGAAGTGACAGGCTGGGAGAATTAACCTCCATCGCTCCAGTAAATATCCACTGGCATAAACAATTACTGTGCACCGCCTGGCTCAGAAACACACAAACAGGAGCATGACAACCCCATTACAATTAAGTCAGAAATTAAAAGGGGTGTTAACATCATGCAGTCCAGGCAAAGGCACCTGAATAATTTCAGTTTTGCTGGTACTTTTAAATGTATGGAAATTATTCGGATAAGGTGAGAACTCAATAAATTGCAAGTAACAAACCAAGACAGTCGAGTTCATTTTCCATGCAATGACATTTCAACAACAAAGACCAAATACAATGGCAATGTAGCTGTCAGGTCCCGACAGCGGCCACCGGGGGTCGCTCTTGGTTTAGTTTGGGGTTTTTGTGTTTTTGGTTTTGTGTCTTTTATTTTGATATCCTGAGTACACCAGGTTTGAGTTAGTCTTTGTTATTAGTTTCAGCTGCCGGTGTACTCAGGAGTAAGAGTATGTGTTTGATTATTGGTTGATGGGGTTTTGGGGTTTGGTGATTGGGTCAAGGTTTATTGTGTATAGCATTTAAGTTCAGCATAGGTGGACCATGGTTGTCGGTCCACCGTCGCCCTGCCTCAGGTTAGAGTAGTCCTTTCTTCTTTTGGTTTGTTGATTCTGGCCCTTGTACCTTTTGTTTTGTTTATGCTCTGAAAATAAAAATCCCTAAGCATGGAAGTCTGTGTATGCACCTGCTTGCAGTGCTTGGAAGAAGGGAAACATGACAGATGGACTGGCCATACAAACAAGGGCAGCAAGCCAGCAGGGAGTGAGCTCGTCCTTGGGGCCTGGACTCTTGCCCTGCTGCAAGAGAGTGAAAAGGAGTTGGCCAGGAGTGAGGCTGGCTGGATCCAGCTCAGGGGTGAGTCGGGGGATGAGGAAGATGACCTGGGCTTCTGGTGGGATGGGTGGATCCCCAATTATAGACCCGAAGCGCATTGTGGACCCCCTCGTCCTTGACTCGCCCACGGAGGAGCTCCTGCTTTTGCTTGCCGAGAGGCGAGGTGGGAGATCTGAGGTATAACGACGAAGGAGACGTGGGGGTCCATGTCGCTTGCATCTACCACCCAGTCACCAGTGGCCCTGGAAGTCCGAGGCTTCCTCCGGCACTCTGCCACTCCGGCTCGTGCCTGACTCACCTCAAAAGGCTCGCCCTTGGCTGGGGCAGCAGGCCTCACTTCTGGTCCACCCAGGCACTAGGACCAGAGGGAGCCGGAGTTGCTCCAGCCTCCGATGCAGCGTGAAGCCATAGCAGCGCCCAAGGGCCCAAAGACCCTGGTTACGCTGGTGTTGAGGTGCTACCGCTGGGGCGTGCACAGGCCCACACAACGAAAAGCCACAAAGAGAGAGAGAGGCATGCTGCTGGCGCAGGGCGAGAGATCGCCATAGCCGCCACCGAGTCACTGCAGCCACACCACCAGCGTCCCATCATCAAGGCTGCACTCCCGAGCATTGAGGCTGTGCACCCAAGCCTCAAGACCGCGATCCCGAACGTTGAGATTGCGCTCCCGAGCATTGGGACTGTGCCCCAGAGAGTCGAGGCTGCACACCCATGCGGCGAAGCGGCACTCCAGCTCCCTGTGCCTGCAACGAGAAAGCTCCCACCTCCCAAGCCTGCTACCGGGTTCAGCTACAAACTTCAGCTCCGGTGGGTCTTCGTGTCAATACAGCTTCAGCTCCGGAGGATGTTCATGCAGCTCCAGCGTTACCAGGTCCCCTAGCAGAGCCTCTAAGCCCTTTAGTTGAGCCGCTGGGCTCGTTTGTAGTCCTGTTAGGCCCTCTAGAAGAGACACTAGGCTTGTTAGTTGAACCGTATGCCAGCCCCATATATAGGCTGTAAGCCCAGTGGCTAGGCCCGTGAACCCAGCAGCTAAGCCCATTAGCCCAGCAGCTAAGCCCAGTAGAAGGGCCTGTAGCGACAGAGGGGCCTTTAGAGGGGCCAGTAGCTGCAGAGGGGCCTTTAGAGGGGCCTGTAGCCACCCAACAGGGGCCTTTAGCCGCAGAGGGGCTCTTAGAAGGGCCCTTAGAGGGACTGTTAGCTGCAGAGGGGATATTAGAGGGGCCTGTAGAGGGGCCTAGGTTAGCTACAAAGGGGCTGTTAGCCGAAGAAGGGCCCTTAGAGGAGCTGTTAGCCGTAGAGGGGATCTTAGAGGGGCCTGCAGAGGGGCCTGAGCTAGCCACAGAGGTGCCTGTAGCTGCAGCGTAGGTGGACCGTGGTTGTCGGTCCACCGTCGCTCTGGCTCAGATTAGAGTAGTCCTTTCTTCTTTTGGTTTGTTGATTCTGGCCATTGCACCTTTTGTTTTGTGATAAACAATGAACAGGTAAGCCACAATATCTTAAATCTAGGCCAAAAGTGGTCTCCACACTGTTAACAATGTGATTTTGTTTCCTTCTTTACTGCACATTTTCAGTACGGATACAAATGCATGTATATAAGAGCAAAAAAACATCATATACATACAAGCAATGCCTCTGCTGGAGAATCAAAGGTAATTCGTGTTTTGCTGATGCTTTTATCTGCTTACAGCCTGCCTGTAATTTCTCTTTCACTTATTATGCATTTCAACATCAAAATAAAGGTATGTACCAATAAACATCTAAACAAAAGTTTGTATAAATATATTTTTATATAACTTGTGGTTTATACTAAGTTAATATTTTATGAAGACCATTTGTTATTCACACTGCTTTATCCTTATGGTCCAGTGAGCTTCCAGATTTACGAAGTGTGTCCCGTACTTTTTTGGTCCATGAGCATGAAGATAGTTCCCCATTTTAACAAATATCTCAAAGTCCTTTGGTGGTGTTTCCAGTTGTTCCTGTATTCTTTTATCTGCCCAAATTTCCAGCAAACTCTATAGGTCAAAATCATCCCTTTGCCTTTAAAGTAAGATTCACGTTTTGTGCTCTGGTGGAGTTTGTGATCACACTAGAAATGCACTGAACCCAAGCCCAGCTGAACTCTGATTAAGTCTTACCTTCTTAAATGTGTTTGGTACAATCGAGCTAACCAAATGAACTGAACTTTGGGGGTCAAACATGCTTGGGCACACTCTAAATTAATGGCACATGGAAAACACAGTGGTACAGATAAACACAGTGGTATAATTACACTATAACTATGGTAACTAAGTACAAATTAAATTTTAAAAAGTGCTAACTTAATGAAGAAAACTTAATAGATTTCTTCATTAACCATTTTGGCATCATCCTCTGGCTCAAATCTGCCTCCATAATTTACATTTACTCAGTGTGGTTCTATGCCTCTCACAGTCTCCTGTGCAATAACATATGTGTGGTGCAATATTATTAATTCTGCAATGTTTACATCCCTTTCACACTTTACAGTTACACTGTCGTGTTGCCTACTTATTGTATTCTTTCAGATTTACATCCCATTCACACTACTGTTTCATTGCTGTATTGTCAGTATTGTATTGTTTCTGTTATTCCTTGCTCTTTGTAACTGGCTCCTGTGCAATAATCACACTTACAGCGTAACACTAATCACTCTGGAAGGTTTACATCCTATTTACCCTATACTGTTACAGTACTGTACATTGTTGTGGTTTATGTATTATGATGTTTGTATTGTTTGAGTGTAACTTGCACTGAATGTTGAATGTTGCTATATGTCACACAGTGGTCCATGGAAAAACACTATGTGTTCACAGTTGCTGATGACAATAAAGTAGCCTTGAACCTTGAACCTTCAGAATTAGAATCAGAAAACTGTTTTGATCCCGGAGGAAATTGCTTATGCATAGATACACAGAAACAAGAATAATATAAACTATGAAGTCAAACCATATCCAGTAAAAATCTGCACCTAAAAATACTCAATATGAAATACATTATGCTTTATACACACATGGTACGTTATTAATACTATAGATAAATAACTGCAATTAAGTGGATTACTAATAACACAAATTGTGGTTAGGAGTGTGTTATTAAGTAAGATTCAGTAATATTGACATAAGTAGAGATATTGTACATGGTAATAATTACACATTATAATAATAACATATTGCACATAATAGGGCATTTACGACTCCAGATTTTTTCTAGTCAACTTATCCTTCAACATAGTCGAAGTCAAGTCGATTAGTCGTGTGATGACACATATTCCACTCGTGCCAACGGTACCACCCTTTTTAAGAAGGGACTATTACAGTTGGTTAAGTCAAGGAATGTATGTCAGCGTCAGCCAATCAGAGGCAGCGATTGCATTGTGTACACAAGCGCGCACACAGAGAGAGGAAAAAAACACAAGACAAGTCAACTTCTCTCAGGGGGCATCGACTTGTGCCTCTGAAGTCGACTAGTTGCCTAGTCGACTTTTGTGTTAATGCCCTAGCACATAATGATAACGTTTTAATGTCCGGGAAGAAAACTGCACATGACGTTGCACATGGTAGACTATCGCATTTAATAATAAGATAATAATGCACATAATGATAATTATTTAAACCTAAATAAGAAATTGAGAGAGGAGTTATAGAGTCTTAAGTCAAAGCGGAGTCAAGTCTCAAGTCACCATGTACCTCAATCCTACATCTCCTTTGAATTTAACCTGTTTCCCCCACCAGTTTAATCAGGATCAATTCCACATGAGCAGGATTGGTGAAGGTTCCCACATCTGCCCACCACTTTATTTCAACATAAAAATGCAAACCCAAAATTTCAACATAAAAATATAAAATATATGGACATACTGCTGCCCAAAACAGAGAGAGACACAATATTTACAAACTTTTTTTTTACTCGGACCAGTCTAATTAAGGTTTCTTTTCCTTTGTGATAAAATTATTGGCTTGCTAAATTAATCACCCACCACCAGCAGAAAACCGTCTGTAAATTATTAACAACAATCAGACTCAGCTGAAAACTTCAACTAACTTCACTTTCTTTTGGCTCTTTCATTCAACACTGATATTGACTATGCAGAGTACATCAAGGCCATGTCACTGATCAGTCTTTATTATCAATGGGGGCCTGCATGGCATTTATTCAGTGAGGCTTATCGGCCATTGGCTGTTTTTTAGATATCAACAAAGATTTTCTGGTTTGCACGGCAGTTTTTCACTAGAATCGAGCAAACATCATTCTCCAAGGCGGCGTGATACTCATTTGGTCTGAGAAGTTTGTTGAAAGCGATGTGAATAATGAGTCATCAATGCTGTGCGTCACCTCCATGGTTGGCAGCTTTAGTCATCGTTCAGGCCTCTCCTACAGTCTTCCGTTTTTGCTTGATGTGACCTTTTGAAATAAGGCGACAAGCTCTAAATGCAAAAGAAAGGTCTGCTGGGGGTGGGGGAGGCTTAAAAAAATAAGTCCACTCCTGTGCTTTTTTGTACTCCTGGTTCGCACCAGGCAGCAGTGGTGCAAGATAACCTTTCTCTAATTGATGTTTGCTCCTGGATGGCTCGCCAAGCAGCTAGGGGGGGCGGCCTCAGGCACAGTAGGGTTCTCTAATGGAGCGTGGCTGTTTAAGGTGCTTTTTTCCAAGCACGGCTGGAAAGACCTCACCTGAATACATCAGGCCATTGGTTTCTGTTTCATATTTTTGCATTGCATTGCATGGAGAGATCGACTGAGAAGTTTTTGAGTTTTCTGTGAATCAGAATCAGAGTTGTGTTTTATTGCCAAGTTTTTTTTTTTAAAAACAAGGAAAAAAAATGACCTGGTGTAATGGTGCAACAACAATAACATAAATTAAACTCCGAGTGATTTAGTAAAATATGATTTCATCATACACTGCGTTCCAAATTATTATGCAAATCATATTTTTCTTAGATTTTCCAAATTACCTATATGAATTGCAGTCAT
>JBBPCX010000002.1:5526122-5549394 GCA_037974365.1 Hydrocynus forskahlii
AATTAGCACAGGTGTCTGCAATTGCTTTCAGTGATATAAAGAGCCCCGACACACATCAGCATCCATGAGTTCAACTGTCGAACAAAAAAATTCTTACCTTATCACTCCTAAACACTTTTTGCATAATAATTTGGAACGCAGTGTATAAAAAACAATCTAAAACTGGTGTTTGCTCTCCTACACATTTGCTGTTTGCTGCTCATTCGCTCAGCACCACCACTCGGCCACCATCCAGGCCCCCCTCCCTCTGCGGGTCTTCCCCACCCACTTGTAGGTGGAGACTATCCTGAAAGTTCAAAGAGCTTGTGTTTTTTCAGTTTTAAAACCCAGTAGTGTTTTTAATTATTACATGTTTTTTAAATTTTGTTCGATGTGACACAGAAACACCAAATAAAGCCCCGAATGATGTCTGACACCTTGAGCAACCAACAAAAATGGGGTTAACTTCCATATAAGGAGTTGTTTTGGCATATGACAGTTTACCATTTGTTGGACTTCCAGCACAGATTCATGCAGCATTCTTAGAGTCAATGTGACATAAACTACATAAACAAACTGTAAATATAAATAAACAAATGTAAATATTGACACAAAGGATGAACTTAGTATTAATTGTTATCATTTGTTCAGTAAACTGTAATGTGAAGATTGATTTTAAAAAGTTAGGGGTAGACTTTTGGACTTTGGTGTGTTTTATGTCGAACAGTGTATTTATGTCGCATTTTATCGCCTGACCCTGCTGCAGTGCCACTGGGTTCTGTTTCTTCCCCAAAGCTTGTTTCTATATACTGTCCGTGGTCCTGAATAACAAGGACGTCCCACTGAACACCATCCCTGCAGACGATGGTGCTCTCCAAGGTTCTGAAATGGAGACATTCAAGTATTCAGAATGAAGCTGAAATAAATGTAAGGAGAAGGGGAAAGAGTGAGCGAGTGGGTGAGAGACATATGAGGGTAGAGGAGAGAAGCCGAGAAAAAGAAAGAAAAGGAGGAAACCCTTCACTCTAATCTGCCCCTCAGCAGGCACCCCTACCCTGCTGCTGTGGCTCGTCCCGCTCTCACTAAATGGGTGTGTTTGTGTGTGTGTGTGTATGTGTGTGTATGTGTTATCTTTGGGGTGTGTGTGTGTGTGTGTTTTGGTGTGTGTGTGTGTGTGTGGGTGGGGGTGGGGGGGTGTGGTTGAGGGGTTGGGGAGTTCTGGTGCCCCACAGTGCTTCTGATTGTGCTCCAGGGGGAACGACCGCCTGAACCTGCAGATCCAAACACAAACTGCCAGTAATGGTTCCCTCACCACCGTCTGTTTGCTCCCAGCGTCTCAGGCTGCTGTATTTGTTGTATAATCCAACACTAAGCCTCCTCCTTCCCCTCCTCTCGTCACACGCCTGCACTGCTCTTTTCTCTCCCTCTTTTCTCCCCCTCAGCTTCATCCGCTCTGGCGCAAGGTCAGCGGTTCACTCAGGGTCAACACTGAGACTCTGAAACAGCTGAAAATGTGATACAGACCAAAAACTTTACCTAATTCAACATTATATGTTTTAGCTCTTGTGAAGATTGAAGGTCTTGAAAGGTTTTAAAATTTCACTCTTATAACTACAAAACTATACATTTGTCACTAACTTCTTCTTCTTCTTGTCCTTCTACTTCTTCTTCTTTTCTTCTTCTTTTTCTTCCTTTCTTGTTCCTTATTATTATTATTATCATTATTATTCCTGTTTTTTTATTAAGGTGTTGAATAATCTATACTAGTTACTGATTTACTTACAGTAGTTACTGAATAATGAACCCTACCAGTCAAAAGTTTTGCCCACTACAGTTTTTTAACACTGATCCATTTATTAACTGCAAAGTTGTTGATTGACTTTATCAATGAACATATGTCAAATAAAACAATGTCCCTTTATAAGATGAAAGAATCTGTAACAGTGCATGTCTGACTATTAACTGGTTTTGTGAGGCAGAGTCAAATTCTAGACTGCCCTTCATCACTTAATAGTTTGTTAAATACTGTATGTAACACTTGTCTGGTGATCCACATAATAATTACAATTATATTAGGTGGCTTTTTGTAGGTCAGTAGTGATAAATAAAGTATTTTCTGGATAGTAAGGAGCTCAAATGGTGAAAAACAGTACATTTATTTGTTAGCAAAGAGTGCATTTTTAACAAATATTAAGTGAGTAACAAAACATTTGATAGTAGTGTATGTATTGAATAACTAATAGTACTTACAAAATAATTTATAGCATGTCCTTAATGATTTGTAGTAGTTACTGAAAGATTGTAGTAGTTACTTAATGATTTGTAGTAGTTACTGAAAGATAGTTATTCAATGATTCACAGCAGTTTCTGAATAATATGCAATAGTTGATAAATAATAAATAGTAGTTAGTGAATAGTTCATAGGACTTACTGAATAATTCATAGTCATTTATGCTTCAGAAATTACTAAATAATTTACAACAGTTACAACTTTTCTTTAATTTTAAACACTCACCAAATACCTGAATCCAACAATACAGTTTTAAAAATTAAAAAGTACAAGAGTTCTTTGGAGCAATGCCACATCAAGAACCTGATGAGTAGTTTCAGTGGAGTTTTTTTTATTTTTTTATCGGAACAAAAGGTAGTTATGCTATGGCATAACACCACCAATAAACATTTATATTTTAATTAGTCTTATTATAAATACATTTCATTGTATTTTTGATTACTGTTAATAGTGTAACCTTGTCCTAACTTTAATGGTAACGCTTGATAATTTGTTTATCTAGGTAGTTAACCTTTTTTTACACGCCAGATCCCCAAAGCCTTAAAGCCTTAATGTTTCTGTGACAGCCTCTGGGTTTGGGGGATTAGGGGCCTTTGGGAGCTGGTTTGCGTTGACAAAAAGAAAGATACATCTGCATTTTCATCATGTCACATCTTTTGCTGTAAAGCATCTCTTGTGAAAACAAACACGTTGAGAAGCTGCCCTTTATTTCAGTGGCAGATATTGGAACACAAATGAACAATCCATATTAACACATCTACTGTATATGATGGTTGAGCCTTTGGCAGTATGGTAGAAAAAGTACTGGTAATCAGAAAAGGATAACATATTTCTTACGGATTGCTATTTGTATTTTTGATCCAAAGTAAAATACTGTGTGTTACCCAATCAGCCAAATTAAAGATGGGATGCAGACTTTCCACTGCCCATCTATCTAATCCAAATGATCACCTCATCCCTGAGTTGCAGTCGCTGGGGTCCCTTGCCCAAGTGTCCTTGACTGGTTTGGCTGTTTAGACTCCCCACATTCTCCTCCCACCCACCAAGGGCAAATGCTGTTCACAAGCTCAGGTGGAGGTTGTTGTTCCTGTTATTGTGGAGACTCTCAAACTACCCCTCACACTGACTCCAATTAAAACTCTTAACTAGTCCTATTTTGTTAGCCATAGACTGTCCTTGGTTCCTCCTGAGGTTTATTCCTACAGCTTTAGGGAACTTTTCCTCACCTCTGTCGCCCTTGGCTCACTCAGGGCTTGGACCCACATTCTGCAAAGCTGGTTGTAAAAAACGCTACATAAATAAAAACTGAATCAAGTTGAACTGAACTGAGTATCAACTAAGCAGGAACTGTACCATGTTTAATGTGCTATGAAGCAAAATCTGCGGTATTTGGTGATCAGAAAGAGGAATAGTTTCTAATACACATTCACTGTGAATACAGCGTGCAGAATAAGGGGGTCTTAGTGGGGTCCAATAGCAAGATCTAGGGGCACTAAAATATTTCTTTCATTTAATTATCTCAATATGCCAAAGATAGGTCAGTTTAATATGCAGATAATAGTATTTTTTCAAAGCAAAATATAGAGGAATGCTGGGCTGCTGAAGTATTTTGTGTAGTATTGTACCTCACAAGAGAAGGAAAAACAATATTGCCTTTCAGTGTCAGTTAATGCAGAATATCATCCTGTATCGCTTTAATGGTCCAATCATCACTGAATTTTGAAACAGTGAACAGAAGTTTCCATTTTGAACTAATTTAGAAAAAGGGAAAGTAAAAAGAAAACATTTAGCTTTGAGATGGTCCAGTTCTATTCATTTCTTGTTGTTGCTGGGTGCCTTTTTTAATGGAAGTATCTAGGCATTTATTCTCTCTCCGCTCCAGAAGGCAAACCAATGCTCTGCGGGGCACTTAGATATCCTAACTTTGATTAATCAGAGCACAAAACAACTCCCTTATCAGTCCAAGTTGTCAGCATGGTGTGATTAAGAGCTGGCACCATTTACCAAGAAAACAGATACTGGCACATGGAGGAATTCTGCAAATCTCCTTTGTCATTGCTCAGCTACATACAGTTTGTCTTTCTATAAAACATATAATTTCTTTAACAAGCTTAAATGTCCATGTTCAGTCTAGAACATACAAATAGAATGCCAGAGAGATGATTCCTTTTTTTTTAATCAGAGGTGTTTTTTCCTTGTATTTTGACCATGTTTTGATATGTATTGTTCAAATGAAAGGTCTAGTTCTAATATAGTAGCATTTATTATAGCAGTATCGTAGGATTTCGAACAATATGATATATTTGCATTTATCCAGGTAACTTAAGGCAGTTTTATGAGCTCCACCTTCTTCATGAGTCAACCATCTAGATGTAAAATATTGTCAGCTGCCCTCTACACCATTCATCATCGGTCAGGACTGCTGCTAACCAGATACTCCTTTGGTGGAAACTGACGTGGTAGTGGCATTGTAGGTCCTGGTATAAGTATATCAGGCATGCTACTGCGTTGATTATGGTTATCCAGTCAAGAGTAACAGAAACTGACCACTGATGAAAAGTTAGAAGGTATCTGTGCCTGTGTCTGTCTCTAACTGTACACCAATACGGCGAAGCAACAAGGAGGGAGTTTCTAATAAAGTGGCAGGTGAGTGTAACATTATGCCGTGCTATTTCCCATGTGGTAACACCGTAAATAACAGTAGTGCTTCGTATTTACACCATCCAATAAATAACACAGGTCGAGTAAAACGCCTCAAGAGGTCAACTGCCTCCGAAAGCTTCTCCACTTTTAGGGGACAGAAGGAAATGTCAAAGATCTCAGCAAGGTTAATCCCACTCTGATGGATGACCTTCCATCTGTACACACACACACAGGTGAAGTTAGAGATCAGCCCATGCATGCTCACATTCACACATATCGACAGCAGCCAGGAGCTGAGACATGTCAATGCATAAATTAACCTTTAGACGAGGACAGTTATTACAGTTGTTCTGCTATGCTATATAACTATAATTTCTTCAGTAATGACATTGCCATGTAATGAACTACATTTACATTCTATATGCATTCTGTACTGACTGGTTTGAGTCTGCGCTACCATTTGTTTTGAAGACATGGCAAAAATAGCACACATACATATGCATAACGTTATAAGCAGAAGTTGGGGCACCACGGATCAAGTTATGTTTTTTTTATTTTCTAAGTGAAAATAAAACATAAAATATGGCCTGTGCAACAGTTTGCATGTTAAGCTCAAAGCAAACAAATAGAAATTGTCCACCAAAATTTCCAGAAAAAAATGTCATATTTAAGACCCCAATTAAGGATGTGAAATATAGCCCCTGAGCTTTACTCAAGAGCAAGAATGCAAATAATGGTATTTTCCAAACCAGTTACCGTGCAAGAATGAACTTGCAAGACCACGGGAATTCACCCATACAGCCACTGAATAAATTGTAAAGTGTTAGACTTATATCAGCCTTGTAAGCCACAAAATTCATCGCAATAAGTCAAGACTGTTTCTGGGTGTTATAATTTTACTTGGCACCTTTGTTTATGAATAGTGGAAGGCAGCTTGGGTAAGGGAACATGATTTGAGAAAGCAAGAATGTAAAAGAATGCTACTGGCTGTTCACATAATGTAATGTTTGACCCTCAGATGCGTTCCCAACCTGAGCTTTCCTTATTCTGTTCTGTCCTCTGTTTTGTCTTCAGCTTTCCCTGGGATCTCTTACATTTCCAGTGGCATAGAATAACATAACTAGTTCCCAAAGAACCAAACATGAGATGTGTGAGTAAGGAACATTTTTAGACATTCAAAGAACCTCTGCATAATATAAAGGGTCTAGGAAGAACCATACATTTTGTAAAAGTGCTTCTTTAATGCTTCACCTTTTGTTGCACCTTTTAGAGTAGACACCTCTGGGCTCAGTGAGCTTTACTTTGAACCTTTCAATTGACGTGAATTGTTACACAGTCACATTGTTAAACTTTTGTTATTGTCAGTACAAACTGTGAGTTTTAAGGCTTAACTTATTCTTTCCTAGCAGACTCAGGTGGGCCGGGACATAATCACATCCATATTCATGATGCTACTCTAAAAGTGCATAAAAATCACCTACAGCCTTTAATGAAGAAGCACCTCTAAGCAGTCCAACATTCCAAGCAGATGCCGGATGAAATGCCTCACAAAAAATGTTCAGTGGAGATCTGAGCCGAGCAAAACACAAAAAAAACCTCAAAGAAACGACCTGGATCTTTGGTATTCTTTATTTTTTTCTTTTCATTCTTTTCCCCAACCCCCTGAGACATGACTTTTCTTTCTTGCTTCTTTCTCGCTCTCTATCTCTCACTCTCTCTTTTTCTCCCACTGTAAATGTTAAGCAAGCCGCAGGGAACAAGTGGGCGAGAAACAACAACAACTGGCGGTTGGCAAGGGAGCGCTAAATCAGTCGAATGCCTGGAGAAGATCGGTTCAATATGTTTCTCAGTTGGACACTAATCCATTTTTTGGCTACCCAAAACAGGGTGCAAACAGGGGATTTTCACTGGGATAGCCCATGGACACTCCAGCCCACTGGAACATGTAACTGTACACACATAGTGAATGGAAATGTCAATCAATGGACAATGACTGACCACCAGACATCTCATAACCACCATGTCTTGCATTATAAAGTATAAAGATTCTGTTACACATTGATGACAAAAGCATTAAAGGTGAAATAGCAGCTTTTTGCTTGGTTTCCACAGAATGAGGGAGATTAACTTTTAGAACACAAGCAGCACAAATCCAAGCTGGAAGCTTAAGAAATGGCAAATTGTCGTTATATGGCAAAAAAACACCTTATATGGAAGTTCCCCCTGTTTGTGTTCTTGCTTACGGTGTCTGACAACATGCTGAACTTGGTGTTTCTATGTCACATAGAACCAAATTTAATTTTAACAACATGCAATAACAAAAAATGCTACTGGGGTTTTAGAAATATCATCCATTAATAAGAAAAATCCCTTTTTTATTACCGGTCTTAGAAACAAAAGGAAAAAACTCAAGATCTTTGAACCTGGGAGAACTTTCAGGAAAACCCACAGAGGGAGGAGGTCTGAAAAGCAGCTGAGCGGCAGCGCACCAAGCGAAAGAACAGCAAGTAGGAGAGCAATCACCTGTCTTACACCATTTATATTTGTTGAACTAATACACTCTGAGCTCTAAGTTTTAATACATACACCAATCAGCCATAACACTAAAACCACATGAATAATATCTCGTAGGTGCCCCTTGTGCCCTGACTTGTCGGGGTCTGGACTCCACAAGACCTCTGAAGGTCTGTGGTTCTGCACCAACAGATCCTGTAGGTTGTGAGGTGGATTTTTTATGGATCAGACTAGTTTGACAAGCACGTCCCACAGAAGCCTGATCACAGTGAGGTCAGTTTAGAGGCCAAGTCAGTCCTTTGAACTTACCTTGTCATGTTCCTTAAACCGTTCCTGAGCAGTTTGGGGAGGGCATCAGGTACTAGAAAACGTGACCAGGCCACCATCAGACCAGGCCACCTTCTCCCATTGATCCATGGTCCAGTGCTGAAGCTCATGCCCACTTTCAGTGGGGGTCAGACCAGTCTGCAAGTATGCAGAGCAATACACCAAAAGCTGTGTGATCAGAGTCAACCTTTTCAGCAATTTGTGCTATACTAGCTCTTCTGAGGGATCAGACCAGATAGGGTATCCCACGACCATCAGTGAGCCAGTGAGCCTTAGGCACAGCTGATTGTGTTGCCGTTTCAATGGTTGTCTACCCTTTGACCACTTTTGCTAATTATTAACCATGCATACTAGAAACACGACACAAAATGATCTGGAGATCTCTGACACTAGCCATGACAATTTGATCCTTGTCAAAGTACCTCAGATCCTTATACATCCCAATCTGCACCTGTGTTTTATCTATTTCGCACCTTAAGTAAGATGTTCTTTGTTAAGCTTGACTAGTTCATACATAGCTCATTGTGTGGCTTAACAAATAAAAACATTCCTCTGAAACTGGTCAGGTTCAGCGACCGGACCGAAAATGAAAGTCTTTGAAAGTCCTTCAGGAAGCCCGGAGAACTGTTCCTCAAGACTTCGTTAAAATTTTTTAAAAAGTCTGGATTTTTGGAAGCAAATATGAAGCTATGAGGGGTGCAGCAAGACTTTGGCACTGTACAGCATATACACGTTTATAATGGCCTTTTAAGATAGGTGGATTCTGTGAGAACAAGACACATGTAAAACATAATGATTTTATGTGTTTATGTATTTTATGTCTTTGTGTATTGCAAATATACAGTATGATGGCTAAAATTGTTGGATTGCTTGACAGTATATTCTTTGGATGCTTTGGCCAAAACTAAACACTTTTCTGTTGACCTTTCTTGCTTTTTCATGGGGTCTCACTTTTGCCTTTTTTGCAATCTCATATCCACCTCTTGATAATTTCACACCATCATCCATTCCTTCTGGCAACAAACATCACGCTCCTCAGTCATCAGCAAATCCAATAAATCTGCAATGTTAGTCAATGTTGTGTCGACAGCAGTACTCGGTCTGACAACTTACTCGAGTCGTCAGTGTCAAACTCAGGTCCAAAATAACTTGGTGAGAGGACAGCGCTGTCAAGCCTGTTCAAATCAACCCAGTCTGGTACAGTTTCTGACAAACACCTGGCTCATCATGCCATGTGTTGGCGGACACACTGTGAGATATGGCAGGAGATACTTGATCTTAGGAGCTGGCAGGCAGACTGCTGATGGTGATGAGTGTTAAGCCAGGTTCTCAAGCAACAGCAATCTTTACGATCAGCATGCCATAAAATTACACTTCCTCCAGAGCTTGGCTGAATTTTCATGTTTTGGCAGGCTTTGACAGTCGAAGTCATCTGAAATGCTTCACATGATGAGCCAAGAGAAACTGAAA
This sequence comes from Hydrocynus forskahlii, assembly GCA_037974365.1. Classification (NCBI taxonomy): domain Eukaryota; kingdom Metazoa; phylum Chordata; class Actinopteri; order Characiformes; family Alestidae; genus Hydrocynus; species Hydrocynus forskahlii. The sequence goes on from JBBPCX010000002.1 coordinate 5,535,346, forward strand.
CATCAGCTTAGCACTGATCCTGATATTAAATACATTTTACTGAACACAGTTAAAACACATTACAGAGCCAGCTAATACATAAAACACATACAGCCGCTGTGTTACTTTACTTCATAATTCCATATGCTAACATGCTATGACACATTTAAATATTAATGTCTTTAACCTGAATTTTTTGCCAGATTATTTGGGCTAATTTTGAATCATCTTTTTGGCATGTTTTTATATTAGATTTTGACCTTCATCAAAATACTGGATTAAATAATTATATATTTTTTTCATGCACAAGTAAAGATTGGATCTGATTAAACCTGATTAAAACTGAGACAATGAGGGAAAAGTTTTCAAAGGTTTCCCCACTCAAACGGCTCCCCCACACCTCATTTTATCCTCTCCAGTAAAAATAGCACCCAAAGGGTCAATTTGATCACTTCCAAGATTATCTGGCAGATAATACGTATGCATGTCAAAATGTCAGGTTGCTTGGCAATGCTTGGCAAAGCACTTTACAAGCCACAAGGATGTGCAGCGAAGAAAGGCTAAGTATGCAATTCATTATGGGACTGCTAATTTACAAGTCCTCAAAAGAATGTCTTGGTAAAACAAATACATAAACACTCATGACTGGGCTCCTAAGTGGCCCAACTGTTTAAAAGCACTTTTCCTAGGCAAACAGGAACCATGTTGTATCTAAACTGTACTGCCATAGCACACTTTGATTTTCCAGTGTATCTCAGCCCGGTAACAGTGTTTCTGACTCAGTTCTCTCCCCACAGATTATGGTTGAAAACCATGTTTATGTTGAACCAACAAAACATTTTTTTTTCTGTCAGAGCCACTTTGATATTGTGGTCTTTTATTATTAATACTCTTGTTTGAGGTTTTTTAAAATATTGTTCCTGAAGTTCTTTAGCCATGTAATGAAAACCTAACTCAGCTAACTTTTTAGCGATGTCCTGGTACACCTTTGTGTTTGTTAGAAAACTCCCACTGAAATTTATCTTCAGCCCAAGCAGACAGTAGTGCTTGTACTTCGCCGGCTTCCCAGTTGTTAGTTTGATGATCAAGGGTCTGATCCCTTGCACCACCACAGCCAGCCACAGCTAAAGGTTAAGGAGAGCAGAATTACAAATAAATCACTATAAATTATAATATATATGACATATCACAGATGAATGGTCTAAAATCAGCTTGACCAACAAGTCTCTGACAGCATCACCACCAATACTGGAGCACCACAGGGGTGCGTACTCTCGCCACTGCTGTACTCCCTCTACACTTCTGACTGTGTGGCCACTCATGGCTCCAACACCATTGTGAAGTTTGCTGATGACACAGTGGTGTTGGGCCACATCTCCAACAATGATGAGACAACCTACATGGCATCGTGGTGTCAGGAAAACCACCTCCAGCTGAACGTTGGCAAGACCAAGGAGCTGGTGGTGGACCTCAGAAGGAGACAGCAGTGAGACTACAAGCCCCTCATCATCAACAGAGCTCCAGTGGAGAGGGTGCTGTCCCTCAAGTATTTCTATGTCCACATCTCCTCAGACCTGACCTGGACTGCTCGTATTCAGGTGCAGTCCAAAAAGGCTAGGCAGCTCCTGTACCACCTCCGACAACTGAGGAAGTTCGGGGTCTCTCCAGTGATCCTCAAGACTTTTTATTCAGGTGCTGCGGAGAGCATCCTGATCCAGAGCAGTTTGAATATTAAAGGACTCGCCCACCCCAGTAACGGACTGTTTCAACTTCTGCAGTCAAGCAGAAGGTTCTTCACCCTCCCGGCCAAAACAGAGAGACTCAAGAGGAGCTTCTATCCTCAGGCCATTCGAGTCCTGAATCAGAAAATGCCCCCACTCCCCTCATAGGATTACCATAGCATTACCACAAGGGACTGAAACAGGACCTCATATCATATTCATTTTCATATTCCAGAACATTCACTGTCATATTCCATAACAGATTTATTATTACATCACCCGCTGCGACACTGCACATGCTACTTATTAGTCTGGTCACTCTGTTTACATTACACTGTTTACATTACCCTGGTCGCTCTGTTACATTACAATGTTTACATTTCTCTGGTCACTCTGTTTACATCACTCTTCTCTCTGCTTTACATTACTGTTTACATTGCTGTGCTAATATGGCGCAATGCATCTTATCATTTCACTTGCACATTGAACATATTGCTGCTACATTTATATAAATACATACAAAAAAAAATACCTCATATTTTATTAGTTTACATATTTTATCTCAAACTTGTGGTGCTCCTTGTTAAGTTACCTACTTTTAGATTTGTGTTTTATAAAATTGTATAATTGTACTTACATTTATACTTATATCTACTTGTACTCATTCCTTTACTTTTATTGTTTCGGAAAACAATAAAATGATGCTGATCATATCCTAAACATGACAGGTCAGAACATGCATTTATATTTATACTAAAAACTGTAAAGTTAATTCATTAATACATCAATATAACCGTTGTTGATTTAAACGATTTAACAAACCAGGGCAAAACATGGAAATTAAATAAATATGTTAAATGGAAATGAATCTTAAAAACAGTGATTTTTAGGGAACTATAATTTCTAATAATGCACATAATCTCTAGAGAACAAACATCACTCCATCAGCTGAATGTATGCCATAATGAATTGTGTGTCTCATTTTACTTCACAATGTAAAATGTGTAAAATGTAAAAAGTGTTAGGTTACAATTACAAAAGCTGCTTAGCTTGTTGGGAGACTCTACTGGAGACTGTCCAGTGAATGGTAGTGGAAAATACATGACGTAGAGGAAGCACACGTTCACCCTTCCCTATCCCAATTTTGGCGCTACTGCATGAAAGGGAGAGTCAGAGATAGTGGGTGGAACTTGAAACAACCAAACTGGGCAGAAAATTGAAAATGACGCTGCACAAATGACACTGTCACTTGAAGACTAAATATAGCGAGCATTATCTAAACCTAACGAATTGAGCCAGACTTTCGTTTCCAGGTTTCCTTTCTTCAGCATGATATCCTGCAACAAACCACATCAACTATTTCATTAGTCAGAAGATTAATATTATGTTTGGCTGTTACATGTATGTACATATGTGTAGAATACATACAATAACAATCAAAAGTATTTTGTCACATTAAGTTTCTACATTTGCATTTAGTCACTTAATATTTGCTAAAAATACAATCAATATTCTTTGACAACAAATACATTTAAAGTATTACCATCTGACATAATTATAATTATAATGTGGATCACCAGACAACTGTTAGATATTTTACGAGCTACTAAGTGATGAAACGTGAAATAAGTGAATTTGACTCACCACCATACAACCAGTTAATAGGAGTCAGACATGCACTGTTACAGATTCTTCCATCTTATAAAGGAAACTTGTTTTATTTAACATATTTTCATTGATAATTGTTCACTCAACAACTTTCCAATATTTAACAAGAATACAAATCTGTAGTTCATTGATTAAATGGACATGTAGTAAAAACCTGTAGTGTGTACAAACTTTTTACAGGTAGGGTATTTATTACATATCATAGTCATGCATATCACATACTACATAATACATACTACAAAGACTATGGATCCAAAAACTGCTGCTGTCCACATTTGCCTAATTGTTTTATAGTACTTTACTTTTGTTTTCCTTTTGTTGTTTTTCTTGTTTGTTAGAATTTTTGAATTGATCACAATGTGGACTTTGTTTACACCAACCATTTGGTGGTCAGGCTGCAAGTTGCAAAGGTAGGGATCCCTCAGTTTATTCAACTGGTGATCAATGACACGGATGAAAAATCAGAAAGTTTCTCATTTATTCATTTAATTTCATTGCTGTTTAGTAAACACTCCGTCAGTACCACACTGAAGGTGCAGGATCTATTTCAGTCACAGCTTATTTATATGAATGTCTCCTAATTCAACATGTCAAACCAATGCAAAATATTAGCACTAGACGTATGACAAACGCCATGTGAACCTTTAACTGGTGCCTGTTTGTCAAAGATCCACAGTAGCTGACACTTTTATTTGACGTAAAACACCTTCAAAATGACTGTGATCCTCAGAAGAGCCTGAGTGATCGCTACTCGGCTTGCCGGCCACACACGTAGATTGATGACACGAGACACCAGCAAACTGACATTCATATCATTCAATCGCTGCCCTGTCATTGCTGCTGCTCATGCCAGCGTGGCTGTGCATATCATGGGAAACAGCAAGCAACAGTAATGTTTACTAATATATATATATATATATATATATATATATATTTACATTTATTCATACATATGCAGCAGGGGTGGGCAGTTTCATTACTGTGACAAATTACCCCGCAAAACCTGTTTGTTTTTTTCACTGCAATACTAAGCTGCATATACTAAAAGAAAGACATATTTAGGCCAATTATAGAGACAGCATCAGCATATAGTAGCTGTGTAAAGTGCATTGTAACATATAGCTGATGTTAGCTGATTATACCACTGTCTTATTTGAACCCTTTTTACAACAATTGTATAATGCAACTTCCATCTGTTTTGGAAGTCCCCCAGTTTTTGTTACTTTGATTATATTACATTGATGGGATATAGGAAATCTTCTTGATTTACAAGACTGCTGTAAATGAGTGTTTTATGATGTTCAGGCCCATTTTTTTTATCGTGATAACTGTTCATGAATGAATGATGTGTATGTGTGTATATATATATATATATATATATATATATATATTCAAAAAAACATAAAACATAGAACATCCTTAAGTAAACAATTTATCTAAAATACCTAATGTAGTTTCCATTTTGTATTTCTCAGACCTTTCAATTTTTTTGCAAAAGTAAATGTGATGCTACTGTTTTCCAACTACAAGAGACCTAAATATTGCAATACTTCATGTTTACGAGGTGTGGAAGAGTCATTAGGAGTGGCCATTAAGGGCCACAGCCATGTATATTGTTATTAATAATCATTCTAAATTTGAACAAATAGTGATTATTACTATTAATAATTATTATTCCTATGTCATGAAGACATGCTAATTCATGGCAGAGATATGCAAACCAACCCTCTTTCTGCGAATTGAAATTAAAGATCAAACAACAAACCAAACACTTCCCCATCTAAATTAGAGATCGAAATGACACCACTGATTATGTGCATACCAAAAAATTCAGTTTAGAAGTTTACCTCAGATGTGTCCCTTTTGCCACTGTAGAGGTGTACAGTTACACACCATAATCAGTTGGTTGTCATGCACAATTTATCAGCCCCCTTTACCCCATCTATCATCAGGGCTGCTGCTGTCATTTAGGTGATGGACTGTTCTCGATATAGCATTCACACTAATGTGTTAGCATGTGCTACTGGTATATATACAGCTCTGGAAAAAAATAAAAGACCACTGCAATTTATTTTTAAATCGACATCTCTATGAGTATTACAACAATTCCATGTCAGTGTCTGTTAAATTCCTACACAAGCACTTCATTCTGCTTTATGATGTACTGATTAAGTGATCACTGGAATAAAATCTTGAGGAAATGAGGAAAAGTATAAAACAACTGCTGTAATCCACACTCTCTTGCAGTGTGGCCAGTTGGAGGATGTGGTGACTGTGAGGTCATCCATTTAGGCTCTGATGGGAGGCTGTCAGACTTGCACCTGTAAAAGATAAAACCTGGGAAGCTGAACATCTTTGCAGTGGTGCGATTGGTCCACCTATGGCTCAGTAGAAATGGACACAACTCAGTAGTAAAGGACATCTAACTTAAGGCCTGTACCAATGAAGAAACAGGTGCAGATGATTCCAGATGATCAGGAGGTGATCAGTATACTGGTGCTGAATGCTGAGTGGTTAGAACACCTTTATCAACACCTTGTATCTTTAGGAACTTTGCTGCCTGTCACAGTAAAACATTTAAAACACAGTAAAACACAGTAAAACATTACATTCTGTAAGGTGCACTTATTGCTGATGTAGACATTGAACTCAGCTCACACACTGATTTTATCATTTCTATAGAAAAGAATGGGATGGCCCCATGCGCTGGCCTGTGAAGCAATGCAGCTCAGTTTTCTGGTTGATGGAGCTCCACCCAGTAACTTTGGTATGAGCTGTAGTCGTGATCTAGAAGTAATCATCCAAAATCAGTATCCGACCTAACTAATGCTGCCATTCAATCAAATTCTCACAGCAATGTTCCAACATGTGCTGTAAAGCCTTACCAGAAGAGTAGAGGCTCTTTAAAAACAGGCAAAAACCGGTGCTTGCTCTCCTATATGCTCGCCATTTGCTGCTCTTTCACTCAGCTCCTCTCAGGATCCCCTTCTCTCTGCGGGTACCCCTACAACCCACCCACCCCCCTTTGTGGGTGGAGAATAAGTTCTGCTGGGTTCAAAGATCTTGTGTTTTTTCTTTTGTTTCTTTGTTTCTAAGATTTCAAATAAAGGAAATTTGGGCATTTTCATTCTTTAAGGGCATTTGTGTGTGGCACCATTTTAAAAATCCCAGTAGTGTTTATTACATGTTTAGTAAAATGACAATAACATTCGTTCTATGTGACATAGGAACACAAAATAAAGCATGACATCTTAATTTCAGAAGGAACACTGGATGAGCAGATGTCTGTAGTAAATCGGTGTGAAAGTGTGAGTGTACAAGTGGGAGCTCATTTACATTCAGTGAAGCAGCATCACGAGTCAAAGTCTGCATCCTAACAATGTGAATATGTCAGTATCTTTTGGAGGTCAGAGATCATGAAATCCTAGAGTCTTCCGTGTTGGCACACACCATACAAAATTCTGCAGTTCACTCTTGTAACGACATTGAACACTATAATATTTAACTACAAGTGTGATTAGTTTACATCTGAATTGGTAAGATATACAGACAGTATGACAAATATCTGGATGTGTAAAAGTGGCTTCGATTTTAAATGAAGTCTGGGAACAGTTAAAGCATTTCAGAATGATCATATTTTCTTGTAATACATCAATGTTAATTGACACAAATCGTTTCAGTTGCTGTAGATCAGCATATTGTCACTGTGATTAAATATTGAAAGTAATTATAAATAAAAATAACAAGTGACTCAAAGCAAAATTCAAAGCGTAGGATACAAATGGACACTAAAGAGCGCTACGTAAGCACTGGTATCAAAGAACTTAATGTGCATGTTACTTCAATGATCTCTTGACAAAGTGTCTTTAGACAGTATTAAAACAGTTGTCTGATAGTATTACATTTTTCTGTTCATTTTATTTCAGTTTTTTCATTATCTGTGTACCACAAGAGGGACCACAAAGGGACCACTTCATGGTAAATGTAACAAATGACAATAAAATCCTAATATTTAAAATGAAAATAAGGCTAAAATTAAAAAGTACTTCATTTGAAAATGGCAGATGATGGTTTAACAGAAACCAAAAAACTGCTGCTAGTCCTGGGAAGAAAGGTTCTCCAGCCAACTTTAGCCCTTCTAATATAGTTTTTGGCTTTTTGTAAAGTTGTTTTTGCTTAATCGTTTGCTGCATGTTTTGCATCATGTTTCTTGCTTTGTGTTGATGTTTATATATGTTCCACCCCAGTGTCTTTTTGCTTTTTTTGTTGTCAGTCCCTGTGTTAGTTCCATGACCTGTTAATTTCTCATTTAGTCTTCTATTTCTCGTTCTCTTGTTAAGTCCTGTTTACCCGCCTCCACACTCAATAACTCCTCATTACAGGTGTCATTAAATTTATCATGGGCAGGCCTTTTTACTTAAAACTACAAACAGGACTAAATCTAAAATCACTAGTTTTATTAAGTAAAAAGGTGAAATTGCTGAACATACATTTAATATAAATATTTCAAGTTTTCTGAATGAATTTCAGCATTGGTTTCAAAGTATAGCTGAAACGATCCTCACTTTTGTTGCATAATTTAGATCATAATTTAGATTTTCAGTCTTTTCTTGCTTACTTTGCCAAATTTTTGCATGTTCCACACTGACCGATTTGACTACACATTTGAATTAGTTCAGTTCAGTGCATTACCTTTTTTTTAAAGAGCAAAAATGTAGTCAAAAATCAGGGCTGTCAAATTCACAGACAAGCAAAATCTTCCTGTATGTCGCTGGCAGTCATGTGGTGCTTTTGTTTTGCACACCTGACAAAACTATGAGCAGATGTTTCAGAAATAGTTTTTGACCTGATGGTTCTTCCTAACTTTCATTTCTTAAGATTTCTAAACATTTTTCACATCGATTTGATTACACATTTGAATCAGTCTATTCAGTGCATAAACTTTTGACATGTTCTTTACCTTTTGGCCTTTTTTGGGGTTTAATAAGCCAAAATAGTCAAAAATTAGGGTTTTCATGTGAACAACAGGACAAGACAATCACATATCGAGTATTATCAGTGCAGCTGCTTTTCCATTAAGAAAGACACACACAGTTGTTGCTTAAAAAAGGTTAATTCATAAAACAGTAAAAACCCGACTGCAAATTCAGATGCATTTATTCAGGCGAACCTTTCGCTGCTGTCAGAAAGCCCCAGCTGTGGTGCGCTGTAAGCTGAAAAGGCATAAAGCATGAATGAGAAAACAGGCATCGCTAGTCGCACACAGATGTTCCTCCTCCCCAGGTGTCTCTTTCCTTACAGCCCCCCATCCCTGCTCCCCCTTACCCACCACCATGATGGGCCCTTTCCATTCTGCCATGATATGTGGAAGACTGGAGGCTAGGGATGTAGAGATGGAATTGGTTTCAAGGGGAATATTGGTCCCAAAAAAATTGTACCAGCTCCCTTCCAGATGGTGCACCATGGTGATGAATGGTAGAGGAGAAATGGGCTTGGTTTGGGGAAGAAAATGAGGTAAAGAGTGTCAAAACAGTTAAAGGAAAAGAACGACATGGTAAATTGAGTTTATTTCTCCAGTTTTGGGACTTAATGGAGTGACTGGACGATATAATGTTCTCCAACGACTATCCTTGTTGAATACACTATAAAAATTGTAAAAAAAAATTACAAAATTACAAAAGAATATCTTAAAGCAGTAAACCATTTTGACAAGGTTCGACATGGCCTAATGTAGACCCTACTAATACATAATATAACATTTATTTTTATTATAACAGTGTGTTCTTTATGTTTATTTATGGCACAAACTGAACCAGTGAAGAAACAGGTGCAGATGATTCCAGATGCTCAGGCAGTGATCAGTATACTGGTGGTGCTGAATGCTGATTGGTTAGAACACCTTTATCTAGACTCCTTGTATCTTTATACACTTTGCAGCCTGTCACAGTAAAACACTTGTTCCTATTTCTTCCATTTAATCAACTCAGTATGCCAAAGATAAAACAGATTTTCCACCAATGAGCTGATTCAAAGGAAAATATAGTCTTGGCTCAAGACATTTCCACACTACTGTACTACTTTCTAATTCATTCGTCATGGAAAGCATATGTAGCCTTATAAACACAGTAGTGTGTGGGTCCAATATTTTTTAAACAATCACTTTGCACTTTCTTATGGTCCATTTTTTTTGCAAAGTTTATAGAGCAGCTAGTGTGTTCAAATTACAAAACAAACACTCAAAATGGAGAAACAATGAATTTTAATGAATGAACAATATGTCACTACTAGAATGATACACATCTCAATAAATTGATGCATTGATTTGTATGCATGATGTATAGCCCATTGTTTATTAGTGAAGTCGCTTGTTGTAGATGTACATCAAGACATTATATAAATAGTTTGTAAATATGACCACTTATCAACAACCAAATATTTATGATATATATGGTTCATTAATGAAAATTACATAATTACTTATGTCATGTCACAAATTACATTTACATTCTATTCTAATTTGATGTCATTAAACTCCCATTTATTTTTCTTTGTTTATGATAACAACATGACAAAATACATGGTTTTCACTGTACTAAACAAGAGTAGCTTTTGAATTTGTTCAGCTTTTGGTGTGAAATAAAAAAAATTATACAGGTTCTACTGCTTTTTATTTTGTTTATTTCCAGATTGTGTTAACAGTGCACTTACTGTCTTTCATTTTCACAAGTTTATAATCATCTTGGTCAGGACGAGGCTTCAGAGCATGCTATATTCCCTCATGTTTTTGACATGTTGTGGTTGTTTCCAGCTCAGTTTAAACATAAAATCTAGAGCAAAGTACCTTTTGTTGCACCAGGTAGACATGAATTTGAATTGGAATGACAATCTCTCTCTCTCTCTCTCTCTCTCTCTCTCTCTCTGTCTGCTTCTTTCTCTTTCTATCTCTGGCATTCTTTTCCACCGCTTGCTGCAAATAAATGCACACACATCTTTATCCTTCTCGCTGCTACAATTCTCTTTAGAAAACAGCACCTCATCTTGTACAATATGAGCACCGTAATGGAGTTATGATGTCTAAGCAGCCTCAGCCATTCTTTATGCTGAGCAAGGGGCTTGAGGAGGACGAGCAAAACACATTTAATTTCTCTGCTGATCATGGAGACAAATACTATTTATTGCTTGCAGACAGGGACACGAAGAGAAATGGCAAGCATGGAGGGAGAAGGCAGACAGAGAGAGAGATGGTGGGCTTTCGGTGGGTGATGGAGGGCTTTAATAGGTCATTCTGACAAACCTCATTAGGCCAGGGAAACCCCATTCACAATGTCCATGTTTATTGTTTACGTTTATTTTCTTGGCTGCCTTACTTCTTTTTGCAATCCATCCTGTGATAAGGCAACATTTTAGACAAACAGAAACAAAGAAGCTCTGTCCATTAAATGTAATGAATTTTAAACCACTGTCTGAATGAGCAAAAACCACTCTCTACTCACCTTCTAATTTACTAGTAACCCCTAGCTTGTACTTCCTCTCTGGCTACTTTTTGACATTCACTGACCTTACAGAACCACTATAGAGCTTTACAATTACAGACAGTAGTCCATCTGCTGTCAATCACCTTCAAACCCATTCATCTTTGTCCAATTTCCAACTAGAGGACTGCTACTACCCAGACAATTTTGGGACCCTCTTGTCGTTGATTCTGATGGTAGACATCCAGTTGCAACCTTGCCTTGCTGAATTATATTTATTTCAGTAGAGAGGTCTGTTACATTGTACTGTGCATTACATGTTGCAATTTTTCATTCACAATGAAAAATTTATTAAACAATCCACATTTATGCAAATGGGAGCAGGCAGCATATTGCATTCAGGAGAAAACACTGTGATTACTCTCCACTGAACACCAATGGCTCCTCAGTGAAGATCATCCAGAGCACTAAGTTCCTTGGTGTTCACATACAGGAGAACCTCATGTGGGGCCTAAACACCAGCTCCACCGCCAAGAGGCCCACCGCCATGTGTGCAATAGAAGAGGGTGTGTGAAGGGTGTGGGGAGAGAAGTGTGTATGTGAGGGGTGTGTGAGGAAGAAGAGGGTGTGTGAAGAGTGTTAATGCAGTGTGTAGTCTAAATGTTCACGACTTTTAGCTTCCTTACCACACCACTGAGCTGCTTTACCACACCATGATACAACAACACATACACTCTCTATAGTCTCTCTGTAGAACATGGTCAAAAAAGGAAGCTTGGCCACATCAGCTCACAAGACCCTACAGAGGACTATAAGGACAACTGAGAAGATCATTGATGTCTCTCTCGCCTTCTGTCATCAACATTTAGACTACACACTGCATTAACACTCTTCACACATCCTCTTCTTCCTCGCACACTCCTCACACACCCACTTCTCCCCCCCACACCCTTTTCTATTGCACACATGCTTCTTCTCCCTCACAGACCCTCTTCTCCCTCCTCCCGTCTGGCAGAAAGAAGGTTTCGCAGCATCGAGGTCCTCACTACCTGGATGGGAAACCGCTCAGAGTCCATAACCTCTAAAACCCTGTGCCCAAAATCCTTCAGTCCATAACATCCAGAGACCAATGTAAAGTAAAACAAGTTAGCTATTAAAATGATATTTTAGCTAATGCAAAGAGGTATCACAGGTTTGGTATCATGCGTAATCAAACAAGACTAAAGGATGAATTGTGTCAGCAAATGATTGACAGTCATGATCTGTCCACCACCAGATAAGGGGTCCAAATAAAGTGGCTAGTTGGTTTAATGATCTGGAATAATTACAACCCTGCTTTTTAATCTTATATTCCATTAATTTGCAGAACTCTTACTACAACTCCAAATTTCAAGTTCCTTGAGCATTGACCTCTGTCACTTCCAAGTATTCCATTACACAGCAAATGGTGACCGTGAATGCTTTGTCCTCTAAAACAAATGTGATTCGCCATGAATCCCAAGAGGCCCATTATTGAACCTTCCCTTCCTCCAAAAAAGGAGTGGAAAAAAACTTGAAAAAAAAAGACACGATAATTGCTTGACCTTTATTGACTCCTGGCGGAGAAGAAAATGTGCAGGTCCCTCGTTACGTGTGCGTAATTAACGCCCATCGACCGGACCCTGCTCTCTTTTTCTCCACACTGATGTGGACGAATGAATGGAGCGATGGCTGTCTGCTGGGTGAATACATTAGCTGGCCGCGGTCAATGACAGAGTGTGCCTGACTCTGGGCCACTGCAAGCCAAGCTTGTCCTCCCTGGACATGTCAATAGTGGCTCATGCACGGTATTGGCAGGTCTTATTTGAATGGTGATCCGTTTGTCCACCCCATCGACTTAATTTCCAGGCAAATCACGAGACACTCATGTTGAGTGTCAAACAGGACTGGAATAAATTTGAGTACATCCAACTGTGAATCAGTTACAGGATGGGCATGTGGAGGCAAAGGCGTAGACAAGATTTTGTGCAAGTTTGTAATCCCTTTTATTAAAAAATAACATCAGGTTTTCTGGAGAAGAAATATAAAATAATTACAACAAGAACTAGAGAAGATATGTTAAAAATGAGATAGAAATTATAATATTAAGTAAAAAATCTACCAAGTGAAAATGTTTTTTTTAAATACTCCATTGGCAGATTATTTTTTTTTTTTGCCATAATATAAGCATTTCAATAACGTTATCACATCACATGATGACATGTGCAAGTTTGAAAACCTCCATTCAGCATTTGTTAATTTTCTGTAACTGAACTGTAAATATGTACATATCCCTTAAATATGTAATTGTAATTTTACTGCATAAATGTTGTGTATTTGCTGAGTTTAGTAACAAAAAACAAACCAAAAGTAATCATAGTATATAAAACCTTTGCACAGACGACATTTTCTTTTATTTCTATTACTATTTTAATATTACCATCATATCAGTACTACATGCATGTCCAACCTGTGGGGTTTCTCACAAAATGTTGTAATGCCAGCTATAAAAATATACATTTTATGGGCAGAGCATGGATATGTCAGGTGGGAAAGCTGCATAATATAAAGAATAATGACAGTGATAGCGATCTCACGGGCCTGAGCTGCGCAAGAGACGACTAACAGGCTGGCTAACAGGCTAACTGGCTGGCTCCTCAGCTAGCACAGAGGAAGTGGGCTAGGTGGCCCGCACAGAGCACACCGGTTCCAAGGGGTCCCTGGTGCTCTTTCGGCCACTGCACAGGTCCCTTTGCTGGCAACCAAGCCAGCGCAGTAGACACGGGCTTGGAGGACCACATGGAGCACACCAGCTCTCAAGCCAGCCTCGAGGGAAATGGTCCCTAGTGCTCTTTCGGTCCCCACGCCCGCACCCATGCACTTCTGAGGCTCCAGCCTGTACCAGTGCCAAGGCTCCAGCACGTACCAGCCCCAAGGCTCAAGCCCACACTGGTTCTTGCGCCCCGCTGGAGCGCGCCAATGTCAAACTCCCAGCAGGAGGTCAGCCTCCAACCCACGCCGGCTCCCAGGTCCCAGCTCCCAGCTGCATCCTTCAGGGAGGAACAGGAAGCTGCTCATCCCAAGTCCAAGCAAGTCCTGAGGCTGCAGCCTTCATCCCAAGTCCAAGTCCTGAAGCTGCAGCTTTCGTCCCAAGTCCAAGTCCTGAAGCTGCAGCTTTCGTCCCAAGTCCA
>JBBPCX010000002.1:5549494-5560810 GCA_037974365.1 Hydrocynus forskahlii
AGCTTCGGTACTTGGGGGGTGGGGGTGGGGGGGTGTGGGGGGGGGTTGTCTGTTGTGTCCCGTTGTGACTGGTGTCCTGTCTGCAGTCAGATGTCTAGTGTTTGTCTTAAACAATTGTCTGTTCTCTTGTCCTAGTCCTTTGTGTATTTGAAGTGCTTTTTTTTTTAAACCCTTGTGTCTGTCCACCCTCACGCTACCCTGACAGTGACCCAGAGCTGTGTTAGTCTCCGGTTGATTCTGTTTACTTTGCATTTTGGCCCTTGAACCTTGTTTGTGTTTGTGTTCTTATTTGAGATGAAACCATGCATTTGCGCCTTGCTACCTGCACCTGGCATGACAGCAGATAATTTGTGGCTGAATAAAATTATTTTTAACATGTCAAGTAATTGTGAACTTTTGAGTATTTACACAGCAAAACAGCAGGAAATTCAAGGTACTTAAATTTCTGCCTGACTCACAGGCTCTGCATGTTCATATAACAAAGGCAGCAGATCAGCATCCTCCTTTGCTTTAATTGTTTAATCAATCAACAATTATTTACGCCTCAGTCCACCGCAAACAATAGTCAAACACCAGCAGCACCATCTAACCACCTCATCTAACCTTCTTTTCATTTCTGCATCTTGCAGGTTTAGCCAGTTCCACCTTGCTTCATTTGCATTATTTACACTCACTTATTTTCACTTAGAAAATCAACAAAGGTGTAAGTTGCCAGTGGCCCTCCACTTGCGCTCGTGCTAAATTCCTCACATTGTTATGCTAAAATCATCAGCTAACTGACAGATATGGTAATATAGTTTGTTTTGGTGCATATTTTAGGGGCCACGCAGTAATTTTATCTGGCTTGTTTTTCCTATGGAGTTATTAGCAAATCTACTAAAAGTGGCTATGACTTACTGTGATACTGTTTGTGGTAGCCATGCACTAGTGCTCAACCCATCCTGGAGAACTCTGTGCATCTTAGTGTTTTCCCTGCTCCCTGGATACCTAAAACAACAAATTGAATTGAACTATAAACACAAAAACGTCAGGGGGTGCTCTAGTCCTTCAGCAGTAGTTTGTTTCTGAACATATTTGGTTGGATACATTTGGTTAGAAGACCATTCTCAAGTGTAAGTATGTAAAAAGTCCAGTAACACTGCTGAGCTTTTTTTGGTAGCAGTATTTTAGTACCCAAAAAACCTCATCAGCAGTGGGCCTGTGCTATCTCTCCTTTAATAAACAGGCTAGGGGGCTAATAAATTGCAGTCTATAACTGTAAATGGACAAAGTGCACCTATATGGTGGGTATTTCCAAACAAATGGCCAATGTGTGCCTAATAAACCTAACAGACTGGCAACTCTGAAATGAAATATGTCAGATGCCCTCAACCACATTCATCATTACTTGGTTTCTGCTACGAGGTAGGGACTTCTAACAAAGTGGCTGGTGAGTGAACAATGATTGTAAGCCTGAAGAACACAACAATGCTAATTATTTTCTGATGGCATTCGAGGTGTACAGGCAAATGCAGCTGACCTGTTTTGCCAGCAGTAAGCCAGCAGCGATACAATTCCTGCCACACGGCAAGGAGCCAGTGAGACAAACTACAGGGCCATGTTTGATCTCTGTTTATATTTTTCACATAATTAGTGTTCTGATGTTCAGGTCCATGTGAAAACCCCCGCATGGATGTAATAAGATTTTTTTCCCTTTCATTTAAAGGAGTGTTGCTACCTTGTCACATCGAAGACATAAAGGATTTCCTTCCCAGATGTTTCCCCTGGAGAGCCTTCCTCATCCGATCTGACTGGCGATTAATTTATTTTCACACCTATAAGCACTTCGGTGGCTGCATTGCTGTACACATCAAAACATGCTCAATCTTTTGGCACGACTTTGCATACATGAAGATGTTGGATTGTCTTCAATAAAAATAGGTCTTCAATAAAAATAGGTCTTTTGACAATACCTATGTGTCATTAAGAGGTTTTGCTGGCCAAGGGAAGATTCTTTAGTGTGTATATACATTGTGCTAGGAGAAGGAAGAAGCTCAGTTCAGGGGTGTGTGTATGAGTGTGTGTGTGGGAGGGGACAGAAAGAAGTTGTTTCCCATTCTGGCAGTGGAGGCATGTATGGCGAGGAGGTTATGTGAGGGGAGTGAGAGAGGAGTGTGAGAGAGGAAGAAGAGGGGGTGTGTGTGTGGGGAAGAAGTGGGTGTGTGAGTGGAGTGTTGGGGAGAAGTGGCTGTGTGAGGTGTGTGTGTGAGAAGAGGGTGTATGAGGGGTGTGTGGGAGAAAAGGGTATGTGAGGGGTGTTTGGGAGAAGCGGGTGTGTGAGGTAGAAGGGTGTGTGTGGGGGGGGAGAAGTGGGTGTGTGAGTGGTGTGTTGGGGAGAAGAGGGTGGAAAAGGGTGTGTGGGGGGTGTGAGGGAGAAAATGGTGTGTGAGGTGTGTGTGAGGGAGAAGAGGGTGTGTGAGGTGTGTGTGAGGGAGAGGAGAGTGTGTGAGGGAGAAGAGGATGTGTGAGGGGTGTGTGGGAGAAGAGGGTGTGTTAGGGGTGTGTGGAAGAGGGTGTATGAGGGGTGTGTGGGAGAAGAGGGTGTGTTAGTGGTGTGTGGAAGAGGTTGTGTATGTGCGGTGTGTGGGGGAGAAGAGGGTGTGTGAGAGGTGTGTGATGAAGAAGAGGGTGTGTGAGGGAGAAAATGATGTGTGAGCAGTGTGGGAGAGAGAAGAGGATGTGTGAGGAGTGTGAAGGGGAGAAGAGGGTGTATGATGAAGAAGAGGGTGAGTGAGGGAGAAGAGGATGTGTGAGGGGTGTGTGTGAGGGAGAAGAGGGTGTGTGAGGGGTGTGTGTGAGGGAGAAGAGGGTGTGTGAGGGGTGTGTGTGAGGGAGAAGAGGGTGTGTGAGGGATGTGTGTGAGGGAGAAGAGGGTGTGTGGGATGGGTGAGGGAGAAGAGGGTGTGAGGGGTGCCATGCCTGTACCATGCCATTTTTATTTTGTTCTTTGCTTTAGCACCTGTACATCCTCAGGGACTGACACTGTGTTGACACATACTGATTTTGATCAGAACAGAATCAGAATCAGATCCCAGAGGAAATTGCTCATGTTACGACTGCACAGACACGCAGAGACACAGTGACAAGAACAATATAAAATATAAAGTCTAAATAAATCCAATAAAAGCTCTGCAGAAAATGCTCAATATGAAATATAATGTCATATACACAAATGCTGGGTTATAAATACTATAGATAAATAACTTACTTATTAGTAACAAATTACTAGTGACACAAATAGTGGTTAGGTGTCTGTTATGGCACGTAATAGAGATCAGTAGTTGACCAAGATCCCAGCGCATTAGGTCGCAGCGGCCACTACAGGTCCAACACTTTGGTGCAAAAGTGTGTTTTTTCTTGACTTCACACCGAAAACTCGCTAAACATGTGCATCCAAACAGCTGGTATGCATGTTTATGACCACCAGACCCTACTCCAGATAAGAGAAGAACACGTAGCTTACTTCGAAGACGAGCTGCTGCTACTACTCCGAGATCTCGGCTTGCTAAGCGGACTGGGCCCTCAGACCACAGTGTTGCCTGATGCCGACGGCCAGGGTAAGAGACTTCGCAAGTGGTGCGTGAGGAAGCAGAAGCACGGCAAGCGAGCGGGGGTCCATGCTAGGCTAAAAGGTAACGCAAGCCGGTCGGCAATCCTATCCATCTTCCCAGCAAATGTTTGCTCCCTGGATAATAAACTGGACTATATCCGACTCCAGCAAACCACGCAGTGTGAGTTCAGAGACTGTTGTGCTTATGTTTTTACGGAGACATGGCTCAACGACAGCGTTCAAAAGATGGCTACGGCTATTAGCAACATGCTAATGTACCGAAGCGACCGTGATGCTAATCTTAGCCACAAAGCAAGAGGAAGGGGACTTTGTGTCTACATTAACATGGACTGGTGCGTGAATGCTGTGCTGATCTTGAGCTACTGCTCACCGCTGCTGGAGTTTATGTCTGTTAGATGTAGGCCATTTTATTTACCACGGGAATTCACCACCATGCTCATAATCGTGGTGTACATCCCACCCAGCACTAACACTAACAACGCACTGCCAGAACTGTACGGAGCCATCAGCCAGCTCCAAAACTCATACCCTGACAGACTGTTCATTGCTGGTGATCTGAACCATGCAAACCTTAAGTCAGTCTCCCCCAAATTCTACCAACATGCTGACTTTCTGACGAGGGGAGCGAACAGGCTGGACTGTGTTTACACAAACATCCCCGGCACATTCCGCGCTGAGCCCCACCCCACCTCAGATTCTCCAATCACGTGTACATCATGTGCATCCCAGTTTACAGAACACTCAACATTTGTGCCAAGCCTGTCCAGAAGCAGACAAAGATCTGGCCCACAGGTGCTATCTCTGCTCTTCAGGACTGTTTTGAGCACACTGACTGGGACATGTTCAGGGAGGCTGCAACCTACAGCGGTTCTACCGAGCTGGAGGTGTACACAGCGTCGGTAAGTGCATTGATGATGTTACAGTCTCCAAGAACATCACCACACACTCCAACCAGAAGCCGTGGATGACTGCAGAGGTGTGCACGCTGCTGAGAACCTGAGACACCGGTTGCCCTGAGAACAGCAAGGGCCAACCTGTCCAGGGCCCTCAGAGCAGCGAAGCGTGCCCACGTCTAGAATATCCACAGCCACCTCAAAGACACTGGGGATGTACGGCGCATGTGGCAGGGCATCCAGGCCATCACCAATTGCAGGACATCTCCACCTGCCTGTGATAGTGAGGCCTCCCTTCCAGATGCACTGAACAACTTTACGCAAAATAACAAGTCCACCCCACCTCCCAACGACCAGGTGCTCTGTCTGACCATGGCAGACATGAGGAAAACTCTGCTTAGAGTCAACCCGTGGAAAGCTGCTGGACCAGACAACATTCCTGGTTGCGTGTTCAGCGGATGTGCAGAAGAGCTGGCAGATGTTCTCACAAACATCTTCAACATCTCTCTGAGCACCGCTGTCATTCTAACGTGCTTCAAAGCCACCACCATCATCCCAGTGCCAAAGAAGTCGCCAGTATCCTGCCTTAATGACTATCGTCCTGTCGCACTCACACCCATCATCATGAAGTGCTTTGGAAGGCTTGTCATGAGGCACATCAAGTCACAACTGCCTCCCTCACTGGACCCCCTGCAGCTCGCATACCATTCCAACCGTTCCACAGATGATGCCATCAACACCACCCTTCACCTGGCCCTCACTCACCTGAGCAAAAGAAACACTTATGTTAGAATGCTGTTCACAGACTTCAGTTCAGCATTCAACACCATCATTCCTCAGCATCTGATTGGAAAACTGAGACTGCTGGGCCTAAACACCTCCCTCTGCAACTGGGTGCTGGACTTCCTGACTAGGAGACCTCAGTCAGTCAGGATCGGGAGAAACATCTCCAGCACCACCATGCTGAACACAGGGGCCCCCCAGGGTTTTGTGCTCAGCCCTCTACTATTCACACTGCTGACCCATGACTGAGCAGCAATGCACAGCTTGAACCACATCATCAAGTTCGCTGATGACCCGAATGTGGTGGGTTGATCAGTGAGAACAATGAAGCAGCATACAGAGAGGAGGTGCAATGGCTGATGGACTGGTACGAAGCCAACAACCTGTCCCTGAATGTGGATAAAACAAAAGAGATTGGCACAACCTGATCACTCCCCTCTGAGCATTAGTGGCTCCTGGAGATCGCCCAGAGCACCGAGTTCCTTGGTGTTCACATCACAGAGAACCTCACGTGGACCCTCAACACCAGCTCCATCACCAAGAAAGTTCAGCAGCGGCTTTACTTCCTGCGGAGACTGAGGAGAGCACACCTTCCACCCTGAATCCTTACAATGTTCTACAGAGGGACCAGAGAGAGCATTCTCTGTAGCTGCATCACAGCCTGGTATGGGAATTGCAGCATTTTGGACCACAAGACCTTACAGAGGATTGTGAGAACAGCTAAGAAGATCATTGGGGTCTCTCTCCCCTCTGTCACAGACATTTACACCACACACTGCATCCATAAAGCCACCAGCATTGTGGACAACCCCACTCACCCCTCACACACTCTCTTTCCCTCCTCCCATCTGGAAAAATGTTCCATACAACCGCTGCGCACTACTGAAAATCAATGAAAAAGTTAAAGTCAAGAACTTGACCGCAGATGCTCTAACAATAGAGCTCTGTGAACTGGGAGCCCACCGCCGAGTTGCCTGCTGCGACCATCCCAGCTAATTCAGCCATTCAGCTAACAGGGCTAACTGCTATCCGTGCGGATAGACACGCCAGCAGATCTGGAAAAGCTCACGGGGGCAGACTGTGCGTCTACATCAACACAGAATGGTGTGGAAACACAGGTATGCTTTCCAAACACTGCTCATCGCTGGTGGAATTTGTGGCCGTGAAGTGCTTATTGTTTGCTACAGGAATGCCATTGTTATTGTGGTGGTGTACATTCCCCCCAATGCTAATGCTAAGGAGGTGACCTGCAATCTCGCCACACTGAAGGATTTTTCATAGTTGCTGGCGACTTCAATCATGCAAACTTAAAGACTGTGTTACCCAAATTCCACCAACATAGGACCTCCCAACCAGAGGAGCTAATAACTGGACTTGGTATACACAAATGCCAGATCAGCATGCAGAGTAGAGCTGAAGATCTTTGCCCAAACCTGACGGGCTTAATTTCTATAATTTTACACGGGCTTGGGCCGGGCTCAGGCTTGCACAGTAAATGAGCAGTCAGGTGATGCATTTGGATCAGCGTGAGAAAGATGCGAAAATGGATGCTGAGGAGGTGAAACAGAGGTTAGACTCTGGCGATTACATTTTGGTTGCATCCTGACCACTAGCAGCAGCAGTGAAAAGGTGTTCAGTGCTGCTGGACGCACCATCAGTGAGCGCAGGGACCGCGCTGAAGCCATCTACAGTGGATTCAATAATTTTCCTCCACAAAGACATGTAGCCTAATCTTGGTCAGTGACGGTTTGAACTAAATTATAACTAAATATTATCTGAGTCTTAAATGCATAATGTTGACAGAGTATGTAGGCTAGTGTTGGTATTACTCTTTTATTAAATTTCAGCTGCTGTTTACCGTCTCATTGAGGCCGGATTGTGGAAAGAAGTGGCGAAGCAAATCCCGCGGCGCCTTTATCTTAATTTCGTTATTGCCAAATACCCATCTTAATTTAGAATTTATCTTAATATATTTTGTTAAGAAAGACTCATTTTGTTGACCTACTTGGCTAAGTGTATGCCTAGACCTATTTAGCGTGCTGAGATGTTACGATGTTAACAGAGGACTTTTTTTTTTCTTTGCTCCAACTTCCAAGTTGCCAATAGCCTACGTTAGTCATGAATAAATTATGTTAAAAATGTATCAATTACATATTCTTGACAAAAGGCAAAAGTCTCTAGGGCCAAATTCTGTCGGGTTTGGGCCTTGTCGGGCCTAACTTTTAAGGCCTGATTACAGCTCTAATACAGAGCATTCCTCCGTCCCCATCTCGGACCTTCTGACCACTCCACAATAATGCTTACACCAGGATACAGCCCACTGCTGAAGAGAGCAAAACCGCTTATTCTTACCACCTTCTACAAAGGCCCCATCAAGAGCGTCCTGACCAGCTGTATCACAGTCTGGTATGGACACTGCCACGCCTCTGACCACAGAGCCTTTCAGAGGATTGTGCGGACTGCTAAACGCATCATCAGCAGCCCTCTACCAGGCCTGCAGGACATTTACACTTCCTGCTGCATCCGTAAGGCCACCAGCATGATGGAGGACCCCCACCATCCCTGCCACGAACTGTTTACCCCCCTCCCATCTGGTAGATGATTCTGCAGCATCAGGAGCAGGTCTGCTAGACTGTGCAATAGTTTCTTCCCCCAAGTAGTCCAGTTCATGAACACTTTGCTGCCCCCTCACACTCTGAACTGTCAACCCCACACCCTGCTGCCCCTCCCTGACTGAACTGACTACACCGCACCCTGCTCTACACACAGCTTCCACCACCCCCCGCCTCAACAGTTGTTAAAGAGCAAAATGTTTACACATTACCCTTTTTATACCTACTTGAACACTGCCCTCACACTGCAATACTTGCACGACTGCTACATTTGCATGATAACTTGGTAACTGTTTTGTTTACATTTAAGGTACTCTTCAGTACACTTGCACTGTTTTTATTTATTCTCGTCTCTCTTGCTGTCTTTAGTGTTTTTATAACTCTACTGTATACTGTATACAACACTGTAGTGTGGCTATAATTATATATTTGTAATAATATATGGATAATAAAATGTAAATTATAGATCATACAATTATAATTATAACTACTATATAATTGTAGTTGTTTATGATCACTTATACTATTTTTTCATCTACTTATACATATTCATAATTGTTGTAATACATATATATGTATATAAATAAGAATGTTTATACTACAATTCTGTATACAGTAGTGTATTGTTACTGGCTCCCTAATGTGTCCCCCTATACTATTTTATTTTATAGTATTTTAGTTTTAAGTGAAGTAAACTTAGATATATTTATAAATATATAGATTAACTTGTAATACCCCTTTTTACCCTCACTGTTCTGTCTGTGTGCTACTGTTCTGTTCTATGTTGCACCTATGGTCCAGGAGGACGATATTTCGTCTCACTGTGTACTATATGTATATGGCTGGGATGACAATAAAGCTTTACCTACTTACTTACTTACTTACACACCACCAACAACCCGCCTCCCCCTTCCCCACCCTTGAACAACTCAGTACCTGTTAAAAATACTCTGTTTTAAATACTGCACACTCTGTTTAAAAGGTAAAACATGACATTCTCTATCATTGATGCTACAATTTGTGCAATTACATTATTGCTGTTCTGTATTGCTGCTAAAATTGCTGCTAAAATTGCACTTTATTGCTGTCTTTGCACATGTAACTATTCTGCAACTTTGCACATCTCTGCTGCTAAAATACACTACCGGTCAAATACTGTATTTATCCTCACTGTTGCTGTTGTTAATTGTACTGAACGTTGTCTTGTCTTGTTTAGTTGTTATTGTTGCTCTTGTATTCTTTTTTGAGCTCTTTGTCCTGTTTGTCTTGTGTTCTGTTCTGTTTCTTGTCTTGCACCATGGTTCTGGAGGAATGTTGTTTTGTTTTTACTATGTACTGTGTGTGTATGGCAGAAATGACAAATAAAACCTACTTGACTTGACTACTTGACTTGTAATATTGATATAAGTAGTGAGATTGTAGTTGTTTGCTGATGGACCTACAAAGTATGTGAGAGGGGGTTCTAATCAATTTGAATGTACCATGACAACAGCCATGCATGACAGACCAGTATTAGACAATCAAAATAAACGAGAAGCCTAACCTAGCTTGACTTGGTTTATGGTTTAGAATAAAGTCTCATTCACTTCAATTATAATCTCATTTGAGATAACCCAGCCATAAAATAACATAATTCACCCTTACTTCCTAATCACCAGATATGAGTAAAGAGCCAATTCATATTTCATCAAACATATCACCTGAAATTCAAGGGCGGGGGTTGGGGGGGGGGGGGAGCAATTACAATTCTAGCCAACGGTTGAATTCAGAAGGAGATCAAAGTCGATCAAAGGAGGAGACTAAAAATGACATCAAAGTCCAAGCCTGTGGGTAAAAGCAATTTAAGTCCAAATATGCATTTAAACAATTGCTAAACCATTAATCCATTAAAAAGTCTACAGTTATTACCCTCATTTTTCTACATTATTAAAATGCAATTATGTAACTGCAGAAGTACATTTACATTCAGTCAAATATTCATTTTTCTCAACAGCTGACATAATCAGTTAAAATGTAAAGATGTTTTGCTTATACACCAATTATTATTGAGGAAATTCAAATCATAATAAAACCTGTGTTCCTAGAGCATCATGTTATGTTATATTTAAAACACTATATACATTCAGGTTTCATAACACATTATAATATGTGTCCACTGGAACATTTTCCAATTTATGTAATTAAATATTTCTATATAGAACATAATAAAGCTTTATGCCAAGTCTTAGACTTTAAATAAAGTTTATAAAATGGCTTTTCAGTGTTGCATTATAGAACCTGATTTTATAAAGACATTATTTTTGCTTTATGAAGTGCTATGAATGTAATGCATGTATTTCATTAAGAGAAATTATACAGGCTTAATTCTTGTTGAGCATCTGTGTTTGCTCAGGCAAAAATCCATATTAATAGTTTTGGAATGGGATGTCCAAGTGTGATGGTTAAGTGTCTACATACTTTTACAATTACGGCATTCAGCAGATGCTTTTATCCAAAGCGACTTCCATTCCTTAACTACAGGAGACCGTCTCCATGGAGCAACTTGGGGTTAAGGGTCTTGTTCAGGAACCCAGTGGTGGTATGCTGAAGGTAGGATTTGAACCCATGACCTCTTGGTCCAGAGGCAAGTATCCTACCCACTAGGTCACCACTACCCCACTTATCAGTTACCTAGTACCCCACTCATTAGTTACCTAATAGCTGCAATAAAAAGGCAATCAAACACTGATATACCACTTTTAAAAAAGAAAATGACTACATTTGATTTCGGGGGAAAAATATTGCATTAGTCTTCTCAGAAAATGATAATAAATCTCAGAAAATGCTTGAGTCATGTGACCTCTCAGTCCGTGTGTGTAATATCACACTTTTTATAGTAATACATTTAACTCATCCAGTTCAACATCAAGTCTACCCAAATCCTTGGACAGACAGTATAGTTAACCTGTGATTTTCAGTTCATCCTCATGACACACATGTGTATTAAGCCAAGAACTGGTACTTGTGAAACTGTTTCTGGAATACAGGAATACTTATAGACAAATGATTGATGGAAGTTCCATATGTGTGTTTCAGGGATCAAAAGGGAAGGATCCAAAGGTCATAGTACATAGTACTTATAAAGGCTGTGTGTGTGTATGTGTAAGAGCTAGATAGAGAGTGAGAGAGAGAGAGGGAGAGGGAGAGAGAGAGAGAAAGAAAGAGAGAGGAAATTAAAGAAGAACAGGGCTAACTTACAGAAACAAAAACATCATGACTTTATCAAAAACATCACGACTATCAAAAATATTATGACTTCATAATGAGGTTTTTACAATGATTTTTCTAGCTGAAAGGACAAACCCATTAAAAACAAAACTAAATTACTCAGAAAAAAAAAACATTAATCTAAAATTAAACTACACATATGCTTCTCCAT
>JBBPCX010000002.1:5569204-5581619 GCA_037974365.1 Hydrocynus forskahlii
TACAAAGGCACAGGAAATTTGGTCAGCATTGATGGCAAGATGAATGCAGTAAGTTATCAAAAAATACTGGAGGCAAATTTGCACTCATCAGCCTGGAAGCTGCGCATGGGACGTACTTGGACATTCCAAAATGACAATGATCCAAAACACAAGGCCAAGTCGACCTGTCATTAGCTACAGCCAAATAAAGTGAAGGTTCTGAAGTGACCATCTCACTCTCCTGACCTCCTGATCATTGAACCATTCTGGGGAGACCTCAAACATGCAGTTCATGCAAGACAGCCCAAGAATTTACAGGAAATGACCAGGAAGAATGGGCAGCTTTACCATCTGAGAAGATAAAGAGCTTCATCCACAACTACCACAAAAGACTTCAAGCTGTCATTGAGGCAATACACGATATTAAGAACTGGGGTATGTAAACTTTTGATCAGGGTCATTTGGATAGTTTGTGTTGGGATTATGATTTTAAAAGAGTAAACACAGTTGTTTGACAATAAATGGCTTCAGCCAACCACTAACCATGAGTGAAAGAAATGTTTTTGTGTTATCATTCATATTCTCTGAAAAATGGTTCAGAAGTCATCAATTCTGCCAGGGTAACTTAAGAGCACAACTGTAACTGTCCTTTAAAACAAACCGAAAACAGCACAAGATCTTTGAACTGAACAAGTGGGTGGAGAAAATCCACAGAGGGAGGGGCCAAGAGAGCAGCCGAGTGGTGGCGCACTACGTAAAAGAGCAGCAAACAGTGAATGTGTAGGAGAGCAAACACCGGTTTTAGACTGTTTCACACTGTTTTTATTTGTTGAAATCAGAATTTACCAATACATTCTAAGTGCTGTAAGTTTTTTTTTTTTTTTTTTAATTGGAGGTCCACTGGCTTTGCTTGTGTTTTCCATAGACCTGCAGGGCTTATGTTTACCCTTCACCTATAAAAAGGGACATTTTGTCTATGGAAGTCCCTGGAAAGTGAACCTATTTTGCAAGTCTATCTTCTCACATTGACTGTTGACCGGTAGGAAGCTCATAGGTCTGATTGTTCCTCAGTGGCGTCGTGAGGAAATCGATCGCCACTAAAGTCCTGCAGGATTTCTGACTAGGCAATCATTGCACACAGTCTGGAATAGCCGTGTATGCACTCACAACTTGACCCCAAGGGCGTGCTCATTTCCCGAGACATTGCTTCACCTCGAGGCGAAAGCAAAGTGTGACAGAGGAAAGTTGTAAGTCTCTTTTGCGGCAATATGACTACACCCTAATATTTTTGATGGGGAAACCGCAGGCGTTCATACAGGCCATGAAAATCCCGGTAAACAGGAGGTGATATTCTCAGCGCGAACAGCCAACAGCTCCTTCATTTCTGACTCAAAACTGCACATTTTTGGCTTGCAAAAACCAAAAAACTCAATAAAACATGTCCTGCTTTGCCATGCATGCATGGATGGGTAGGAGGTTTTTGACACATTTCTAAAATTGTGTACAAAATACACTCCAGTGATGTTTTCACTCACAAAACTAGACACAGCTGTTAAATTAAATTGTTCACACTTGCGCCTGACTCATCATTTCCCAGATATTGTACTACGTGTCATGCAGGTAAATGTCACAGCAATTTTAACAGTTTTTTTTCTTTCTTTTTCTTTAGCATGCTCACTCTTATCCCCTTCCTATCTAATTATGTATCTGTTATGTGAAAAGTGCATTTATGAAAACAGCTAATAGCTTTTCAGTTCCTCTCAAGGTTTCCTCTTCCTGCTCAGAGGGGATTTATCCTTGCCACTGTCATTTCTAATACACTCACTAGGGACTTGCACCTGGAAAGCTGTTTTGTGACAACGTCTGCTGTAAAAAGCACAAGACTAATAAATTTGACTTGACTTGACCTTTGAGACCTCAACAAACTGAAAATGATGTTATTTCACTATACACTACCAACTCAAACATGGCATGTGTAACAATGTGGTGTTTTAGCAAAAATGCAAACAGAATGTAAAATGGCATTTGGTATGTTAACAGCAAATAAAGAATTTTTTTTAGATTGGTGTCCACCAGGCTTAAACATGTGGATGCCTTTATCACAGTGTACTTTTGGCCTATGGCGGGGACTGTACACCGGTGAGCAAAGACATGAAAGTCACTGACCATAAAAGTGAAAAAAACATTGATTAAAAATAGTACCGGTTGAGATGTGGGTGAACAGCATGGGTGATGGAACCATTATAGCGGGGGGGACATATCCCCCCACTTTTTGTTTCCCAGACAAAAGCTGGGATGTAGAGCTCTGCACGCACCCCCACCATCAGTACCTACTAAAAATGGTGAGGCAAAACATTTGCATAGTACTATTTATTATAATACTACCATGGTCTTAGCAAAATATATTAAAATGTTATTGCAGTTTTTGCTTTGTGGTCAAAATATTTGTCAGTGCTTTGTCACTAGTCATATTTATGTTGATGCAGATGTTATGTCAGAGTAAAGCCTCTCTCCATCTACCATTAACTTAGGTATCTGATGCTATTGGAAGTGGGTTCTATGGTCTAAATTAGATAGTTATTCAGGATAAAACTTCATCCCACCCAGGAAGCTTCATAGCACTTCTTCTTACAAGTACCCTGGGAAGTTTCATTCTTAACAAACTTAACAAAGAATGTATTTGTTTGTGCTCTGCTCTTCCCCGCTGACTGGGCTGGGTGTGTTGTAGAGCTACAGCGATATGGACAGAATATCAGTACTGTGATTTTACTGCTATGAATTGCGATTGCCATGTCTTTCAAGATATTAAAGGGCCAATACTTATTAACCATTAAAGGTGTTGGTGAATCTGCGCATGAATGAGTGGCGCTTTTGCCAGAATTAGGAGATATATTTAAATATTTTGGCTTTGTGACATCACAAAACCTATGATTTGAAAACAGGCTAACTAGCTTATTTTCCCCATATGGACTGTATGGACAGGGGGAGTGATTGTACAGTTTGAAATAATATTTAAAGATGTCCTTTTTTAATTCCAAGAAAGTGATGATCACTGTCCACTACCAAAAGCACCTGTAATGAGCACGTGAGCATCAGAACTGAACTGTGAAGCAATGGAAGAAAATGGTTTGCTGAAGAGATGGCACCAGAATGCAGTATGGGAAGAAGGTGTAGGGAGTGTGATGCTTTGGACAACATTCTGCTGGGGAATTTTTGGTTCTGGCATTCATGTGGATGTTACTTTGATGCAAACCATTTCTGCAGACTTTTTAATATCAGAATCAGAAAACATTTTTGATCCTGGTAGAAACTGCTGATGTAATGACTGCACAGACACACAGAGACACAAAGACAAAAACAATATAAAATATAAAGTCTAAATAAATGCAATAAAAACTCTGCAGAAAATACTCAATATGAAATACACTATGCTAGTAACACTAATGGTTACTGTATGATATTGGGTAATGTATGATATTGAGATCAGTAGTAGATCAGTACTATTGACATAAGTAGTGATATTTCATAATACTAAAAGTAATATTCTGAAATAGCTTTGGCTTCTTTCAGCAGGACAGTGCATCCTGGCACACTAAAAAAATGTTCAGGAATGGTTTTAGGAACATGACAGAGTTCAAGGTGTCAGTCTGGCCTTCAAAGTCCCCAGATCGCAATCAGATCGAGTAACTGTGGGCTGGGCTGGAAAAACTATCCATGGAAGTCCAAATTACAGGATCTGCTGCTATCCTCTTGGTGTCAGACAACGCATCTTCAGAGGTCTTGTGGAGTCCATGCCTCTACACGTCAGAGCTGTTTTGGTGGTTTTGCTTTAGGCAAGTAATTGGAACATTGTGGCTGATTGCTGCAAATCGCATGGCTTTTCACACTCTCAAAACACATGCCGAGCTTGTTTCACAGAAAAAAGGTATTCTACGGAGGCTCATCACAGCAAACACACCACATACGCAAACAGCTTCTGAAATAGATGGTAAGCAACAAGGACCAGCCCACAAAATGGCCCTCAAGGATACACATTTTATCTCTACATGTTGAGTTCAATTGCACCAATTCAAACCTATAGGGATAATATGGAGTGTGTGAAGTGCAAGTCAGTGTTATCCCAGAGGAAAGAAACATTCGAACCTAGGCCTTTCTCTGCCCAGTCTGTTTCTCCCAGGAAATAACTGAGCTCAGTTTAATGTCAATAAGAGATTCTGACCATTTTCTCCCACTTCTTAGAAAAAGAAAACAGCATTTGAGAGCAGCAGAATCTTCCTCAAGGAGATGACATGTTTAGAAGCTGAAACATAGCTTCAACTTCAAAAACTCAACCAGTAACTAACTTAACTGAAGTTATCAGCTAATCTGGCTGGCATTTTGTCAAGTCACAGAGCATGTCCTATTAAAATTTTCAAAAATTACAACCGAATAGCTACAACATTTCAGTTCTGCCATTCTAATCCTGAAACTTCCAGTTCTATCCATAGGCTCATTGTTTAAAGCCATGTTCAACAGGTTTACTTATAGCCTATATTATTTTTGTATTGATTTGCTTTCTCAAAAGTAGCTATAAAAAGAAGAAACATCATCTAGTAATTTTGCTTTTTTACTCCAGTTTTCTTCAAGTGTTCAGTTATTAAATGTGCTACTTTATTTTTAATGTTGGTATTAATCTACATTTATTTTTCTCTTTAAAAGTGAGTCTCTTAAATGTAGAATGAGAAATCTATTTAAAAAATAAATTCTGGCTGCTCTCTATCACTTAACAGATAATCTCTCAAGCCCAGTGTTATGTAACTTAGGCCTATGAGAATTGGTCTATGAGAAAATGGAAGGAGGCATGCCAGCATCCTTTCTCAGCATGTCCACTCACCAAGCAACAAACAAGTGGTCCTGTGGCCTCACTTTTTTGTCTTTTTGATGCTCTGGTGACATGCAGCTTTCAAACGTGCCTCCTCACAGTAGAAGGTCTCAAAGGTATGTAATAAGTGTTTTAAAAATGAGAGAACGGCTAAAGGCCTTAGTGCTGGAGCTAGATCTAAAATGTGAGTGAAATGAGTGAAAATGATGGGGCTGTCAGAATGGCTCCTCTGAGACTTGGCAACATCTTCTATTAGGGTGAGATTCAAACCAGCCTTAGGCATGATTGGCACTCTGGGTTGATTAAGCGTGACTGTCGTTGAAATTGCATGGTACTTCTATGCCTTAATGCGTTAGAGAAGCAAATTTGCGTGCACAAGTTCTCACTCTGCAAAAGTTTGGAAGAAGGCGCTTTAAAGTTGCGGCCAGTTGCTTTTCAAAGGACTGAATTAAATGAAACTAAATTGATAGGAGCAGAATTGAACAGAATGGAATGGGATGGAATTCAGTTGAATTTAGACTGAGTTGAACTGAAATTAACTGAGCTGAACTGAACTAAACTGAATAGAATTCAGAAGAGCTGGGCTGGCTTATATACAGTACAAGTAAGAATCCATAAGGTTTGCTTCTTCTTTGGAGTAAAAACCTCAGAGAATAAACCATCAGGCATAAAGTGAATTTTGGAGGAAAAATCATAGGTGTCTCAGAGTCTAAACAAAAACATAAAGAACAATTTATTGCCTGGGGTTTGTGGTCTCTTACCGTATGATTTGATGAATTGGGCTGCTGGCAGTAGAAACTGTATTCTTTGGAAGGGCCCAAAGCGCAATGGTCATTCTGTAGATGTATTTACACCCCTGCTTTGTAAGGACGCTGTAAAAACATTGTCAAAATGCGCGTCATCTGGTGGCTCTCTGGCGGCTCTCTTCAGTCTCGTGACCCCGTCGACCTGAGAGCTACCATCATTATTCTTGGCTGCCAGTAGGTGGGACAGAATGAAACTTTTATAGCGCCCCAGAGAGCCCATTATCTCTCCAGGAGAAAAGGTAAATGCTATCCTTCACCCAACCCTTTCTGTGTCTCCTTTTCTCCTACTCCCTCTCTATTCTCCACTCGCCCTCATCGCCCAGGCCCAGCCCTCATTTCTCCTTACTTGTCCTCTCTCTCTCTCTCTCTCTCTCTCTCTCTCTCTCTCTCCAACCAATGAAACACTTTCCCTCTTTTCATTAGTCTCCTACATTCTCCCCAAGAGCCTCTAGATTTCTGATTACTTGACATCAGTCAGAGCAAAAGAAGAAAAAACAACAAATTGATTCGTTGCATATTTTGGTCAAGCACCAATGAAAAAGTAAGGTTGTCAGTGAAGTCATCTATTTGATAAAACATTTACCATCCAGCTGCTCAACTGTTTCTTCTGATCACAAGACCTTGACTTCAAATGTGCCAGTTTTTTGTATACTCCTGATCTAGCGAGTGCGGTAGAACAAAAGTACAACAAATTGTGAATGTGTAGGATAACAAACACTGGATTTAGACTCTTTTACACCGTGTTTATGTTGAAATCAGTATTTACTAATACAATTTGAGTACTAAGGGTTAATCACATTGTTCCCGCCATAGTTTGCTACTAGTAGCTATTGTAAGGCTGGGATCATCAAACGCTATCAGCACAGACGCTATGATATATTAACTTGAGGCTTTGTATATCATTCCATGTTTGTCATATCTAAGCTTGCTTACAAACAACATCTTTGCGTTACTGACAGTCTGCTCATACCTTTCAATCTAGAACAGGGGGATGGGTGATGACAAACTCATAGTGCTTGGTGGAAAAAAATCTAAGATCCATCATTTATCATTGGATCAAATAACTATCTCAAAGGTCTGAAATCCTAAGTGCTTTGCTGTTTTGTGCAAGCCTGCTTTCCATTCTGATGTACATTTTGATGACAAACATCTGGGACACTGTGCCATTTTAACCCTCCTACACACTTTACAAAATTAATATTGTTCACTTTACAAAATTAATATCCCGTATTTGCATCTCAAAGTTAACTTTCAGTCAAGAGGCTTTTCTGTTGTGCACAGGGCCGTTTAGTCGCTGCTTGATTTCATTTTGGAATCCTGATTAAACAACACACCATGTTAACTAGAGAGGTGCCGTACTGGACAGTAAACCTAGGAAGTGCAATCTAAATGAGCTGAATGAGTCCAATATTGGCCATCAGTGTGATGAATCTATCATGCACCTATTGCAAAAATAAACCTTGGGACCAATTTACAATAAGACTTATAGGACATGGTTTCACACCGTTTTTATTTGTTGAAATCAAATTTTACTAATATACTCTGGCTTAAAGTAGCTAAAGGGATGGGGCAGTTTTCTTAGAATGGCTAGATGGTAGTCATTCTGACTATAGCAATGTCTCTGGGACGTGCTTGCAAGCTGGTCCCCTCTGACCTGTTACCGGGCCCCCCTTGAAATGGATTTCTGGCCACAACGCTGGTTCATCCATCCAGGTTTCGCTGGGAATTTTAATAGCGGCGGTGATTTACATGTTAAGGGAGATTGTTGACATGTGAACCACGCAGCGGTCCAGGGTTCCACGTTTCTTGCTCCCCACGGGACGGATGGATGTAGGAGGACAGCTTTCTTCCCCTCCTGCCGTGCCTGCCCAGGAGGGCGCGGAAACATGTGTTAGCGTTTAACTTTGAACTCACCGTCCCACAATGCACATCTGGAGCACCACAGCTGCCCACGGCATGACCGGCAATCTGTCACGAGCCGTCCGCCCGCATCGTAAATGTAACCGGTTTGGTCAGGACTATTGAGATCCATTTGTGACCTGCGATTTCAAAGTCAATCAATCAGCTGGGTTCAGGTTGCATTGGGGATGAATTAAACATGCTTCATCAGGGCGGAACTTTGCGCATAATTAGGTTTTCAACTGAGGCGATCATCAGTGGCTGTAAAAACTGACGCTGTGGGGCCGCACATTTGATCACTAGGAAGAATTAACAAAAGCTTGATTTTTTCCAGCCAAGCCGGGTGCATCAAAAGCGTCTTGGGTTTTTTGCCTCATCTAGTTATGCAATAAGATCCAGCTGCTTTGCTTAATCAAATGGAAACTCAGGTGTTTCATGCAAAACAATTGGCTTTTTGACCTGCACATATTTTATTATATTTTAGTGAAAAATGCATTATTCACTAAAATATAATAAGGACTATATCATCCAGCAGACGTTTTTTGTAGTATCATTAATCTCATCATGAATTTAAAGAACCTCTGTTTATGTGAATGATATTTGGGGTGATTGGAGTATGTTTACAAATACTCCATAAAAGTCTTCATTTTAAAAGTCTTAGTTTGCTACATTGCAATAGTGAAAGGCATGTACCAATGATTTTTCCAAGGAATGCTGAGTGAATTACTAGAACAATGTCAAATCTACCTTTCATTGGAAAAAAACACTGAGAAAATTGTCTTCAAGTAACTCACTGCCCTTCACATACTTAAATAGATGTCATGAAAAATGTCAGTCAGGATTCCAATCTAATCTTAGTACTGAAACTGCTCTATTTAAGGTTATTGATGACATTTGCTGAAATACAGACTCTGGAAGATTATCCATTCTATTTCTGCTCAATCTTAGTGCTGCAGTTGATACCACAGAGTTCTCCTAGATATACTTGTAAACTGACCTGGACTCTCAGGAACCCTCTTTAAAAAGTTAAAAGCAGAAACTTCTTTGTCAAAATAGGAAAAAAGTATTTCTGAGAGAGTGCCAGTAACCTGTGGTGTGCCCCAGGGTTTGATTCTTGGCCCACTCTTGTTAAATTTATCTGTGCTTATACTCTGCCAAATCCAACAAAACTATGAGATATCTTACCACAGCCATGCAGATACTTGGCCCTCTCTCCAAAAATGTATGACCCCCTTGACTCACAGTGTAAGTGCCTTGGATGTGACAACACTTTCTGGAGTTGAATAAAGATAAAACAGTTATTATTCTAGTCCAAAATGGCAATGAAGAGACGTTGACTAGCTGCCTGTCTGGATCTGAGAGCCCTAAAATCTGAATAACTAGCAAGTAACCTTGTTGTACAGATGGATTCTAATCTGGCAGTCATGTCAAAGCAATGGCTGAATCAATATTTTATCACCTTAGGAACCTTAGGAAGAACAAGAGTTTCTAAACCTGGAGAAACTCATCCTTGCCTTCATTTCTAGCAGAAATGATTTGAATAATAAGCCTTTCCATGTGCAATATCATATGCAATTTTCTTACTAAATACTAAATCATTTCTATATGTACCATAACTAAATAGTATGTGCAAATGTCTTACCATGTGAAACATCATTACATATATCACTATTACTGCTCTACTACTGATCTCTATTACATACAATAACAGACTCCTAACCACCATTAGTGCTACTAGTAAATGACATAACTGTATAAATACCTATCTACAGTATTTATACTCAACATTTTGTGTATATGGGATAGTGTATTTCACACTGAATATTTTCTGCCGAGTTTTTATTGGATTTATTTAGACTTTATATTTTATATTGTTCTTGTCTCTGTGTCTCTGTGTGACTGTGCAGTTGTATCATAAGCAGTTTTATCTGGGATCAGTTTTCAGATTCTGATCTGATTCTGTTTTGGATTCTTTTAACAGGACAATCAAACAGCCTAAAGTGATCTGAGCAGCTCAGATGCAGCTGAGTTCACATTAGGAATAATATAAGGAAACATTAATGGAATTTTAAAGCAGTATTACTTGTCTAGTTGTGGTGGTAGCCTAGTGGGTAGGCCAAGAGGTCATGGGTTTGAATCCTACCTTCAGCACACTACTTGACCCCAAGTTGCTCCAGGGGAGACTGTCCCCTGTAGTTAGGGAAAGGAAGCTGATTTGGATAAATGCCATACATGTAAATTGCAATTCTAAAAAAAGATGCTAAATTGCCCCTAGGTGTGAGTGTGATTGTTTGAACATCTGTCCTGTGATGGACTGGTAACCTGTCCAGGTTGTTTCTCTGCCTTTTACTCTGGTTAGGATAAGCATCTTAGATAATGGATGGATAGAGCTTACTGGTCTATAAATCGCTTAAAGGTGTAGGCCTTGCATATCTGTCTGATATGCTGTAGCAATATGGGCTGAACTGAAATCTCAGATCGTAAGGAATGAGTCAGTTAGTCCTGCTTACGGACTAAACTTGGAGAAACAGCGTTTAGCAGTTATGTTGCTTTCAAATGGAATCTGTTGACAAAGAGCATTAGAAGAATCCTGACATTAGACAATTTCAAATCCATGCTGAAAATGCTCCTCTTTGTCCGGGCTTTGAGCTCAATGCAATTTTCTCATATCTTTTTCATTTTTTTATTACAATAATTTGAATGACCACTGTACGTACATAAAAAGTGCTATAAAAACAAACATGCTTTTTCCTGCTTTTTATTAAGGAAATGAAAAATATATATTTTTTAATTGCTGAAAAATGACTAAAATTGCAAAAAATCTTACACTCTTTTTTATGTTAGCCAAAAATTAAAAGTAGAAATGGCTTAATTGCTAAACACTATGGTGGACACCTGACCATAACTGTCACATCTGGGCTTTGCTCGCTCAGGAAAGAGGCACAGGCATAGACTTGCATACAGGGGTAGTGTGAGGGAGAACAGACAACTAACTCTAAAACAGTGGAACATAAATACTCATAGCAAACCAAGGACACTCTCAATACTTCATTAACCGAACACAACACAGCTGATGGAAAAAAACTATAATAAGCCCAGTTTCAACGTAAAAGTCCTTAAGTCCAAAACTGGGGATGTTACAGAACCCCCCCCCCCCCGACAGGCCCACACAAAAGAGGAGGAGGGGAGGAGGTGGAAAAAACAAAGGCCCCTCCGATACCTTCCCAAGTCCGGGGCAAGGCCCCCCTCAGTCAGAGCTTCATTTGGGGGCCCCCTCCGAGATGGAGCCCATCTCTGCACCCCCCAGAAAATATTTGCTTTTTGATCCTGGAGCACAGCGACTTTGCTCTGCGGCTTGGTGGTGGCTTGGCTCTGCGGCTCGGCAGCAGCTTGGTGCTTCAGCTTGGCGGTGGCTTGGCGCTGCGGCTCGGTGGCGGCTTGGTGCTGCGGCTCGGCGGCGGGTAGCCACATAGTCTGCAATCCGCCCTTCGAGCCCCTCCAGCCAGCTCTGTAGTTCTTGGACCCGTTGCAGGCTGGGGTGCATTGGCCGGGGGGCTTGAACGTAGCCTTGTTGCTCGGGAGCTCGACAGTGTAGGGCTGTTGGCTGAGGGGAACTCCCAGGTCTGCGATCCGCCCCGTGAACCAATCCAATTGGGCCTGTAGTTCCCTGAAGCTCTGCTCAACTTCCCCGGTGTCTGTGGTGGACGGAGTGCTTGGCCGCTCAGCCTCCTGGAGCAGCTGACCAGGCTGCCCAGTGGTGCATGTGGGCTGCGGCCGAACCCCCTCCACCCTCTCAGCTGCTGTGGGAGCCGCCATCTTGGCTCCGCCACGGGTCTGCGTGTCTGCACTAGGTGCAGGTGGGACCTGCTGGACCGGCGCAGGACTCGCTTCACAGAATGAGTCGGTGCTGAGTGTGTGGGGACTCACCCGGGAGGACTTCAGGGATGCTGGGAGTAGCCAATCGGAGGTGCGGGTCCGGAGGTTTCACGAACCCCAAAACCAAAATCGTTGGCTTGTCCTCCAGTCGGCCACTCCAGCCATAAATTTTGCCCTCGTCCTACAAGCTAATGTACCCCAGCAGCTCCTGTGGGGTGTACCGACTCGTCCTGTTCGGTTCCTCCACAAGCCAGGGCCCGCATGTCCCACTCACCAAGCTGGCCATGGGTTCCCACAGACCCGTGGCAAAGTCTGCTGTGCCTTGGCTTAAGGTCTGTTCTTCTGTCACATCTGGGCTTTGCTCGCTCAGGAAAGAGGCACAGGCGTAGACTTCCATACTTGCTTCTTTATTAATCATCAAGATACAAAAACAAAAGGAGGCTCGATGGCCCAAGAATACTAACCGAGGGAATCCTGAATGAAACCAAAACCAGGGGTAGTGTGAGGGAGAACGGACAACTAAACTCTAAAACAGTGGAACATATATACTCGTTGCAAACCTAGGACACTCTCAATACTTCATTAACCGAACACAAAACAGCTGATGGAAATTCACCGGCGAACTTAAGATTGTCTGTACATGTGCCTTCTTGAGCAGGGGGACCTTGCGTGCACTGCAAGATTTCAGTCCTTTATGATGTAGTGTGTTACCAGTGGTGTTCTTAGTGACGGTGGTCCCACCTGCCTTCAGATCATTAACAAGCTCCTCCTCTGTAGTTCTGTGCTGATCCCTCACCTTTCTCATGATCGTCCTCACCCCAAGAGGCAAGATACTGCATGGAGCTCCAGACTGAGGGCGATCGATGGTCATTTTATATTTCTTCCACTTCCGAATAATTGCACCAACTGTTGTCACTTTCTCACCAAGCTTCTTGCTGATGGTCTTGTAACCCATTCCAGCCTCGTGCAGGTCTACAATCTTGTCCCTGATGTC
>JBBPCX010000002.1:5589478-5603177 GCA_037974365.1 Hydrocynus forskahlii
CACACACACACACACACACACACACACACACACACACACACACACACACACAGACACACACACACACACACACACATTGATTCTTTAAGTAGCTTGACAAGAAACACACATATCAAAGCAAGTTCCACAAATATTGCTATAAAAACGGTTCTTACAGCAGCAAAGAGCCAATCCATGAAAGGTGACACATGTATCTGCAGATGAAAAGCCCAGTAATTTTTGGGGACACCCATGTGGCTTTTGGCCTTTTTCTAGAGAGCATTGGGAGAGCAGAACTAGAATAGTTTTGTTGGTTCCGTTAATCAAGACGATATCAGGAGTATTAGGGGAGTGATTTATAGTATGATGCAGTGTAGCGCTGCACTCATACAGACAATAAAACAGGCAAATTAAGCTTAATTGTGTAGAATATTGCGTGTTTGACAGCGTTACAGAACTCTTTCATGGTGAGAGCTACAATGTGGTCATGTGATATAAAGTCACTTGTAAGTGGGAAATCCTCTCAGGAAACCTCTCCCTCTGTGCTGTGCAGCAGACACTACATTTATGTTTTGATTGATGCCAAATGGACAAGTTGACTTTAGTAGAGCTTTGATAGTCTTCGTGCAGGGCTGTCAGTCTAAGACACATACATATAGTCACAGACACATGCGCGCACACACACACACACACACACACACACTCATTCTTGGGACAGAACTGTTTTGCATACGGAATGAAATTTCCCAAGGGTCTGGAGTTTTTTTCAGATCTTTTCATTTTTAACTTCATCTCATTAAATATATCACTAATATGCTCCATACATCCAAATGTAACACTTGACTCCCTTGTGGCCACTTTTGGCCTATTGAAACCCATGAAAACTACATTTTTTAATTCCTTGTTATTTACACTGTTAAATCATACAATTTAGGTTAAAATGCTTTCATTCTAAACTCAGCACTTGAGAAATGTAGTTTTTAGTGGTTTCTACCAGATTTATCCATTTTTTGCCAAGCAAGCAATTTTATATAATAATCTTAGTTTCCAATAGGAGAGTATGATGGCTTACTGCACTCCAAAGGAGCAAATCAATGACACAATTTTGACATAGGTGTGACCTTATGAATGTCAGATAATGGTTTTATGTTTGTGCATGAAAATAAAATTAAATGTTGTTGTTAATCAGTTACATTTTTCAGATTTGATCCATTTTTGGCCCCAGCAGCACTGAGAATGGAGAAAATGTTTACTAAAATTTTCTCCAAATTTTTGTTTACTAACAAGTGCATTGTGCAAACAAACTGGTATTTGCAAGATTTGAAAAAAAAACCCCAAAGGAATAGATATTTGATACTTATGACAAGAACTGATGTTAGTTACAAAGTTTATGTAGTAAAAATAGCAAAAATGTATATAACAATATATAAAAATTATATAGAAATAAATAGCCATTATATAAAACATTATATAAAATTGCACGCTTGGGCAAAAATGGATAAATGACATAATCTGGAAGAAAACGCTATATATACAGGTACTTTTAAGTAGTGCCTTGTGAATTTTTAAGCCCGATTATCATTTATTTAATGAGGGTTGGCATATTAGCACTGAATCCGACTTAGAAGTGATGGATTTTTTTCTGGTAAATATTTGATGAGTAAATAAATTATGTGTGAACGTAACATTCCAGATTCGTTTATGCATTTCATATTCCGTTTGGTCATGCACTAAATACATTTTTAAAATCGTTCACCAGTGACAGAACAGACATTGCTGAGTATTGCTGGTCATACACTGATGCTGAAGGATGTAACTGCTAATAGGATCTTGATCTTAGAGTTGCGTCAAATCATATGGAGAAATTATCTCAAAGTCCAGTCCAGGAAGGATGGAGTCCAGCACAGTTTGGTAATATTTCTGATCAAACACACCTCATTCAACTTTTCAACTACTTATAAAGTTTAGAGGGTGTGTTTGGGCAGGAAAATCACCAAATTATTCTGGATATTGATCAGTGAGGACAGGAGTTCGAAGCATTTCACCCAAAGATACACCCAAAACATCACTCAACCCATTCAAATCACATCCAGGTCTTCATGAAGGCCATGTTTGGTTGACAATGTGGTTTAGGGCATAGTATGTTTTACTGTTGACTATAAAAATGAACAAAACTATAAGAAGTGTCGCTGAACATTGGTGCATCTCCATGGTCCGTGGAGAAACGTCTAATCACAGTATATATATGTTCACAGCTGCTGATGACAATGAAGTAACCTTGAACCTTGAATCTTTGAAAAACTGAACCCGGTATCACCTTGATATGTTTTATTTATTTGCAAGCATGTATAGTTAAAGCATCATATTTTTCAGTGTTGTGGACCTGTTTGTGAGTGATTATCTTAGCATCTGTGTTTACGGGATTTACACGCACTCAAAGCAAGATATTAGTCAAGTCAAGCAGGTGTTTGTTGTGATTTCAGCCATAAACACAGTACATGATGAAACAACGTTCCTCCAAGACCACAACGTTCCTCCAGGACCACGGTAATCCTCCAGGATTGCAACATTCCTCCAGGATCATAAATTCCCATAGGACCACAAAATTCCTCCAAGTCCATGGTGCAACACAAAGAACAAAAACAGAAACAACACAAAACTACACGGGACTAACGAGTGTGTCCAGGACAGGACTAACGAGTGTGACAAAAGGAGGAGAAAATCATCAAAACCTCTTATTGACATAAAACTGATAGACAGCAATACATAAAAGTTGTGCATTTGAGTCAAATTTCACAGTGGAAAAACTGATTTCTATTCTTTCTTATAGTCTGTTTATTGTAGCTTTTACCGCCACTGTGTTTCAAGCTCTGTCCTCAATCAATCAATTGCCATCCAGGTAGAGCCATTATACCTCACTAACTGGCATTGTGACACACTGTTATTGGTAATAATGTACCGAAGTATAGACAAAACTTAAATTCCAGCACACCGAGATACAGCACTAAATATGTGATTAGTGCTAACCTGCTGCATCATTAAATTGATATGTAGCTTCAGAATTATATCACACGCTCCGACAAGCACAGTCACTCTCCTGAGCGATCGCCCATGAGCACTTGAAAGGGAGACGTAACCAAACGCTATATTCATAAATGGCACTATGAGGATGCGAGGAGAGAATAGGAAAGAAGCAGGAGCCGTATTTGACCGTGACCCTCCTCGTCTGTTCCCCTGAGTGCCATTATCACAGAGCTCGTGACGGACAGGACATGTTCTGCCCAGGGGTGACGCTGGCCCGTCACGCAGCCAGAGCTGCACCACAGCGACGGCTGATGACATTTTCCCATGCAATTAAAATGCCAAGAGGACTGGTGACGAGGATCTAAAAATAATAATAAAAGAATAAATCTACAAGCGATGCAAGGAAAATGGTGAGGTGAAGATGTAATTCATTAATGGAGACGAGAGACTTCTGGAAAAATCTAATTTGCACTATTTTCCACTGACCCCATATGTACATTGTTATTGTGTCTATTTAACGTATTTTTTGTATTGTTTCTGTCATAACTTGCACTCTTGAATGCCGAATACTGTACGTTCTCTCCATGGTCCGTGGTCTTATCACAGTATATATATATATGTTCACAGCTGCTGATGACAATGCAGCAACCTTGAACCTTGAATCTTTGAAAAACTGAACCCGGCATCACCTTGATATTATTTATTTATTTGCAAGCATGTATAGTTACAGCATCATATTTTTCAGAGTTGTGGACCTGTTTGTGAGTGATTATCTTAGCATCTGTGTTTATTAAAATGCCAAGAGGACTGGTGACGAGGATCTAAAAATAATAATAAAAGAATAAATCTACAAGCGATGCGAGGAAAATGGTGAGGTGAAGATGTTATTAATTAATAGAGACGAGAGACTTCTGGAAAAATCTAATTTGCACTATTTTCCACTGACCCCATATGTGCACTACCAGTCAAAGGTTTTGGCACATCGCAGGTCTTTACCACCTAACCATTTGTTTTTTTATTGATTTTTATTCTTGTTAAAGATTGGAAAGTTGTTGAGTAACAACTAACAATTAGAGGGGTAACAACTATTACAACTAAAAATGAAAATATATCAAGTCTCCTTTATACGATGAAAGAATCATCATCAAACAGTCAAATTTTAGACTGTCCTTTAACTTTAAATGCACTCATTAACTGTTTCATCACTTAATAGCTCAAATATGTAACACATTTCTGGTGATCCATGATAATATATTTTGATGAATGAAACATATGACATTTTCTGGCTAATAAAGACGGTCACATCTAGAACATAATGTATTTGTTAGTAAGTCTTTTGTCTGGAAGCCTGAATTTTGTTTCTTTGGGGCAAATGCAGCCAACAAGAAGTTGTCACTCAAATGGCTTTTGTTTCATTCGTACAGCATCACCTGCCTAATATGTGGTCCTTCACATGCAGCCAAAACAGTTTTGACCCACCATGGCATGGACAGGACGTCTGAAGGCTCCCTGGCACCAAGACAGCTTGAAATTTGTGGAATCTGGAGGCACCTTAAATTCATAATCATCTTTCTCAGCCATTCCCAAGCAGCATTTGCAGTGTGGCTGGGAACATGATCCTACTGAAAGAGCATGATCCTACTGAAAGAGCATGATCCTACTGAAAGAGGGAATAAAACTGCAATGAAGGTGTGTATCATGTCCACAACAATGTTCAGGTTGGTGACAAGTATCAAATCAAATGTTCACATAAATGTCTGGACAAAGGGTTTTCCGGCTGGAAAATTCCCAGAGGATCGTATTCCCTCCACTGGTCCGTTTCTTTCCAAAGAGTATCCTGATGCCATCTTTTGCCCAGATAAATAGCACACGCACACACACACACACACACACACACACACACACACACAAATAACTATTCTGCATGAACAAAAAAAACCTCCCCAACTGCCACTGTAAACTCCCTGTATTTATTTATACACTGTTTTTCTAATTCCATTGCTGCTATTTTTGCACAAGTTATTGCTGTCCACTACAGTGTATGTAATCCTACTGTATTTACTCACACTAGTGCTGTTACTGCTCCTGTTGGCTGCACCGTGTGTTGTCTCTTCCTGTAAATGATTGAACTAAGATGCATGTGTGTTTTTGGCCTATACCTTTAATCCTCCAAAAAATAAGTGTAAAAAAATTTGTTCAGAGGCCATGATAAATGCCAAAAAGTCTCAAACAAAGCAACACAAATGGAACACTTGTGCTTAGATAACTTGCGCTCCCTCATTCATATGGCACGTTACTGCTTATTCTGCGTATTTTGCGCATTCTGCATATTTTTCACTACGCCTGCGTGAGCAACGTAAACTCTAATCGTCGTATGTCAAGACCCTCGTAACTCAAGGACCCCCAGTACTTGTATTTTTGGTCCAGGCCTGCCAGACCTGTACCACAAGAAGAAAACAGCGGCTATTCACCTTTTAACACAGCTTTATACAAAAAAAATCAACATTTCTTGTCTAATGACACATTTCATTGATTTTTTATGTGAAAATAAATCCCCTACACAGAAAAAAACTAAATATGTTCCATATTTCTGCAAATTTTAGTGCACAGTTCTTTTAGTTTAACATATTGGAAAATATATTGGAAAGAATAAAACCTGAAATACAAAATGTCCTGTGATTTTTGCTCAGGCCACATTGAATGACCTGATAAAATCAAATAATCTCTTTTTGTTGTTAACAAGCAGTGTTCTGAATATACCATAAAAAAGCACAGACTGTTGATATGGGATGGAATGAATTTCTTCTAAAACAGTTCTCTGTTCAATACTCCAAGTTTCCATGACTTGTTAGCCTGTTAGCTCAAGTGCAAAACTGAAGAAACAAACCTCAGATACGAGTCTACGAGTCAGAGTCTACGAGTCAGAGGAAAATTATTAAAATTATGAAAATACACCAGTGATTTATTGCTATGGACTTCTGCAATGCTAAAAGATATTGGCCCGTATTAGTGGCACATATCGCTCAGTTTTCTTGTTCAACACTGAAAAAAGTGAACGAGTGTCGCAGAGTTAAATGCACTCCTGACATTTGCTTCTATACAAATCCTTCTTCCTTTACATTCGATTGCACTTAGGCTTTAACCTCTGGCGGCGCCTCTCAGACACGATTGTTTAACTGTACATCCATTCTGCTCCCTCTAGCTTTGCAGACAGAAAGCCCACCCATTTAATAAAGCTCTTAGAACTTGCAGGGAATGGCCTGCACTTCCTTTCACAGCGCAATCCTCCTCGCATTCCATCCAATAATAAGGTAATGCATTTGCTCCAAACACACAAGGCTCTCCACTTGCCATGAATTAATTCGACATTATTATGACCCTGAAGAACTGCTTACAAAA
This sequence comes from Hydrocynus forskahlii, assembly GCA_037974365.1. NCBI lineage: Eukaryota > Metazoa > Chordata > Actinopteri > Characiformes > Alestidae > Hydrocynus > Hydrocynus forskahlii. The sequence goes on from JBBPCX010000002.1 coordinate 5,595,881, forward strand.
ATCCACTTTTGATTCTATGCAGACCCTTTTCTTAATGCACTCCCCCCCAGCCTCCTTCCCCCTCGGGTGACCATTTTCAATTAATCCCTCTGCATAATGCATGGTTACATTGAACAATCCAAATGAATTGTTATGGAGTCTTTGGCTGGCGGAGGGACTCTATTAATGATTATAAAATGAAGCTATACCTCTTCAGACAAATTCATTACTTCACTTTAGCGACTCCAGAAGAATGACACCTGTTGAAGCCATGTTGGCCAGACTCTCGGCAACATTTTACATTTCCGCTCAGCCAAATTAAGCCACGTCCTCGCCAAGTCCTTCAAAAAAAACTGCTTGATGCAAAACTCAAACTTATATAATTTTCCTCTTGCTTTAGGGAGGAAATGTTCATTGCAATTTGTTATTTTCCCCCAGAAGTACATATCCTCATTTACAACGTAGCCCAGCAAATTAAAATACGAGAATGGAATGTAATCAGACTTAAAGCTAAAAAAAAATCTAAATCAAAATAAACAAATAAAATGAATAAAACAAGTACATTAAATATGAGGTTTAAACAAATAAAATAGTCAAGATTGTTGAATAAGACATACTAAAACCTGACAATAAAGTGCAATGGTTTAATAAAGCAATGACTTAAAACAATTAACTGAATAAAGATTGAAAAAAACTAGTCAAAAGACACCAGGGAGCTAAGTTTGTAATGTTACAAGTAGTGGACACTCATACTAACATAGCACAAACTGAATTGCAAAATGTAAAATGCTATTTACAAAATGTAAAATGTTATTTACAATTACAATAGAAAAGTAAATCTTTTGAATACCTTTTATCCTGTTTACACAATCCACTCTTTTTATCAAGGCAATAGTCTTAAGTAAGGATTAAGTAAGGTGAGTTTTCCATTTGGGTTAATCTATTAAAGTCGGTAATTAATTATTTAGTTGTCATCAGTTAAAAGTCCAGGGGTGGGTGGGGCTTGCTCCAGAAGTTAATTATCTGAGAAACACTTAAAGCCATTATAAGGCATTATATAATACTGTGGATCTCAAAAGAAAGAAGAAATGTTTCCAGTTTTCAATGTAAGCTACTGTAACAGTATATTTCTATGTCATTTTGTTTCTATGGGTCCATTCATCATAAATGTTTGACACAGTATGAATGATGGCAAATATTTTCATACATTTATATGTTAAAATGAAAATAGTCAGGAATGGAGATAATTAGATAATTGGGTGGAGAGCATGTCGTGACATGGCAATGTTTAAAGCTGACACATATCAGAGGTGCATACAATCCCTGTATTTATCCCATTTAAATGTGACCTGTTTCTCATTTCATCATTTCATTGCTGTAGCTGTGAAGGAGCTCTCTAATGAAATACTACTGTCTGTCGCCTTTGAGGTGTTATTGTTTTGAGCTCTCACATCCAATACCATGACCGGCCATCATACACTGTGAAACTTGTTCTACTGTGCAGCTTCTATGGACAGGTACTTCCACTCATATTCGAGTGGACACCAAACCGTGGTCGACGAATAGTCTCAAGTATTCCAAGGGTATTCTGAGCATAGCTTGTTCTGTTGCCTCGGGCAGTTGTATCAAATGACCAGCTAACTCTAACCTATCACTTCTTTGTTACAATCCTGTTTGTTGACATAAACAAAGTAACATTAACATGCAAACAACTAGGGGAGATCTTCGTTAATGTGTTGATTGCAAAAAAAAAGAGCTCTCTTGCAATACGCTTTACTTTAACAGGGAGAGGTAAAGAGAGAGAGAAGAAAAATAGGCCGGACAAAGAGAACGAGAGATGTGCTGCCTGAAATGGTCCATTTGGCCCTCAGGCCATTCAAGTCGTGCTCTTTCTCTTCTCTACTATCCTCTCATTATTTCCTCTCTCTCTCTACAGACTAACCATTTCCTCAGCTCCAATGAATGCCCATTATGCGCCGCACCTGCCAAGAGAGCCTGCAGTCATGCTACGGCGCAACTAACTAAATGTACTGTCTGGGGCTTAAAGTGAAGTGACTCTCCTTCGACTCTACTGACTAGACTTAAGTGACACCTGTTTTTTTTTTTATTTATTTATATTTTTTTCCTTGTTGCCTCTGTGTGTGTGAGTTTTCAGCTTCTCTGCACACTGCCTGGAAACCGCAATAGTTTCAGGCAAACTCTGGTCAGCCATTCAGAAAAACACACACAAACTCATTCACGGCCTCGCATACGAAATTCAAGAAGTAGCCTCAGGGCGTCAGAAGTATTGGCAGGTGATTGAGTTGGACGTGACATTTAAGCAGACATGCAGCGCAGGTGTTCTTTTCTCAGGCTCCAGGACTCAAGTTCATATGTGGGTCAGTAGAGTTTTGCAGCTTTACAGCAGGAATTCTAATGAAGTGGCAAAATGCACATAAGCTTTCATTACAAAGCATGATTCAACCCAGTGTGCCTCACAATAAATGAATCTCAGAGTTTTGTTGTCAGGGACTATCGCAGAGTGAGTTGCCCACCTACAGTTCTCTGTTGCCTCAGGCTGTTTCAGATGACTGGCTTGCAAACTCTTGTGTTAAATTACACTGTATGTCCAAAAGTATGAGGACACTTCTCAGGTGTTTCAGCCACACCGTGCCTAATGAGGATATAAAATCAAGCTGATAGCCATGTGGTCTAAACAGACAAACTTTGGTAGAAGAATGGGTCGTACTGAAGAGCTCAGGGGCCTCTGCTTGATTAATTTTGCACCCTTTCATTTGGTCTGTTCATCATAAAAGTTTACATATAAAAATGAAAAACATCCAAAATGGAGATGGAGGTATACATACATGACCGTTTTAATTTAGTTTATAGTAAAACCGGGAGGTGAGAATTCATAGCGTGTAAAAATCAGCTCTCCTCTGTTACATTACTCAGTCCATGGTTCCACACTGACTCTAGAAGCAACATTAGCACAATAACTGTGCATCAGGAGCTTCATAAATAGCATCACTAAGCATCAGCTAGTGTTGTGTAAAGCATGCTGCCACTGGAACTCTGGAGCAGTGGAAGCAGACGAATAAATCTGACAGTCTGAAGGATGAACCTTGGTTTAGAGATGGTTTCGAGGTTTGGTGGAGGGAGAATAATGGTCCGGGGCTGATTTTAAGGGTTTAGGCTGGAATCCATGATTCCAATGAGGGGAAATGCTATAACATGAAAATTATATGCGTCCAGCTTTGTAGTAACATGTAGGTCCTTTCCTGTCTCAGCATTACTATGTCCCTGTGCACCAAGCAAGGTCAGTAAAACCTTGATGGTTTGACGAGTTTTGTGTGAAGAAATTTCAGAGACCTGACCTCAATCCTCTGGAATACCTTTTCGATGAACTGGAACATCGATTGCAAGCCAGGTCTCCTCATCAAACAGGTGCCTGACCTTACAAATGGTCTTTAGACTGAATGGGCTCAGTCTGTGGAAAGCCTTGAAAAAGTCTTCCCAGCAGATTGGAGGTTGTTGCAGGTGCAAAGTGAGCTGCAATTCTATATTAATGCCCAAAAATCTTTATAACAGAATAACAGAATGTCTCAATAAACTGTTCTTTCAAAATACGTTGAAATACATCTTGGTAGCATGGAAAAGAGAAACCTCGTAAGTTACATTCCGTTCCAACTATCTTCCATCTAGCCAGCCAAATAGGAGCTAATGTTATGATGGCTTCTGTAATGTGCCAAATAAATTGTTTGATAAATAGTCTAAAATAACTTGTAACAAAAAAAACAATATTAAAGTAGACAAGAGTTCATAATAATGGTCATATTTTTTGGTCACCATTGTAAAGCACTATAGAATTGAGCATTAGGCAACAATTAACTGTTGAAAAAATCATTTAAATTGTTAAATTCTAGTTTGGAATGCCCTTCTAAGCAAACAGCAACACATGAGTGGAGAATTTCTTTGAAAAGTGTATTACAGTGTTCCAAATAGGGATAAAAAGTTATAATGTGCCAGGCAGTGTGCAGCATTTCTCAGACACAAACACCAATGTCAGTCATATTTTAGTCCGATTCTGGCCCGATCTGTCCATCATTTTAATGACCTGTCTTTATGTGTCTCAGTGCCACCCATCTGCAGTGCCAGTCCATGACTCAGTCCTTTTGAGTCGAATTAGCCAGCGAAAGGGCTTTTCATGACACACATCAGTCTGACTGACGAGCGGCCGGCAATGTTATTAGAGCTGCCGTCGTTTACCATTTACGCACTGTATATCAGGGAGTCTTTAGGAGCTCATGTTTATTTGTTTCAGGCTGCATCATAAGCCAACACAAAAGTGTCAGTCACATTTTGGTGTCCACCTCCTGTCTAGATGTTCACAGCTTTGACTGTTCAGTCTGTAGTGTCTCCTGTTTACCACCTACCCATGGAATGAATATGTATATATGTACATATACACATACATATGGAATGAATATATATGTATGTGCCTGTGTGTGTATGCTCTATGTAGAGGATATGTACAATCCCAAATCAAATTAGGACAGTACTGAAATCATTGCAGTGATTGCTTAAATTTACTCTGACTTTTATTTTATTTCAGCAAGTATGAACACAATACATTTCATGTTATGCCTGGTCTACTTAATTTCAGTGGTTGATTTACAACCATACAACCATTCTTGGATTTCAGGACTGCAAGACATTTGGTACAAAAGTAGTGTCCACATAAGACTTTGAGGTGAAAAGATGGTCAGAGGATCTCCAGTTTGACATCAAATTCTCAAAGCAAGATTTGTATATGGCTGTACTTACTGGCCACTGTATTGTTATGGTTGCAGCTAATCTGTTTTGCATTAGCAAAAGTGCTGGCTGGCCTGTTGTTGGAGGTCAGTTTCTGACCACAAAGCCACTCTTGCTGGACATTATTTGCATGACTGAACATCCTTTTCCTTGAGAATGGTCCACCTCAATAGATGGGCTTCATAAAGTGGCCATTGAGAGGAAGCACATGCTGTGTCTTGGTAATAAAGTGGCCATTGTTCTAATTAGATGTACACTCGCGTAGGTGTTGAAGCTCATGAGTTACTTCGTTTTTTTTCCGTTAATTTTACTACAAGCATGTGTTACTTTCTCCAGATGAGAGACAATGGAAAGACCTTTTAACCCTCAGAACCCAAGCAGCACAAAACCATGCCAGAAGCGCAACAAATGACAAATTGTTATCATATGGCAAAACGGCTCCTTATATGGAAGTTCCCCTTGTCTGTGTTGATGGTCCAGAAACAAACAGAAAAAAAACAAGAACCGAGTAGAACTTTCAGGATAGTCTCTGCCCAGAAGTGGGTGGGGAAAACCCACAGAGGGAGGGGGTCCATTGGCCGAAACAGCAGCAAACAACAAGCATGTAGGGGAGCAAACACCAGTTTTAAACTGTTTTACACCATTTTTATTTCTTGAAATCAGATTTCACTAATACACTTATAGGAAAACCACTTGCTTAGGACTTCACCCACTAGACTTTCTCCCTTTGCTTACACTTAGTTTGTTCTAACTACTCTTCCTAAACTTACTTAATCCCTCATTACCCTTTCTAATCTGGAGAAGCCGCCCTAAGGGGCTGCATGTCCACCTGTGACCCGCTTCGCCAATGGGATTAGGGATTCAGAGTTGTCGCCGGTGCCCCTTTACACCAGAACCTTCTACTAAAGCGTATTAATAATAATGATAATGTTAATAATGGAAGCTGCATTAAATGGCCCTAGGAGGAGTGGTGTTTGATTGTCTTTAATGAATTCCGCTGTTGCACGCTTTTGTTCTGCCTAATGAAAGGGGGGATGGGGGGTTTAGGAGAGGGGGTGGCTGCAGAGAGGCGAACACGGCAGAATAGATTAATAGATCACACGGAATTGAACTCCGTCGTAGCAGAGGTAATGAGCTGTCAGTTCGGTGTTACGGAGGGCGGGAGTGAGTTTTCCTTTTTTGGTCGAGAGAGAGAGAGAGAGAGAGAGAGAGAGAGAGAGAGAGAGAGAGAGAGAAAGAACAAGAGAGAGAGAAGCTGCTAGAGCATAAAAAAAAGCCCACCAGCGTTCAAGAGCTTTTAAAAAATGTGCTGGACAGGACATCGACCAATTAACAGGTTTGATTCCTCTAGTCAGGAGGTTTTTAACCTCCTCACCTTCGTCGCCTCACTAGCTCTGATGTCAAACACCTTTGGGGTCTGTATTCATTTTCCCTGCATATGCTTCAATTTGGACCTCTTCAGTTCCTTGGGTGTGAGCAAAGTGCCATTAGTTGGCACGGAAACCAGTGTTTCAGGACCACACAATGTCAACCCAAATTTGACTTTAAGCTCTGTTTTTCTTCTCTCTTTGTTGACTTGTATATTGTATATTATATTATACCTCTACTGTATAGTGTACAACATTGTAGTGTGGCAATAATTATATATTTTTATGTGGCTATAATCATATATGCAGTAACCATTACGTTCCAAGAGCACCCGCGTTGTTGTGTTGTGGTAAAAAAAATGCCTATTTTCATAGTGTAAACCCTGAATATGCCCCAAAACATGCTCCCAAAATACTTTAATTTCATTTTAAACTCATTAGCCTAAAAGAAAATGTAAAGATAAATCCGTATCCATATCAGTATCAACTGTACAGTTTAAACTGAACTCCAGCAGCGCTAGAATGTAGAATTACCGCTGTATAGACTGTACTGTAATTCATGCACGTGCGTTTTCTTTGGTAGCACTGTCCATTTCATTGGCATAAGCAGTTAAATACAGTAATAAATTAATTTAAATTACAGTAATAAAAATACAGGGCTTTAAGAAGAACAAAACAAAAAGCATGAGAACACCTTTTCAGGGAAAATGAGGAAAAATAAATAACGTGCTCGGATTGGCTACTTTCAAACTTCCCGCCTCTGAGTACAGGACGAAAAATGCTGTGACGTCTGGGCCTCGTCCGCTACGCCCCCTCGTCCTCGAGCAGGGTTTATGTTAGGGCGCAGTGCTTAGCAACCCAGGACGAGGGGGCGTGGAGGACAAGGCCCAGACTCACAAAAGCAAAAAAAAATGCAGAGGATATCTGCCTTTTCCGCGCATGTGCGGGGGTTCCGCGAAAAATTATTAGTTTGGTTCTCAGAAAAAATCAACGTGAGAGTGAAATCGCGACTGCTGATCCGCGTATAAGTGGGGGGTTACTGTACATGTATTTTTTTTTAATTACTGTAAAATTGTATAACAGCATACATATATATTATATTTACACTATAATTCTGTATACGATACTGTATACTTATAGTCTTCCTGTTGTGTCCC
>JBBPCX010000002.1:5603277-5623433 GCA_037974365.1 Hydrocynus forskahlii
CATGGAGACTGACCAATAGTATTGATTTATGAAAAAAAAAAAAACAAAGACCAAGAATGGAGTTACAAGGTTTCCGCCAAACAGCAACGATATATATATATATATATATATATATATATATATACATACATACATACATACATATACACATTAGGGGTGTCAAGTGATTACAAAATTTATCTAATTAATTACAAGCTCTCTGATTAATTCATATAAATTAATCACACACATTATTGCTGTAAATTTGTTTTTTGCAGTGTTCATATAACCTAATATCCTGAGGGAAAAAAATACAAAATGCTTGAGATAGAACAGTGATAGAACTAAGTCCATCTATAAGCTGCAATTTAAGAAAATGTACATACAAGCACGGGCATCAGAAGCATTTTAAAGTGGGGGGGCACTGTTGCGGGGTCTGGAACAGAGGTGGGGGTGTGTGAGCGTGATACATGTAGCCTAGTGGGGGCCGCGGGGGCATATGCTGCACTCGACGTTTCGCATGTTTTACTCATACAAATCGCTGGGGTGATAAGTGGGGAGATTAAACTAATGATTTTTAAAAGTGGGGGGACATGTCTCCCCCTAATATAATGGTTCTGGCGCCCATGCAAACGTTATTACCTAGATGTAACAATAGAATAACACCCCTTCACACTATTTCTCTAGTACTGTAAGTGACAAACTCAGGGAGTTAGTTAGTGGGACATTGGTAGATGTGCTCAGTTTGGGTGCCTGGTCCAGTGTGGCAGGTTGCTGACACTGGGATCGGGTTGTGCTGGCTCAGACTTCCGGGATAGCTCCTAAATGCTTTGCGTAGAGGTGATATTTTAGACCTGATGTACTCCGACATGGGTGTCGGACAACGCCGCCCAGCCCCTGCCCACACACACACTTAAAAAAACAGGTATCGTCCAGTTCCCCCAACAGTATGTCCCATGTGTGATTCTGAGGCCCCAGAATGTGATGAGACAAAAATTTCTCATTGCATGAATCATCTTCATTTTGCAGAGCACCTGTGGCCACAACCGGATGGGGTTAGTGTCGTCACAACATACGATTCATCAGCATCAGTTTTGTAACGCATTGTTTATTCTGTAATTAATTTATCAAAATGAATGTTTTCCGCTTAACACAGGTACACAGCTGCAGTTCAAATATTTCTGGTAACCTCAACTTAAACATTAATGTAATCAAATCAAATATAAAACCAAAGCTATTTGCCACTGCAGGGAATTCACGTTTTATTTAGTTTGTTATAGAAAAAGTCCAGAAAATGAGCGCCGGAACCATTATAACCTATTGCATATTATTTGCTTATTTCTCATCACTATCAGACTGACTGTATAAACTGAATAAACTTTAATGTAGTATTTTTGAAAAAGGCAGCATGCATTGATACACTACTTATGAGTAAATATTTTTAATTAAATTAAATAATATTTGATTATTATCTGATTATGCATATATGCATATTTGTCTATTTCTCATCATTATCAGTGTTATAAACTGACTATAAACTCAAAATAAGAGTAATTTTTAAAAACTGTGTTAACTGCATTAATAAAAGAAGTAACACGAGAATAATGCATGAACGTGCCCAGCACGAATACACACACACACACACACACACACACACACACACACACATATATATATGTATATATATATATATATATATGGCTTCGGGACACTATATTTCATTTGGGTAGATACAGCTGGGAACAACTATATATATTATTATATATATATATTTGTATCATGCTAAAGTTGTTCCCAGCTGTATCTACCCAAATTAAATATTTTTCTGTGACCCGAAGCCAAGATGTTCGACAGCAGGGCTGAAAGTGAGCATCAACTGAGCTAACTGCATTACTGCTTTCTGATTGGTCGAAATTGTTTTCTTACTGTCTGTGTACAAAACAACAATGGAGACGCAAACTAACAACTGGAAAGTCGAAAATGGAAAATCAAAGCATGCTGCAAGTTGCATATCATATAGGTTATGTACAGTACAGTTCCTGTATACCAGTGGAAAAGTGCCTTAATGCACTTCATAATTATTAAGGTGCGCTCCAGACAACAGGCATTCTGACTCACGATTTACAATTCCCGGTGTAATCACCTTTTCATGCATGCCACATACAAACAGTTTGCAAATGCGACTGATACATGGTAACACCACTGAAGGTTTTCCCCAGGGGACGTGCTGGGCTCTTAGTGGGCGTCCTCTGCTCTCTCCCAACCCCTTCTGTCAGTTTGTGCGGAGAGTGAGGTCCCCTTTGATCAGGTGACACTTTGAGTGACGCATAAGTGCCGGGTGCACAAACAAAGTGCTTGCAACATGAAATGGATTAAAAATTTAATTAAGCACAGCTCGGTCTCAATCTTATTAATTATGCTTCAAAGTGGGGACAGTGAGCGCTGCATCATGACGGATTCACAGAAAATGCGGGTTACTGAGGCTTGACAGGAAGAAAATAGACAGCAAACAAAGTGAATGCACAAAGTAGCTTTAAATTAAAGGAATGAAATACATTTATAGACATTGTAGGGGTTTTGTGTGCAGTCACTCAAGCCAATTGACTTTTGCTGTGAAATTGTTATAGGTAATAAGTTGTAATTCAAGCTGCACAATTTTCAAAAATGCCATGATTTAAACACTGCACTTCTACTTTTCTGGTTGATTCTGATTATCATGTGTATGCTAGCCCACATGCATAGTCATATTAGCAAGTGAATAAGGACCGTTCCCCACAATATTAAGCCATTCAGCAGTGGCATTGTAATTTTTCTAGAAAAGTTGTGTCTTCACGCTCCAATCAAAGATGCTAAATAATGTACTGCAGTCAAATTTGAAATGAATGGCAAGTTGAAGTGGACTTTATTCACTCATGAATATACTCACTGGTCACTGATCTGGTGGGCAGGGGCAGAAAAACATACCGTACATTTTTTCTAATCCTCTTGCTGCTATTTGCTATTTTTGCTTGAAATGCTGCTGAATCTTTGCACTTTTTCGCATTTTCACATTGTTTCATTTCACTCTGCACTTTGTATATGGCTGAAATGACAATAATCACCTACAGTTTTAAAACTGTACTCAGTTGTGCGAGGAGGTATGGAGGCAGAAAAATATATACTGTAGTAAAAATCTAAAGTAAATCAGAATTGTACTAATCCATTTCAGTGAACTTTGTACGCGGTGCTAATGGGCGATGTTGGTCCTTGCATTGAAATAAATAAATAAATAAATAAAGTTACAGTCATAACAATTTGAAAAAAAAAAGAACGGTAAAGAAATGTTTTTTTTCCTTGAAAATGTAATGAAAGTGATTGGAAGTTAGTATTAAATGCCTCAACACTTAAAAACACTTTTAAAACAGCTGAAGCTAACTGTGTTCAACTACATGCACATCCCCTCCAATGTTTTATTTAAAATCTCAGTCATGAATGTACATGACAAGGTTATTGCTTTATCCAGCATTAGAAGGCCACACAAACCAGTCTTTGCTATCAGTCACAGGGCAGCTGGTGGCTTAGTGGTTGGGGAGTTGCCCCTGCGATCAGAAGGTTGTGGGTTTGAATCCCAAGCCTACTAAGCACCTCTGAGGTACCCTTGAGCTGTTCACACTTTGTGTGAAAATAATAAAAGAAATAAAAGAAATAAAACAATGAATAGAAAATCAATAAAAGAAGATTAAAAGTTCAGTGGAAGTGCAGATATTTAAAAGAAGAATTTTGGTGTCGTTTTCTCTTATTTTTCAGAAGAAGTACTTAGCACTCCCATTCTGTGTGTCCTGCTTGTGTGCCCTGCTGCTTTGCAGTGCCATCTTATGACAGTCCCATAATGAAAGTCACTGAGCCCTTCTGTACGACCAATTCAGCTGCCAGTGTTTGTCTATGGAGATTTAATGTATGAACCTGCTAGGAAGAGGCGAGGCTGAAAAAGCCAAACAAACAAACCTTAGAAGATGTTTACCTCCGATATTGTCCTTAAAGTGTATCTGAGCAGAGTCCAGTGAGGCATACAGTGTCAATGCAAGCAATATTGATGTTCATAAAACGGCTTCTTCTAATAAATAAGTATGACCTAGGCTAAATGTAGTGCTGCATGTTTCTGTTCAGTGGGTAAATGGTGTCTTACTCATATTCTGTCAATCAGCATGGCTTGGTGATTTGGACAGCTTAGCCTATTCATCCATTCCATTACAAATACATACAGAATACAAAACATCCTATATAGATATTATATATCTATATAGATAGAATATACTCACTCACGCATTTTCTGTCATCGCTTAATCCTTGCTAGGATTGCAGGTTCCCAAAGCCCACTCCGGGGTCAAAGAGTGTGACTCCAAGGCAGGGTGCACACACCATTCACTCACGTCTATAGTTAATTTAGAAACCCCAGCTCACCTAACACACATGTCTTTGGGGGAAACTGGAGACCCTGGAGGAAACCCACGCCACCACAAGACCAGGACCCTCATTTGAGCCCCCAACCCTGAAGGTGTGAGGCAACAACTGTACCCTCTGAGTGAGGCTTAGGTAGTATACAGATATTCTTAAATTCACTTTGACTTTTATTTCATTGTAGACACTTTGAACCCAAGACATTTCATGTTTTGTTTGGTCAACTTCAATTTACCTGAAATGCTTCATCACTCTGTGTCCTCAGTGCCGAAATATTGTGAGAGGCCAACATTACAAAGTGGTAAAAATGTTTTTTGGAATGTTTTGCAGGCCTGAAATGTAGTAATGGATGTATATTGGGGTGTCTGATGGTCTAGTGGTTAGTGAGTTGCCCCTGTAATCAGACGGTCGTGAGTCTGAATCCCAGGACTGCCAGTGGCACCACTGAGGAACCCTTGAGCAAGGCACCATCCCCACACACTGCTCCCCGGGCACTGTGCCACTGGCTGCCCACTGCTTCAGTTGGTAAATGGGTTAAATACAGAGTAAGAATTTCACATTGTGTGTTCATGCGTGACTACAGGGGCCACTTTACTTTTTACCAGTTGTCAAACAAAAATGTTAATAAGACAAAACATGTAATATCTTTGGTTCATGCTGTCTGAGATTAAAACAAATGTGAAAAGAAATTTAAGAAAAACTGCAATTTTTGTTTGTTTCTTTGTTTTGTTTTGGTTCTTTTGTTTTGCGTTTTCCATGCCATCCCAACATATTTGGATTTGAAGTTGTAATGCAATATGCCTTAATTTCCTGTTGACAATGATCTACTACAGGCGGAATACAAAACAAGGCGTGTTTAATGGAATAATGGGGCCGCGCACTTCTGTTACACAGACAGTTACACAGACAAGTGCAAATAAGTGTGAAAAGCCGGTCGTAGGGGTTTGCGTTCTTGACAGATGCCAGACACTCAATTGAATCATTAAAACGTCATTGTTTTTGCCCTGACTGATGGCTTGCTTGTCTTGCGAGTAGATGTAGATTAGCAGTAATGCCAAAGGAACACTCCTTGTTTTCTTGTTTGTCTCGGCTGGTGGAGCTTGCCAGGTCAGTCTAGAAAATTCAGATCCAAACAAAGTCGACGAATGCAGAGATATAGGCTCTTCCCCTTTTAATTTGTTAGGACTGGAATTGTTTTGAGCATTCCAAGATTGGCCTGCCAGATTGGATTTGTGGCCGAGCACAGGCCAGGTCAATTAAATGTGGTGGCTTTTGGCACTGACACTGATTCCGAAATTATTAGGTGATGGAAACAACCCACTTAAGAGTAGCTTGAACTGTCAAGTGACCATTCAAAACCCAGCACTGATTACAACTGTATATATACACACCCTACATATACAGCAGACAACCACTGCTGATCAGAAATTATTTGTCTGGTGGACCATTCTCAGCACAGTGATACCAAACAGTAGTGCTGTGGTAGTGTGTGTATATTCACCACCCATGTTACTCTGGAAACAGTGTAATTTTAGCATATTAGTTCACATTCCCAATGTAAAACATTACAGGGAAAACATGAGAAATCACAAAACCGATTTTAAATGATAAAAAGGTTTTGCAACACCTATGTCACCAATGTGCTAAAATTACTTTCCTCTGCACTTAATAACTGGTTTTGGCACATAATTACATTTCAGTATTCTATTTATATTTTCCACTTGAGTGCTGATGCAAGATTTGCACAATTTTTGGTTGTACTGAATTTTCGTTTGGTTATACTGAAACCGTTTTGGTTGTACAAGCCTTGTTTTATATATAAATGTGTGTGTTTGTGTGTGTGTGTGTGTGTGTGCACGCATGTGTGTGTCTGTGTAACCTTTGTGGAGGAAATTTGGCCTCCTCTTTATTGCAATATTGCTTTATTTTAGCCACATTCCTGTTTAAGACTATAGCATCTTAATGGAGTTTGTCAGGACTTTGACTGGGCCGCTCCTTCATAATCCCATTATACTGCCAACACCATGTTTCACTTTTGACTGCTGTTATGATGTTCATCTAGTGGCATGCTGTATTAGCTTTTCCAAGGGTGTTTTGACTCATCAACCCACCGGAATATTATTCCGAAACATTTGCGTGCAAACCATTTTGTGCTTCTAATGGTAAAATCATAATACTGACCTTCTCTGAGGCTCTTCTATGAGTCGTCTATAAAAAATTTTGGTAGGCTGGCCACTTCTGGGAATATTCAGCACTGTTCCATGTTTTCTCCATTTTGAGATGAAGGCCCTCATTAAGTTTACTGGAGTCCAAGATCCTTAGAAACAGCTCTGCAATTCTTAGCATACTGATGTATTCCCCATCCCTTTCCAAATTCCATTTAATGCTTGCTGAGATCTCTTGGTCTCACACTGCTGGAAAGGTTTAATTTAAGTGCTGTTTATATTCAACATGGCTTGCAGAAATCAGTCCTGGGTGTGTTCAGTCACCATAGTCCCAGTTACTACCAAATTTTGTTAATTAATTGCTCAGGTAAATAAAGGGTCTTTTATGATTCAGTAATTGAAATGACTGTTTAAAAATTGCATTTTGATGTTTACTCTGGTTGCCTTTGTCTTTTGTATGTCTTAAATTGTGTCTGAAGACCTCAACAGATGATCCAAAACTTCTTGTCTTCTGCTACAAACCATCTGCTACAAACCATCACTATGTTCCTGTGGTTCTCTATTTGATTTAAAACTCTAATAATCATCTACAGAGACACAAACAGTCAAGCTCTTTCTGACCAATCAGCCCTGATCAGACCATGTGTCACAGCTCCATCCTCTTAGAGCATCAATCATAGCCCGACTCCACCCACCTGTTCTCAAAGGTCCAAGACCTGCATCAGTACTTTTCTCAGCTTTAGAACTGAAGTAGTGGAATAAACTTCTCCTGACCGTCAGATCTGCTGAGGCCTTCACTGTCTTCAGTGGAAACTGAAGGCCTTCCACGTCACTGAGCACGTCATCTCATAAACTTGACTCACACAAACTTCACAAATGTAGATGTAGATGTAGGGGGTGGTCCTGGCACAACAATAAAATGTGCATCAGATCCTCAGCTCAGTATGAACTTTCACCATAGAACTGAATCTCATTATTAAAGATTATTAAGCACCACATGTTGAATGCAGAGGAATAAAAACTGAAAATGACAAAAAACTGTTCACTTTGTCTAGCTAATAAGACTGAGGAAATGAATGCTCAGCTCCAGAATACAACACAACAAATATGTTAAACTCTTTGGGTCGGTTTCCTGGACAGAGATTAAGCCTAGTCCTGAATTACGCAGTGCTGTGAATAGAGATTTTCCATTGAAAAAGAAAGGGTAGTCCAAGACTAGTCTTAAACCCTGTCTGGGAAACTGACCCTTAGGGTAGGAATGCCCTATTGACTCAAATCAACTAACTCAACTGACTCAATCCACTTCCTGCGTTTTGTAAAAAAATGGTGACAGACATACAAGGTTTTGTTATGACAGTAGCAATATGTTTGTATATTAAAATGACTCTTTCCTACTGTGGGACTGTGGGATGGCAATTATACATTTGGATATGAGACCTTATCTAAAAGCCTTAAGCTCCAGTAGACTATCATGAGTCATAGAATCTTTAATAGTTGATTCCATGCACACAAAATTAACCTTATGCTTCAGTGTGGGCGTCTCATCTCGAATCTTCCATGTTTGTAGAAATTAAATGACACTGCAGTAGAGGCACATCATTTATATTTATGTGCCTTACATGCTTAATGTTAACAGAGTTGGTTTTTTTTTTATTATTGCTTTTACTGTCAGTCACAGTTTCTGTTTCTGTTGACATGAACGTTCTTGTGTATTTGAAAAAAAAAAAAAATTCAGGGGTTCCAGATTGGTCCAGTTGTCTGAATACTGGCTCCATCCATGGGCATGAATTTGGTTTGATAAGTGCTGGGGACTCTTCATTATTTTGTTGGGGAGTTGCTCAAGCTCCTTGAATCAGCTAAAAAAATTTATCTCCTTAAAAAGCCCCTTAAATGTTGCATAATTAACAACTCGAATAGATACAACGGCAGGTTATATTAACATATTAATTACTGAAGAAAACACAAATGTGTTAAATTTACAACTGTTCTGATCTTCATCAGTATGACGGCAATGCACTGTCGAGCAGCACAGGTCCCAGGATGGTCATGCCCGCAATGCAGGCCATCAACTGACCATGAGAGTCCTGAACACAAAGCCAGACTTTCCTTGATTACCGCACTCTTCCCCAACCTCATGCTGGTTGATGGGCTTTTGGCCTTCACTGTTTTTACACTACTTACTACTTACATTACTACAGTGTACACAGAGTAAATGATCCCAAATGATGTTGCTTTAACTCTCGCAATTCAGAGCGTATTAGTAAAATCTGATTTCAACAACAAAAAAAAGGGTGTAAAACGGAGCAATGTCTAAAACTGTTGTTTGCTCTCTTACATGCTCAACATTTGCTGCGCTTTCACTCGGTATGCTGCAGCTCTGCCACTCTCCAGGCTCTTCCCTATGTGGGTTTACCCTACCCACTCGTGGGGAGATACCATTCTGAAAGTTCTCCTGGGTTCAAAGATCTGTTTTTTTCTAAGACCTATGATAGAAGTAATTTTGGCATTTTTGTTCTTTATGTGAATTGCATGTGACACCACTTTTAAATCCCCAATGGTTATTATTATTATAGCTTGTTTTAAATAACAATAAGTTTGGAACACTAAACCAAGCTCCACATAATGGCAGTTCACCATTTGCTGCGCTGCTGGCATGGATCAGTGTTGCTTGCGTCCTGAGGGTTCTCAACAGATTGATGCTAAGTGATGTGTCTTGGAGAAAGCATCTTTTCTTTCACCCTCTCAGGTTAGCACCGTGCAATGGTGTGATCTGGCTGGCGAGTGGGAATTGAAAACGAATTAACTTTGGGGTGAAACTGGGCTGTTTGGTTTCACAGTTTTCAATGTCCTAATATTTCTCTACTCTTAGCATATCTTGCCTAGAAATTGATGGCCTAAACCAGTGTTTCCCTGCCTCAGCCCTGTCTCAGTTCCCTTGTCCAGCACATTTTAACATTTTAATTAGTTCATTAGTTGAGGATGAGGTGTGTTGTAGGCACTAAAATGTGACAAGCAAGGCTCCTCCAGGACCAGGGTTGGGAACCGCTGGCCTAAACCTTTGAATTACTCCTTGCAGGTCTGGTTGACTTTGGTTGAAAATCCAAATCCCACATGGTGCCGCTGTGAATGCGCTCCATTGGAGAGTGTGAATGCCTATTAAGCTGTAGGCTAATGAGTGCTGGAGCCTGTTAGCGTTCAGAGCCAAGCCAGCAGAGGCACTCAGAGGAGAATGAGGTCAACATCCATCACTGATTTAAAGACAGATGCGCCAATGCAATTCCATTCCTATTAAGTGCTATTAAGTAAAGTGGCCCATCGAAATACACACATCTTCAGGGCCATGCAACCATCTCAACATGAATGCTTATTTGTGTAGCTACTGGCAAGAACACATGCAGGGAACACATGCCACGTGCTAGTGATGTAGCTCAGGTGGCGAGCTGTCTTCTCTTGTCTCTCGCTCTGGCCCATTGATCTTTCCGCCACGTTTAAATGAGTTTCAAGGGTGAAGTTTCCGAGGAGCTTTTTTATCTCATGTCATTTGCTGGGGCTTTTCGCTGATGTCCCTCGCGGTTCTCCCACTGTACTCCTCCCGGGCCTCCATGAAAACAGGAGCGGCTGATCGATAGCTTTCCTCATTGCTTTCCGGCCCGTGTGAAATTCAGACAGGTTTTAAGAAGATAATGGTGTTGAAAAGTCACTTGAAGGTACTTGGAAACTTATTCTGTCAAGGATTGGCGACTGTTTGACAGTGAAGCTTGATGGGGCCATTTTCCTCTTTTCTGTTTTTTTTTTTTTTTTGCCAAGCATTTTCTTCTCCTGGTGAGAGATGTGTCCAGGGCTTGAGGGTTTTAGTCACTTGAGGTCTGGCCATATCTACCAGTATTAAAGAAAATCTGAGGCTTTAAAAAAATTTTGTCAGCAGTAACAGAAACTGTCATGAAAAGTTTTGTTTTTCTTCTTTTAATGCCATTTTTCTGTCGGTATAAGACTGTTTTAGACTGTTGTCCAACTTCTTTCCCTACCTTAAAAAAGGGTCTTGCTGGAGTATAATAGAACTGTAATAATTTAATATAGACATTTTCTTTGTTTAGTCGATTGATTTCCATGGCAGAAAATCTCACTCTGAACTAACTGGATGATATGTCTTCCATGCCATTATACTGTGAGATTGACACACAGTTTTAGTTATATTTTTGATGTACTTGATAGATAATGAATATTATATCCATTATACAGTTGTATTATATCTCTAAAATAGTGACTCCCCTCCTGCCAAGCAGCTTATTTTTTTTACTCAGTGTATCCAAGACCTGACAGTTAACTACTTTACATAGCAGTCTGAAATCCATTCATTCAAAAATGTCTATTCTGTAAAAGAGTTTACTGTCTGGTTGATGTTTACAGTAGTGTGTAAAGATCAATTTAGTGTCAGAGCGAATCAGAACATATTTTTCTTCCATACAGGAACATGTTTCCACATGAAACATGATATCAGGGTGGATCCCTGAACTAGTGTTTCACTCTATGATACCTAAGAGTGATAGGAGAGCCAGATGAAACACAATATTATTGATTAATATTATGTTTCCCCCCCGGCTGGTCTACAGAATCATTTTAAGAGGCAGGCAAAAGTCATTACATTTTGATAAAAGATTATGAAAAAAAATTGTTTCTCTTAACTGATGACATGAAGGCTTCCAAGTGGGAAGTAAACTTCATTGTCATCTCAGCTAGAAACCTGTATTCAGTTAGACAAGATGGCATAGTTTACAGTGTACAAAAAGGCACAAAAAGTACACATTTATTTATAAAATATAAATATAAACTACAGAAATGGTGCAAATCTGCTACCATGATACCAAACCATGTCAATGACACCACTGCACTGTGTATGATCCACCACTCAAGTAAAATCTGGCTGCCATTGGTCCTGTGGTCAGAAATTGACCCATTATGGACCTGACAAATGCATTACAGCTGATGCAGTGCATCAAGTTAAAACAGCAAAGCCAAAGTCAAGCAGAGAACACAGTCTGACTGAAGTCATTATAAGCCCCACCCACTGAGAAGTAATGATTCATTATTGCCCTCATTGAGGTTCTTGACCTCCATGCTCCTGAGACGTTCAGATCTGTTTTGGTCCTAAACGGATTACAGATCCCGCGATGTCTCCCGGTGAGACCCCCACCAGTCTGCCATTGCGATTCACTGTTGCTTTTATCTGTGTCATCATGCCTCATTCCATACTGGCCTTACTTCGAGAAACTTTCCCCCAAAAGCCTTTGAATTGAATTTATTAGACTAATCGCAGCTCCTGTATATGATTTTCCAAAAGGGCCTCCGTAAATTAGTCGTCCCTCTCTGTAGAAATGACAAGAATGCTTACACAACATTCATCTCTTTTTCGAAGAGGGAATGTTCTATCAAGAGCCCTTCAGACAGAAAAAGGCATGGCGGGGGTGGGGGAGGAGTGCAGTCAGTCTGGATGACTGCATGCCAAGGGGTTTGAGCTGGCAATTTCTTGAAGATTTAAATGCCTGATAAAGGTGTAAGTGCTTAAGTGAGAGAGTGAATGAATGCGCATGTTTTCAGTTGTTTTGTTGGACTTTGAGGTCTGTGGGGATATTTTCAGAGCCCTGTCTGAAACGGAGCAAAAAAAGCTAAAAAAAAAATATTGACTCCTCGAGTGGCCCAAGCAACCAAAACGTGGCCATGTCTTAATATACGCTCACTGGCCAGTTCTCGTAGCTCCATCTTGCTGAAGAACCTTAAATTCTGGGCATGTCTTCTTTGGGTGATGACTTAGATCTCATAAAATAATTATTTTAAGTTCCTAAAGAATGTGGAAATTTTGAAAAACAGAAAGAACCTTAAACATAATGTCCCTTTACATTATGTAAGGGTTCTTTAACAGCAAGCCTGGCCTTTTCGTAATATACTCTCACCCGCCATTTTATTAAAAACCCGTATCTTGTAGGTCTATCTTGCCAGAGAATAAGAAGCTTAAACATCTGGAAGGCAAACAGCTTTTTATCTGTTTATTTATTGTTTGTTTTAACTTATTGGGGGGAAAACCCATAAATATGGTCTGTGCAAAACTTTACAGAACCTGTTCTGTTTTTATAAAAAATTACAGAACATGTTCTGTTTTTATTAAATTATTTGATGTGAATCTTTTACATTTTGCATTCCAATGTGTTTTTCTCAGGCTCAGCAAATACAGCATTATATTTGCAGAAAACTGTTCTGGGGAGCATGTACTGTATATTTTGGGTTTTTTGGGGTTTTTTTGCATGTAGCCTTGCAGATGTTTCTGATAGTTTTCCACAGGTATTTCAGAATCAGAATCAGAAAATTTTATTGCTCCCTGAGGAAACTGCTTATGTAATGACTGCAGATACAGAGACACAGAGACAAGAAAATATAAATAAAATAAATAAATAAAAAAATCTGTAGAAATATAAAGCTCAATATGAAAATACACTATGCTAAATACATAAATGCTGGATATAAATACTATAGAAAAGTAACACAGTTGAGTGAAACCTACAGACAAAAATGGTCGATAATATTGCACATGGTCGACCGTTGCACATCATAGCAAAAATAATGCACATAGATCATCTAATGCACATGATAGTTATTTAACCCAGTAAGAAAAGAAGCAACAGGCTATTGCGCAGATTATTGTGTGGATGTGTGAATGAGGGAGGAATTGTAGAGTCTGATGGCGGTGGGAAGGAAGGATTTTCTATGGTGTTTAGTGGACCACTGGTGAGTCTGTGGCTAAAAGTACTTCTCAGTTCTCCCACCACACTGGAGTGAGTGAACAGCATCGTCCATGATGGACTGAAGTCTGGACGCTGGACTCCTTTCAGCCACAGTTTCAATCTTGTCCAGTTCATCACGCACCACTGAGCCAGCTTTCTTGGTCAGTTGGTTGACTGTTTTTATGTCTGCCACTTTCATGCTGCCACTCCAGCACACCACAGCATAGAAAATGGCACTGGCCACAACAGACTCATAGAACATCCGCAACATGGTGTTGCAGATTGGAGTCTACGTAAGAAGTACAGCCTAATTTGACCCCTCTTGTAAGTGGCCAGAGAGCTCTTAGACCAGTCCAGCTTGTTGTTAATGTGTGCACCCAGATATTTGTAGTCCTGAACAGACCTCCATCCCTGTAGCTGCATGTACTGTGGCCTATCAGTCAGATAGTCCATAATTCACGCAACTAAAAGAGCATGAACTGGCATAGCAGACAGCTTGCTCCCCAGCCTGAATGGTGTTGAAGAACGTAATCTTCAGGGATACACTTGGCTTGTCAAGACGGGTGTAGGAACAGTGTAGCAGGTAGATGATGGCATCATCCACTCCAATCTTGGCCTGGTAGGGGAACTGGAGGAGATATTGCGCTGGCCTAACCAGGGGGCAGAGAGTGTCCAGGACCAGTCTCTCAAAGAACTTCATGTTGTTTGAGGTGAGTGCTACTGGCCTGTAGTCCAATGGGGCACTGGGTCACGCCGTCTTTGTTACAGGAAGCAGAGATTACGTTTTCCACAACACAGGTACTTTCTTGGTACTGAGGCTGGGAAATTGAAGATCCTCATTAGTACTCCACATAGCTGGGAGGCACACAACTTGAGTACTTGTGGGCTTATGCCATCTGGGCCTGGCACCTTGGCAGGATGGAGTCTGTGTAATTCTCTGCTCACTAGGTCCTCTGTGATTGTGATGGATGGTCTATCAGTTTCGGATTTGTCATTAGCAGGAGAGAGGAGGTGAAAGCTCTAGCTGGTACAATGGTGGGAGAAGAAGAAGGAAAGAGGTAGGATGGAGAGCTGCAGTTTGGTGTGACACTTGGTGTGATGGAAGAAGCAGGTGTGCTGGGTGCAGTGAGGGCTGTGCTGGAGATGGAGATGCTGGAAAGAGGCCTGCTGTTGAACCTGTTCAAAAACCAGGGTAAACTCACTCTCCTCATCACCATCAGTCCCATGGATGCTGGTCTTGAAGCTGGTGATGTTCTTCATGCCCCTCCACACATGCCTTCTGTTGTTCTGTTGCAGCCCTTGTTCCAGCTTTCTCCTGTAACTGTCCTTTCCCTCCTTCATCCTCACAGACAAGCATCTCTATGCATCTCTATGCCTATGTTGTTGGGGAAGCAGCGTATGGATTTCACTTAGCATGCAGCAAGTCCATTGTCTTGTTTTCTCTGGTGGGGCAGTCTGCAAACTGTGTGAAGGTGCACAGTGTCTTGTTCAGGGAGACATGGTTGAAATGGCCAGAGATTAGGATGAAAGCCTCCGGATGCCTTGTCTGGAGTCTCGTGGTCGCAAAGTGAATGATGTCACACGCCGTTATCGCATTGGCCAGTGGAGGAATGTAAACAACAATGGTGATCACATGTGCAAACTCTCTGGGCAGACAGTATAGACGTAGTCCCACTGCTAACAATTCAGTGTCCGGGCTGCAGACGCATTCCTTAATCACAATGTGACTAGGGTGGCACCATCGGAGTTCTTTCCGCCTGAAAGCCCACGGCAGAGTCAAGAATATCCTCATGCAGCCATGTTTCAGTAAAGCAACTCATGCAATTCTCTGTTGTGTCTGACCCGTTCCATAAGCACATCTATCTTATTGTTTCCCATTCCTCGCTAGTCTTTTCCTTTGCACCTTTGCTCCTCCATGGCATCCTCTCTTGGTCTTTCCCCTCCATATCTCCGAGGGGATGTCCGAGAGGACCGCACTGTGATCCGGAGCATCCTGCCTAAGCGAGATCAGCTGATCGCGGGTGTAAACAAGGGCCCGTTCACAACCGCTAGCTGCATTAGCAAGCCCCCCAAAAAATAGCCATAAACAAAAGAAACGGAGGAACTCTCTCTATCTGCATATTTTAGAGAGGGCTCAGCTTCATAATACAAAATAAACTAAAATATTATAAAGTATAAGGTAGCTGGTATTTTCAAATTAGAGAAATTAAAAAAAGTGACAAACACACTCTGAGAATCTTATTTACACAAATGCAATGTCTGCATAAATACACAAAGTTAAAAAATGGGCAGTGAAACAAAAGACAGGCAAGATTACATGATGAACTACTAACAGGCTAATGGTTATGGTTGACTGACAAACATGGATTCAAAGATAGGGCTATTTGTACAGGGCAGGATGGAGAAAACCCAGAGGAGTTGCAGGTGAACACACTGATGTTAGATTTTGGATCTGAGAATACTGCACTGGTCCTGTTTCCAGAAAATAATCATTAATAAATGAGACAAAAGGCGACTGACAGGTTCAGCAACAGGTGGACCACAGTCCATACTTGTACACCTGTATGGTGAACCTATGAGGCAGTGGTTGACACATCCACTGTCCATGTTCAAAGTAACAGGTCGAGAAGCGAGGCACCTCAGCAGCTACTATCCAAGCCATGCTCGGACAGCACTCAGACAAGGCGTCCCCATCACCTGCTGTTTCGAAGAGGAGTGCTAATTAAATTCGGAATCCAATTACAGCAATGGTAATGAAATTTCCAAATGGGGAAACTCTTAATCTGTTCATTGAGGTGTTTAATTACTAGCGGGTGTGCGAGTCGTAGATAGGCCGCATTGCTGGATTTGAAGATGGATTTGAACAAAACAAACCCAAAAAAAAAAATCGTGAGGAGCATGCATGGGCCTAGGTTTGGACATGTCACCAAATCCAGACAAAGGGCTTTAGCGGAGCTTCTTCTCGCCAGGGGATCGCCGTTTGGCACACGGCTAATTTGAGAGCAGAAGGAAAATGAAGAAATGGATGAGCTGGTGTAGGAGACGAAAAAGGGTGAAAAAAGAGATAGAAAAAGAAAACAGGCCAGGAAGTTACGGGACCGCTTGGGACAGAGGGCCGTCGTTCACGCTTGAGTGAGAGCAGTCAAACATTCTTCCTTTCCAAGAAATGCTGTTTTTATGGGATGGCCCTGTAGCCACAGTGGTGCAGAGGCTCGGATTATGTTTTTTTGCAGTTCTCAAAGCAAAGGAGATGCAAAAGGATTCATGGACTGTGACAGAGAAAGCCCCTTAAAGCAAAAAATCTAATTGACACAATATTCCTCTCACAGCAAATGTAGCCGAGGTGTGGTTGGTGTCCAAACTGTGCTTCTTCGCTCTTGAACTGGAGCTACAAGGCTAATGTAGTGGGATCTTATTCAAAACCAATTTGCATTGTACTTCCTATTTTTGCCTCAAACTGCACAGAGCTGTTAATTAAAATTTTCAAATACACTTGACATCTGAGGCCAGCTCACTCATACTTGGTCACATCATGAAATTATATGATTAAAAAAAATCAGTGTAGTTACTGCTACTACGCAGTTATGCTTTGATTCGTTTTTTGTACAGGTACAATGTTTCAATGATTGCACTATCAGGACTTAAACTGCATCTTAATTTACGAGTTTAACTGTTTACAGAACAACTGAATTGGTCTGAGGTCCCCACCAATGTCAGATGCATGTCTGTATACAAACCAATTAATGTCATGTACAGGGAGACACAACACAGTCATGCCCATGTTTATGACATGCCCATTACTAATCTGTATTACATGCAATAACAAACTCCTTGCCATTATTTGTATTATTAGTAATTCCCTTAACTGTAAGTTATTTATCTATAGTATTAATGCACCAGCATTGTGTATATAGCACATTGTATTTCTCTGCAGAGATTTTATTGGATTTATTTAGACTTTATATTTTATTTTGTTTTTGTCTCTGTGTCTCTGGGTGTAGTAACATAAGCAATTTCTTCAGGGATCAATGAAGTTTCCTGATTCTGATTCTTATTAATGCAGGAACACTTCAATAAGGAGCTTGGTAAGAAACCTTTAGATGACTGCAATAGTGAGTGCTTGTAACTCTGACATTTGAAGCTTGTAACTGCTTGTAACAATCATTTGGGTAAGATATACAATTGTCAGTAAGAACCTAAATCTTGTTTGGCTCATGTGGCTGATAAAGAGCAGAGCTAGTGTAAAATACACTGTGAACAAATTAGCATAAACATGCAATCAGTCTTGCTCATTTCATCATTTCATTGCTGTAGAAGGTGTGAAGTTGTATCAAATGTAATCACTGATTGAAAATGCAAATGCACACTCATGTGTTGAATAATCACTAGGCATGTTGTGTGATGAAATTCCTTGGTAGTTGCATTAAATAGTATCAGATTTTGTCAGCACTGTTCTGCTGTACCATGTTGACAGTGTTTCCGAACAGAATGCTTACGTTTTTTTTGCAGTAAATGTATGAGTGTATGAAGACATTTTTACTGTCATTTTTGCACCCTGCTATAAATATGTGGGGAAGGTCAACTGCCAGTGAAGGTGTCTTTATTCTCACAAGGTTCTCTGGGCTGTTGGTAAAAGGCTTTTCCAGTGTATGCTTTGACTTTTACAATAGAAGAGTCATAGAACAGAACGAGATTCCATTTGTGTCTGGTAGAGATAAACAATTCAAGTCAAGTAGGTTTTATTGGCAGTTCAGCAATAGACACAGTACACGGTAGAACCAAACAACTTTCCTCCAGGACCACAGAACCCTCTTCTCTTGAGCAGCAGAGGTTCAAGACAAGCAATGCTTGATGCTCTGAGAGAGACGAGAAGTGACATGCTGCTTGATAAGTGCTGACAAGTAAAGGAATGGGTGTGATGACGGTCAACCTGGTCAGTGTTCCTTTGGTGACTCTGAGTGGCTGATAAACTGTGCAGAAACTGGCAACAGGTTTAAAACATCTAAATGCACTATTATAGGTATCAAAGAAGGAACTAGAATCAGATCAGAGTCAAAATCCGAATCAAAACTTAACTGATCCCAGATAAAATTGCTTATGTTACAACAGAGACGCAGAGACAAGAACAATATAAAATATAAAGTCTAAATAAATCCAGTATAAACTCTGCAGAAAATACTATGCTACATACACAAATACAGGGTATGAATACTATATATAAATAACTAACAACACAATAGAGATATGCAGTAGATCATTAATATTGACATAAGTATTGATATTGCACATGGTAGAATATTGCACATATGATACTGCATGTAACTATGATTTAAACCCAATAAGAAGTTGCACTGCACAGATTATTGTGTGTGTCTGGTTACAAAGGGAGGAGTTATAGAGTCTGAGATGTTCACTGACTCTATAAGATCCCCGTGCACTTCACCCGTTTTTCAAAAGATTCGTGGCATTTTTCTTTGCCTCTTAAAGATGAGCTTAAGACTAATAAGAATTAAAGAAGTAAACAATGATGATGAGAAATCCATGCTCAAACAGGTGAAAAATATGCATGCAACATATTTTTGCAGTAAGCAGTAAAAACATTCCATTTAAAAGTTTCTATTTAACAGTAGGAGAGTGGAGGCAGGCTGTATGCATAAGGTATTGTGGCAAAATGCTATTAATACTAAAGCACTTCTAACATATACACCCACCATCCACCATGAACTCCTACCTTGTAATTCCACTCACTGGCCACTTTATGAGCTCCACCTACCTTATAGGTATACATTTAGAGCCTGCAGCAAATCTTTTGCCAGGCACAATTTGTCAGCTGCCCTCCACCCCATTCATCATCGGTTGGTTTCTGACCGCAGGACCACTAATTAATGGGGAGGTATAAAAACAGATATGAATTTTCTGCACAGCATGGCGGTGTGTGTGGTGCTAGTATGAGCTTTTGTGTCACAGCAGGGTTTTAACACATATCTGTGTCACTGCTAGGTTGAGAGCAGCCCAGCACCCCCAGAAAAATCCAGCAAACGCATCTCTGAGATTTGAAACTGTCATCTGAAGAAGGGCTGGAACAGAGATCATGACTTTAGTGGGGCACAGTCTGGTGCTCTGCTCAAACTGATTCAATCAGTGGGTGACCTGGTTTAATTGATGTGTTAGAATGGATGACCCCTGTGCTCGAGGATGACTACAGTCTCTAACTGTACACCAGCAAGGTGAAGGTAGCGGGCTGTAATGCAGTGACCAGTTAATACATTGCTTTTGTGTTAGAGAATAATGTAAAAACAAATATAGATGATATTATAGAATATACGTTCTATAATAGCATACATATTATGTAAAACAAGCATAATCAAATGTAATATATTGTCATGTCTTCCCTTCATCCCTGAATGAAGATAGGCGCATAGGCAGACATTCATTGCCAATACTTTTATTTATCCCCAAAACAAACAAAAGGCACGAGTGCCGGATGCAAAACTAAAAGCTGCAGACAAAGGGAGATAAGAGAAACGCAGCCCCAGCTTGACAGTGGACCAACAACTAAGGTCCACCTCAGATGAACTTATATACAAAAACTAAAACCCCTAAATCCAGTCACAAACATAGGCACTAGTTCCTCCTGAGCATACTGGCAGCTGAAACTAATATCATAAAACAAACTCAAGCCCGGTGTGCTCAGGATATCAAAATAAAACACCCAAAACCCAAAAATAAACAAAGAGTGGCCTCTGGTGGCCGCTGATGGGACCTGACATATATGATAATTCATAGAATAATGTATAATAAT
>JBBPCX010000002.1:5623533-5631033 GCA_037974365.1 Hydrocynus forskahlii
TATATAATAATATATAATAATTTATGGTGTCAGAGGTAGCAGTGACACCATCCCAGCATCAACCCTTTTCACCAGCTCCCTTTCACTGAGTGTACAGTTACAGGATGTTAAACAGATGCTCAGCAGGGTGAACCCCAGGAAAACGGCTGGGCCGGATGGAGTCCCGGGGAAGGTACTCAGAGCCTGTGCAGACCAGCTGTCACAGGTCTTCACCGTAATTTTCAACCTCTCCCTGACACAGGCCACCAACCCAGCCTGTCTGAAGTCTGCCACCATCGTCCCAATACTCCAGAAGTCAGCCACAAATAGCCTAAATGACTACCGCCCAGTTGCACTCACATCCATCATCACTAAGTGCTTTGAGCAGCTAGTTCTAAACCACATTATAGCCTGCCCCCCAACCCCACCACCCACCCCTCATTTGACCCCCACCAGTTTACCAACAGAGCAAATAAGCCATAGCCACGGCCCTTCACACCACGCTGAGCCACCTGGAGAATCGAAAAAGTAACGTCAGAATGCTCTTCATCGATTTCAGCTCAGCCTTTAACACCATCATCCCTGACATCTTGGTCAGCAAACTGTCTGATCTGGGAATCCCACAGCTCACCTGCTCCTGGATTAGGACTTTCTCACAAACCGGCCCCAGACAGTAAGACTGGGACCCCACCTCTCCTCCCCCGGACACTGAGCACAGGCTCCCCACAAGGGTGTGTGCTGAGCCCACTGCTGTTCACCCTGTACAGACCTGCCCACATCAGCAACACGATAGTTACGTTTTCTGATGACACAACACTGGTGGGGCTGATCTCGGATGAGGGTGAGTCTGCCTGTAGGGACGAGGTCCTGAGGCTGTCTGAGTGGCAAACAATCTGGCTCTGAAAGAACAACATCAGCGAGAAGCTGCTGATGACCTTCTACCGCTCCACCATCGAGAGCATACTGACTTACTGCATTCCAGTATGGTTCTCCCACTGCACAGAGTCAGACCGGAAGAGACTGCAGAGACTAGTCAAGACTGCACAGAAAACCATCGGCTGTCCGCTCCCCTCACTGAAAGACATTTACACATCCCGCTGCCTCAGCAGAGCTGAGGGAATCATCAGAGACGTTACCCATCCTGCTCATGGCCTGTTCAACCTCCTGCCCTCTGGCAGGCGCTACAGGTCCATCAGAACTAGGGCCAACAAGCTCAGAGACAGTTTTTTCCCACAAGCCATCACGGCACTAAACACACAAACTCATACCATTACCACTCACAATGTGCAATAACTGCAGTAGTTTTCCACAATCTCAGGGAAATGTACAGTAATCTCAACACTGTCTACAATGTGTGCATTTATTTATTCTTGTATAGTGTAATTTTTTACATCTTTGGCATAGATGAGACCGTTTGACAGGCATAAAATAGTAGTTTTTGCCAGATGATCAGGCAGCGATCAGTATACTGGTGGAAAACCAGCCAAGACCTAAAGCACTGCGTGGACAAAAGTATTGGGACACCTGACCATTACACCATCAGAGACTTTAATGACATTGCATTCAGATGCAGAGACTTTCAAATGGAGTTGGTCTCCCTCTGCAGGTGCTATAGTTGTTCCTCCCCCCATGCTCTGGGCTCTGAGGGTGACTTGTTTTTCTATAACAAACTAGATAAAATGTGAAGGCCCTGACACGGGCAAATAGCTTTGGTTTTATATTTGATTTGATTACATTAATGTTTAAGTTGAGATTTACAGAAATATTTGAACTGCAGCTGTGTACCAGTGTTAAAGGGAACACTGCTGTTAACATTTACGTTTATGTCAGTAAAGCTATACTAAAATCAGCACCTGCTTTTTACCAAGTTACTGCCTGCTAAGTTACAAAGAAAAACTCCTTATTTGTTTAAAGTGTTTGCAAACCAAATGTTATTGCACTTTTGTTCATATAGCACTACTTTACAAATAAAAGTGTGCAAAACATTCCCTTTGAATCAATTATTTAAGTTTTGCGTGTAACAGTTTACGTTTTGCGTTTAATATTTCATGTCATAGGGGGCAGGTTGCAGTCTTCCCAGTCTTGCATGTCTTTTTTTAGCAGCTCTTGAGGCCATGCAAGGCTCAGTGGTAAAAGCCTGTGGGACATGAAGGTTTAGCAGATAAAGCTGTCCCCTGTCCCCCATGTGAATCGATAGTTTTCATTGTAGCAGCTTAGCCAGTAAGAGGAGAAGGAGGAGTTGGATTTCATGGGCAGAGAGCGTAACATTTCTCCAAACAGTGTGCCCAGCCAGGCTGAGCAACGGAAAGCACAAAATTTTACCAGCCACGCCTGTGTGACACAGCGATGCAGTATTTTAACCGGTCCCTCGCCGCAGTGTGAGGGGTGTTATGAACTACACCAATGAATCCAAGCAAATCCAAGCATTTACACTTGTGTCTTTTGGGCTTGACTGCAGGGCAAAGACTTCAGTGTTCAGATTTCAAGTTACAGGTGACCAAATCTAATTTGTATGATCAGCCTGTATTCTCATTTGCTCATCTGTCTACACTGGTTGCCATAGTAACAATGCAGACGTGAGCACTAGGGACTGGGGAGGTGCAGATTTAGGGAACCTGTTGGAGTTTTGAGCTTGATGTGTTACCGTAACTATCAGAAATATTCTGTATTTTACAACAGCATTGTACTTTTGTAGCAAACAGGACATGGAAAAAAAGTGAGTAGGCCAGTAGACAAGATTATATAATAGATTAATATAATCTTTACTAAAAGTCAATATAAAACTACAGCATACAAAGTGAAGATGTGTGGAATGCATTCTAAAGAACTGCCAAAGGCCTTTGTTTCAGTTCAGTTAAATTCAGTTTAAACTGTGTGGTGCTTTCTACCACAGTCTTCACCCCAAAGGAGCTTTAGAGAAATGAAAGGGGCTTCCGCTATAAGAGTGGATGGCCACACTGGTAAAGCTCACTAAAAGCGTGAGGAAAGGGACCATGACTCCAGCAGAGATTCTTGTCCAGTCCAAAACTGAACTGCATCACACACTGGATCAACAGAGAAGCAACTTCAGTACACAGTCACATACAGCACCAATCACCTGAACACACACACACACATCTGAGTGCTACCTGAGGTCACTGTATGCACTTTATGTGCAGTATAGTTTAGTGTATAGTTTATGTACAGTAGAGTTTAGTGTATAGTTTATGTACAGGACAGTTTAATGTATAGTTTATGTACAGTACATTTTCATGTACAGTGTATAGTTTTTGTGCAGTTTTATTTCACACATAGTTTACATACAGTTTTGTTTATTGTATAGTTCATACATAGCATAATTTAGTGTATAGTTTATGTACAGTATAGTTTAGTGTATATTTTGTGTAGAGTATAATTTAGAGTCTAGTTTATTTACAGTGTAGTTTAGTGTATCGTTTTTGTATATATATATCCATCCATCCATCCAATTATGGTATTTATCTGAAGAATTCAAATAAAACAAGTAAAAGCATGTATAGAAGAAAGACTCTTAAGATAAACTAGTGACTAACGTTATTGACTGTGTGGTGGATACCACAACATGGTGGGGAAAGAAATTCAATTTGAGAGTAAGGCAGGCCGCCAAGGTCGAGAAGGTTAGAAGTTCATGCAGGGATTGGCAGTCATGAAGCTCATTACTGATCCTTATGGCAGTTTGAGAGGTATGAGACAGACCATTAATTAAAGCCTCTGGAGCATATATTCATGCAGGACTTGTCACAGCATGGGTTGAACGGCAAACGCAGAGGCCTCAAAACGGTCAATTATGTCCAGAGGACAAGAAGAACCACATGAGGACTTTAGAGTGACATCATGAAACTGCTGGAGCAGACATACCTGCTCAGCAGAGGAACACCACAGACTTTTTAGGTATGTTTGAATCTAGACGTGACTTAATTAGTAGTTTTTGCAGAAAAGGTTCAAGATTCATGACTTTATTTGTGAAATGTGCCCCTGAACTGGCCAGAAGACTGTGCAATGAAGTTAAAATTAAATTACATAAAAGAATAGATAGAAAGTTATAAATATATAACATTTGACCTTTCCTCTTGTTTTCCTAATTCTAGGTGCTGATAAAAAACTTCCACCTTCTGAATGATGTAAGCGTGACAGAATTAGCACAGAGTTTTTTCAGACACTGTGAGGCAAGACCACTGGTAGCTCAAAAAACAGGGCTTATATGATTAAACCTGGACTCTGAACTAACTGGAGCTTGTACACCCAACACTGAAATTAGAATGGCATCATCTCGACAGATCAGCTTTGAAGTGATGTAAATACATTTTTTTGGTGAAGGATTTGTCTTTCTTAAATAATTTTCAAGTAATCACCTAAGTGAAATGATCATCAAATGAGAGATAGTCAGTAGAGATAGATTTAAGATTAGAGAGGGTTTATTGTCAGCTCAACACATACACAGTACACAGAGGGTTGAAATAGCGTCCTCTGAAGCAAATAGTGTAGTGTACATAGACCAGATAGTCCACAGACACCAGTCTTTAGTGACAGAACATTTTCTACAAATGGAAAAGTAAGTGGAAGCCTCATTCTAGTCTTTGAACTGAGCACAAATCCTTTTGTTTTGTCTCAGCCAAGTACAAAGAAGCCACTCGATACCCAGTCTGTGGATGGCCTTTACACAAACATCAGTATTCTCAAGCAATGTTCACGCCTGGCATTAACATGCGTCTTGAGTAATCTGATTACAAGGAGCAACCCTAAACGCAGTGCCGGTTTACACCTGGCATTTTGAATGCATCCCCAGTGGCCACTTGTGATCAGATTTTTTAACATAATTTCCACTGGAGGACTTCTGCTCAGTCTCCCGCCGCATTTGTTTTGAGACAGAAACATCCTCGCTCGTTCTATTAGCCTGGCCTGTTTAACTTAGATAGGAGTCGACTTCCAAATTGGTCTTACAATTGTTGGAAACAAATTTTCTGACGGAGGCACTGAAGCACTTCATTACTGTTGAGTCTGCATCAAGATGCTTTAACACTCACAATACACCATTTGCACAATGACAGTTTCTATTTATTCTCCACTGTAAATATCCAGATACATTTTGGTCTATAGTTTGTAAAAATTGTTAAGTTTATATTATTTACATTTGTGTATAATAGCCCATTTATTGTACTGATCTATTCTTTTTATGTTTTCTATTTCTAATTATTGCGCTGTATCAAGAGTAATTCAGGGTTACATTTCACATGTAAAACTATGTACGCTACCTGTCAAACGTTTTTGCACACACTCAGAGTATCTATATGTGCATGTTACTCACTTAATATTTAGTCAAAAAACATTTAGTATTCTTGGCTAACAAATACATTTGTATGTTCCCAATTTGAGTTCCTTACCTGCCAAAAGAAAAGAAGGCAGAATAAAAAGAAATAGTATTTTATTTATCATTACTGACCTATAATTACAGGTCAGTAGTTATAAATAAAATATTATATTATTATACACTATTATAATAGTGCCACCTATTATAATTATAATTATAATGTGGATCACCAGACAAGTGATAGGTAGTTTATGAGCAGTGAACAGTGAACAGTGAACAGGGCACTAGAGCATTTAAAGGTAGAGGACAGTCTGGAATTTGACTCTGCATCACCATACAAACAAGTTAATTGTTCACCCAACACTGAAATTAGGATGTTATCATCTAGATAGATCAGCTTTGAAGTGATATAAATACATTTTTCTGTGAAGAATTTGTCTTTCTTAAATGATATTCAAGTAATCATCTAAGCATTATATATAATCAAATGAGAGATAGTCAGTAGAGATAGATTCAAATACAAGATTCAGTTTATTATCAGCCCAGCCATATGTCAGACATGCACTGTTACAGATTATTTAATCTAATAAAGGAAACTTGTTTTGACATATTTTTCATTTTTAATTGTTCACTCAACCACTTACCAATGATTTACAAGAACAAAAGTTTATGAATAATAATAAGTGACTTAATAATAATAATTATTATTATTATGATAATATTAGTATTGTTGTAGTTGTTGTTGCATTGGTGCATTTGATGTTCTTTATTGTTCTTTACTGGTCTTTACTGTTCTTTATTGTTCTGGTTTGTTCTGGTCTTTAAGTATTTCTGAGTAAAAATATTTGCTAAGTTAACTTGTTTGCTGTCACCCTATCTGTGGATGAGTTTTACCAGCTCAGCAGTGGTCTTTATAGCTTTTCTTATTAACTGCTTTGCACAAAATAAGGACAACAAAGACCAAAAAAGAAAACCATTGCAAAGTAATAATCTGCACCAACAGGAACACACTGCTGGCAAAGTGCAACCTTTCTTGTTCTTTGTCCTGAAAAATGTAACATGGCAACAAGCATAAAATAGACTTGCCTCATGCGCGCACCTACAGCTATTTGTTTGCTGCTCCTGGTCTAGATGTGCAAACCTTTTCAATGGAATCATACAATGTGTTTGAAATTACCCATAATTATGTCTTGAAAAAGACAAAACAGGCTAGTTGCAAAACTGCTGTTGGAGGTTTGCTCGGGCCCTGATTTGTTCTCTCAATTTCCTGTCTAACGTTAATGATTAGGTCCCTCAAGAGGATTTTAATTACATTAACAGCTATGTGTGTAGTGACAATATTACTTACAGGACATGTTGGCAACCCCATGCACAGTGCAGAACTGGAACAGCCACTATTACAATAAAATAAATGTCACAGCCCTTCCATTCAGATTGTTTCTCAAATTAACAGCAAAGGAGACAGCAAAGTTTCAGTCAAGTGATCAGTCTGTATATATGACAGAATTAGTAGATGACAGAATTAACACATAGATAATTATTTGTCAAGTGAGTTATGTAAGAACTTGCAACTTTTATATTGCTGTTACAATGACAGACACTTTTTCAGTTAGGTATTTTAAGCCCTTTGCATGAAAGCTTTCAGTAAACTTTCTTTTTTCAGTCATATCAACAGACTGTCTTTATATGCTGAAAGTATGTTTGAGTTACTAAACAGGAAAGGTTTTGCCCTCAAGAACCTTTTGATATTTGCACCGTCCATTTGATCTCACCAAGGCCGTCTTGGTGGAAAGTTGTGAACTGCTTTCATAGCCGAGGATTCTCACTTCTCATTGCTCGCTAGCAGCTCAGCACTGAGTCATGACATTTCAGGCACACAGAGCATACAGTGTCTTAAACAGGGTTATGGGCAAAACATGTTTTTTTATTACATCCACCAGCTAAACAGCCACTGTGAGACCTGTAGAAGGAGGCTACACTTGTCTTGTTCCTAGCCATTCTATCAAGGCCTGCTTTTATCTTCTCTGAGATATTTTGGTATTCTCAAGATACCATCCCACTAGCAACTGTGCCATCGCCAAAACTGTGCTATGATCTCCCAAGAGTCCTTCTTATCTGGATTAATTATCTTCCATTATCACAAAGGATTCATCATTCATAAATCAGCAAGCAGATGGTGCGGATTTTTACCCCAA
>JBBPCX010000002.1:5636033-5653445 GCA_037974365.1 Hydrocynus forskahlii
TAAATGGCTGTAAATGAAAGTGTGGAGTGAGACTAGCCAGTGGTTAGTTCCCCATCTGGACATCTGTAAATCAGACGAAAAACCACGGTGGAGTGCAACCTCAACTATCATAGCAAACAAAGGAATAAATTAATGAGGCCTGGCTGAATTACTCATTCAGCTTAGGAGCCTTTGATTATGAATAATATTTCTGACAGAGTGAATGAGCTGCTATTATTGTGCCCCTGCAATGCTTTTTGTGATACTAAAAAGAAATACATTAGAAATGAGAGCGCTCACTACTAATATGTCAATATTTCTCTTCTACTACTGAACACTATCGCATATAATAGCAGACTTCTACCCACTATTTATGTTATTAGTAATTCACTTATCTGTAAGTGACTTACCTGTAGTATTTATACTCCAGGATATGTGTATATAGGATAGCGTATTTCATATTTAATATTTTCTTGGATTTATTTATATTGTTCTTGTCTCTGTGTCTCTGTGTGTCTGTGCACAGTCATAACATAAGCAGTTTCCACCAGGATCAATAAAGATTTTCTGATTCTGTTTCAGACTCTATTGTCAAGGTCATTGACAATATTACCATCATGTGGCTATTGGGTCTGAGCACATACATGCAGTTTATTCAAAATGGGTCAATCTGTGGCATTTGTCAATGCAATGCATAGAAATCCGCAGAAAGCTTACAGGCAGGCCCGGATGAGATCCAGGGAGTAAACCGAGGAACCTTAGGGAGCGTCTCCAAATGCCCGTATTATTAAGGACTCCCATGCTGCGGGAAGACTCAAACACTGCTACGCCCCCTGAGACGTGACCTTCTCACTGATCCCCAGGCAGCCCTCCTTCATTACCCCCGCTAGCCATACACTGGCAGTGCTTCGCCAGAGCGAGACTTTTTCCTTATAATGAAACCACAGGGCTCTAGTTGCCATGTCAACTCCCCCAGTATTTTCCGCAGGGGATTTTTGCCAGCGGATAGCAAGAGATAGCTGACTGCGATGTGATGAAATGATTTATAAAAGGGCGCGTGGCCGTGAGAAGACCAAAAACATATCCGGAATC
Organism: Hydrocynus forskahlii; assembly: GCA_037974365.1. Taxonomy (NCBI): domain Eukaryota; kingdom Metazoa; phylum Chordata; class Actinopteri; order Characiformes; family Alestidae; genus Hydrocynus; species Hydrocynus forskahlii. The sequence goes on from JBBPCX010000002.1 coordinate 5,637,105, forward strand.
ACACCATCCCTTCACTTTTTCAGAGACATATCTTTTGTTATCAAAGCTGATGGGATTGATGAGGGTAATAATGATAATGGGGGCAATTAGGGGAGTTGAGCGGTACAGTTCCGGATGTTTAGGAGTGGAATTTGCACTCACTGAAAATGATGTTGCTTGGGTTTGGTTTATTTTTACCCAATGTTGATTCAGTTTAATCAATTCCCACCCACTAGCCAGGACCCCATCACACAACGGGCTACCAACCTGGGAAGCTTCAAATCACAACATCCTTTCAAACTGATGCTAATATAATATCATTTGACAGAGAGAGTGTAATGATTTAATCTCTTCACAATCTTTGCTGTAGTGCATTGAGATTTATCACCAGTAAACCTCCGTCTCTTCTGAGGTTCTGTACATGATGGTCTTATTGCCAGTTTCCAGATCAACCAGAGCAGGACAGGTTCCCCTTTTGAGTCTTGGATCCTACCAAGGTTTCTTCCTCCAGCTTTAGGGAGTTTTTCCTCATCTCAGTTGGCTTTGAATCACTAGGGCTCTGGAACCAGATTCTGTAAAACTGGTTTGTGACAACGGTGGTTGTAAAAACATTTTATAAATAAAATTTAATTGAACTGAAGTCTTTCACTTCAGCAATCAAACCTATATCTTATCAGAGTACAGTGGGCAAGAGGGAGTAGAATATTAAGTCCCACTACCAGTCAAAAGTTTTGGAACACACTGAGATTTGCATGTTACTTAACGTTTACTAAATATCTTCGATATGTTTGAGTATATTCACAACTGGAGTTCCTTTATTAGTCGGAAAATGCCATTTTTAAAATTCATTATTACTGACCTGCCAAAAGCCACTTAATAAAATGTAACTGTAGCGTGGATCACCAGTCAAGTGTTAGAGATTTAACGAGCTATAAAATGATGAAACAGTTAACTAGTGAATTTTATATTAGAGGACAGCACACAGTGAGAACAACGTGAAATTCTTTCCCTGTATTTAACCCATTCAGTGAAGCGTATTTATTTGACATATTTTCATTTATAGTTGTTCACTCAATGACTTTCCAATGTTTAACAAGAATAAAAATCTGCAGTTCATGATAAATAAATGGAAAGCTGTGGTGTACAGAAACGTTTGACTTGTCGTGTATTCATGCATCCATCCATAACTAGGCCTCGTACAAATCAGCTGTAAACTTATGTTATTGGTTATTATTTTGGTAGAGGACAGCAATGCATGATTTATGAATCGATGGATCTAAACCAAATCCACCCATCCAAATCCATCCATCCATAATCCTTAACCAGAGTCACAGGGGGCACTGGAGTCCAAGCAGTCATGCGTGAAACCCATACAGACAGAAGGAGAACATGCAAACTCCACATAAGAAGGACCTTCAGCCATCCCAGCTGGGAATCAAACCCCAGACCTTCTTCTTGTGAGGCCACCAACCTGCCACCCCTGAGCCAAATATGTGTGGAACATCATATAAGGTGGATTTAGACATGCATTAGAGAATACTGTTTGCTGTGTCTCAGTGAGCTTCAGCCTCAGGCCTCATGATCTTAGAAGTACACAGACTAAGAAGTACACAGATCAAGGCTGTTGCCATGAAGTCAACATTGGAGGGACCAAATCTGCTGCCAGTAACACCCCCCAGCAATTCTTTTCCTGCCGTTCTAAAAATGTAGATTTACTCAAATAAAGTGTCATTTCATTACTGAGTGACCCCTAATATACACACAAACACAAACTATATTACTGTATATAACAGTGAGCTGAGGAATTGTAATATTGCAAGACTATGAATATTCATGAAAGTATCATTTTCAGAACACTTTAAAAAACTTCAGACAGCAAGTAACTGAGTAACCTATACTGCACTCGCTTTTACACTTTTAATGCATTTATAAATTATGAAAGTTTAGCCTTTACATTGATCAGACCCACAGCCAAGCATTTGTTTCTGCTGGGGTTAGACAGCATCACATGAACAAACTGTACACTGTCTTGCGCTACACCATGATAGCAAAACCTGGCAGGAATAATAACGGGAGTCTATTTACTATTTCAGACAGCAGTGCATGGTTACCTGTTGTAACAGAGCAAATTTGTTTTTTTTATTTATATGTATTTTTTACAATGGTACATACTTGCGGGGACTTTGTGAGCGTATCTGAAATTGGGGAGACCCCAAAATATATTATAATTATGGCCTTGGGTGTAACAATGCATTCAGTTTTCAGTCCGTTTCAATAGATAATTCATGGTTCGATACGTTCACAATAGAGTCAACAAAAGAATGAACACATTCCAATGTGCTCACAACGTTTAGAATGAAATCTGATTGAGGTATACAGTTATGGCACAATTTACTAAAACTACAGCTGGAAGGTGGGGGCGATGTATGAGGTAAATGTGCTGGACTGGGCTGTTGATTGGAACTGGTACTCATAATACTATGAGTTGTGCCTTTATGTCAAATATCATAAATAATAGAAGGCCTTTTCTCCACAATACATGTCTAAAAAGCATTCTGTCACATTTTTATGCAGTATCACAATGTTGCTAGGTACAAATGTGACAATTTACCTTCTAGGGATGGGACAATGCAATAGCACCATAAGTCAATGCACTGATACTCCAATCACCATATCTAGACAGCGCTGTTTCACATCAAGTCATAATCTGAATATTGTTAGAGCTCAGCACGCTTGGAGGAGAACACTAACTGTCTATTCTGTACTGTTAACAGATGCCTGGGTTGGCTAGATCTCACTTTGTGATGAGGGAGTTGAGAGAGATTCTACCCACCAACAGATATCATCCATAGGACTCTGCGGATGATTAAGGTGATCTCCTGATGACAGGGCCAGGGCTTGCACTACTCGAGAGCCCGTAAAATGTTCTTTTCAACAAGAAAACCTAATGAGGAACCATTCATCACTACTTACAATACAGATTTTGTCAAAAAGTTATACTTTCAAGAGTCATACTGTCAGGATAGGTCAACATAATTCAGAATCCTTGCACCAGCCGAGAGAACATAGACATGTTCTTTTGAAGCCAATTTCACCAGCTTTATAAAACATTGGCAAAAATTCTATTCAACCGAATGATGGAACAATACTCAAAATAATATCTAACCTAATCCTTGTTAATGATGTTGAGATTTCCGTTCATTTCCAACAGTCCAGTAGCATTTCAAATATTATGCAGTGATTTTGAACATACGTTGTAATGACCCAATGTAATTTTTTTTTTACACCAAAATGACTATTTCTTATTAGCAAAAATGAGATTGTTGTCAGCATTCTGTCCGGTTGGTATAGCAGCACTTGTTTTGATCATTACTCACAAAGCTCAGGCTAGATCTATTGCTGTAACTTTTATTTTTGGGGTAAACATTTCATGTATTTGAATAAATAATTCATTTTCATTCATTTGCATCATAATAAATGAATTTTCCTAATGTAATGTCAACAAACAGGGTAAACACAAAATGAACATCATGATGTGTTTTCAGGGTCTGTACACATTCTGTATGTTTGGGCTCAGTTTGACTCCAGGCTGTTTTATCTATACAAAAAGCATATAAGAAATATTGGCATTTTGCACACATTAGTTTTGGTTGTTTGGGATGATATTGAGGGTAATATGCTATAATATGCAATTTTATAATCTTCAGAAAACTCCTCTTTAATTCCATAATTGAACATAATCAGACCTGTAGGAATCAGAGAACCACTAATAGGTCACATGACATGGGGGTGGGGGAGGGGGGGTAAAAAAATTTTCAACAGAACTTTGATATTTCCCGTTGTGGGGGATTTATTATATGTATGTTTTCTTTAAAGTACCATTTAGTACCCAACACAAGAAACTGGGTAGCAGTTTTAATTTCAAACATTTTATGCAGGTTTAAATTGCAGGTCAAGTTGACCCCAAGCAAAAGGATGTTAGTAAATTTGAAAAGAACATGAAGATCAAAAAAATCATTTCAGCTGTGTTTTATCATTTCCCTTTTCCAAAAGGCTTTAAAGCCACAAAATCTTTCAACATCTCTCCTCACTGAAATAGTCTTAATTATAGGCTCTAAGTTGATGCGGCGGAGAAGTCGGTATGTAATATGCTCTAAATAGGATGGTGCTTTTACAACGGTCACAAGTGCCACCGCGTGATAACCTGAAGCCCAACGCCTCCAGTGGAGACTCAGAGGTAAATGTACATGTGTGTTAATGACACTTGACTGGTGAGGGGAGGAAAACAGGGTAGAGCTGTTGAAAAGAAAGCTTTTGGGAACGATATGCAGAGATGAGAAACACAGCGAAGCAGAACATTATTTCAAAAGGTGACGCTCGAATTGAGGGTATTATATAACACAAGGGAAATGCTTATATAGGACCACATGTGGGAGCAGGATTTTAATTGAGTTCTCTTCACTTTCTCCATTCATCTTTATTCTTTGAAGAGTTTCAGAGAAAAAAAAACTAGGCTTGATTTTTTTATTGCATATTTTTATACTAGCACAAACTGTAATATGAAAAAAAAACTTAAACTTAGTAAGTAACCCTAATATTTTAATATTTAATATTTGGAAGAGCTGGTGTTCAGTGAGCCCAACATTTTAAGGCAGCACTAGCCAGGGGTGGCAGTTACTCTGCAAATGTTATTTAGGAAGATTTGTACTTTATTGGGGTGTTATTGAAAATGGACAATTATGTTTCTATTTCCAGGGGAAAAAAAACACGTTTTTTTTAACTCCTTACTTTTTCATTTAGACCTGCAAAGTACTTCTTGTTATTAGATTTTTTGAGTTCTCATACATGTAGTTTCAAACCACTGTAAAATGAAGTCAGCCACGCTGCTTGGTCCCTTGAAAGTATCTTATGTTGGCAACTTTGGGCAGAGCACAGGTTTGAAAGATGCTTAGAGAGTTTCAAGCCAAGTCAAGTGAAGTAGATATATTGTCATTTCAGCCATATACATAGCACACAGCAATATGAAACATTGTTCTTCCAGGACTACAATGTTCCTCCAGGACTACAGTGTTCCTCCAGGACCACAATGTTCCTCCAGCACCTCAGTGATCATCCAGGACTACAATGTTCCTCGAGGACCACAACATTCTTCCAGAACCACATCATTCCTGCAAGACCACAATGTTCCTCCAGGATCACAACATTCCTAGAGGACCTCATTGATCCTCCAGGACCACAATGTTTCTCCAGCACCTCAACATTCCTCCAGGACCACAACATTCATCCAGCACCTCATTGATCCTCCAGGACCACAATGTTTCTCCAGCACCTCAACATTCCTCCAGGACCACAACATTCATCCAGGACCTCAATGATCCACCAGGACCTCAATGATCCACCAGGACCACAATGTTCTTCCAACACCTCTACATTCCCCTAGGACCACAACATTCCTCCAGGACCACAATGTTCCTCCAGAATCATGGTGCAATGTAAGAACAAGTTTGATTGAATACGGTATCTTAACAGGTACTGTATTCTAGCAGCAGAGTCATAAATTGTGCAAAAATACAAATATAGGGGAAGACAGGAATAAATAATAGCAAACAATAGCAGCAGCAGGACAGTGTGTGAGCAAACACAGGCTACTTGCATGAGCAATAACTAATCACAGATATGCCTCCATAAGAGATGAATCAGTACGATGTGGGCGTTATTTGGCTGGGTGCATTTGTTGTAAAAGTGATCTAAATTGTTATTCAGAATAATTCTGTAGTTTCCTGTCATAAAGTAAGAAACCCAGCGTCACAGCAATGTGAGTCAAACACAAAAAGCTAAACAGCTAGTTAGCTTTATAGTTTGCCACTGCTATCACTCTATTAAATAAGGTCGTAAACAAATGAAGGTGTTAAAATATGCAGAGTGGAGGGGTTGGGGGAGGCACTAGGGTCACAACTACCACCCACCAATGTTCAGACAGGGCAGAGTGTGATGGGCATTACAATGGTATTTCAAAGTGAAACAAATAAACAAGCAAAACTGTTTATACACTGTTGTGAAACCGTTGACTTTTTTATATGCTTAACTTTCACTCATACTTTTGACTTTCACTCGAGACACAGGAGCCAAGCTTTCACTTTCTCTCTTCCTTTTTCACCCCTGGCTATAGCAGCCCTTCACTTGTTATGGTATCATTACAAGCCCTGGTAAATAATTATACATTATCTAATTAGCTGGCTATATCTGATTATCTGATTATCTGATTATCTGGATGTATTTTGGAAATTCCATTGCCTGGGTGAGTGTGTATATGTCCTTATGAGCACAAACACTAACAGCTTTATCTACTAGTTAACTGTATTAGTCCTGCATACAACCTACATATAACAAATGTAATTAACTGATTTTGTCTAATTCATTCTAACTCGTTTAGGAACATTTTGTATGGGTTGGAACATACATATATATATATATAGACATATATATATATATATATATATATATATACAGTATATAGACATGTATATAGATTTATAGATAGATACATACACAGATAGATAGAACCTGTGTAGAACCTGTGTGTGTACAAGTTCTATACATACAGGTTCTGCATCTCTTTTCCAAAATAACTAGAATAATAAAGAACGTAAGCATCAGGTAGACAGGAAAAAGTGGCTGACCTCCAATATGAAACACTGAATATGCTTCATGCATCTGTTGACAACCCCACTGGGAAACAAAGAGTGGGCAATATCTAACGGTAGTGGACAGATCCCGAGCTAGCAAGTGGGCCGCAATGTACATGTACTTATAGACTTAAGGTCGACCGGATATCAAAATTAACCACGTCAGGTCACATTATGCATGCTTTGCTTTATTATGCCATATTAAGAACGAAATCCTTGTTTCCCATCATTTTTCATCAAAACTCAGACGTGAAACTTTGTCGTTTTTTGATTACATCAAGATGCAAAATCAATACCATATTATGAAAATGTGAATCAAAACCAGGACTTTCTTGCTGTGGGACGACAGCACTACCCACTGTGAAACCATGATGTAGGTTATACAAATTCTCCAATGAAATCATGCTGAACTTGTGGCAGTTTAATTACACGGTTAGCACAAATTATGTTCCTGGACAGGCATATATGTAGACAGACCTTATGTTTTGAATGCATTGGCCATGATTATTATTAATCTCTTAGACATAAGAGTAATACGAGTAACACGATGTTTTTAATGTAATTACAGGAATATAAATTGCAGTATGATTCACATGACTACTGCAGAAAAAGGAATAACATTACAGTAAAATGCAGCACATCATCAAGACATTGATTATGACACCAATATAACCAGTCAAATGTCTGGCAGATTTGAGTATTTAATGTTCTCCACCGTTCAAGCAGAACAAAGCACACCTAACTTAAGGCCTGAACCAGTAAAGAAATAGGTCCAGATGTTTCCAGATGATCAGGCGGTGATCAGTATACTGGTGGTGCTGAATTCTGGAACTCCTTTATCTAGGCTACTTGCATCCTGTCAAGTAAAACATTTGTTTCCATTTCTTTCATGTAATCTACTCGATATGCCAAAAATAAGACAGTTTGACAGACAGAAAATAGTATTTTTGCACCAACAAGGTAATTTAAAGCAAAATATCAAGAAATGTGGGGTGGCTCAAGACTTTTGCGCAGTACTTTAAATGTGTGTGTGTGTGTGTGTGTGTGTGTGTGTGTGTGTGTGCATATGTATGCTGTGCACTGTGTTCAGGTAGAAGAGACCCCACTGAGAAGTCACATTCACAAGAAGAGAAACACTGCACAAAAGACACTAAAAAGGGCAATTACCACATCATTAGTTACTGCCTTGTGAAAAATGAGGCAGAATGAGGTATTTTTAGCCAAAATAAGGAAGTCTTTAAAGGTGCTGGCAATTTGTTACTGTGCCCTTGTTTGAACCTTTATAGCATAAATGTACCCTATACACTGCAGTTTCAAAGTCAGAGACCAACGAGTGCAAATAATTTGGTTTCACAGTCATTTGTAATCTAAACAAATGTCAAGTCAAATGCAGATTACAGCAAGAGAATTACAGCTTGATATGACAGGTACTCTTTGAATTATTTGCATAAATTTCCAAATTTCTTCGCTTTTCTTTGTAATATGAGCGTGCATTCAAGCTGACATGGATTACTAAAGTCGTCTGGAAATGTGCATCAAAAACCTTTTTGTACAAAAACCTTAACATCAAGTGCATAAACCTAAAAATAGTTTCGATTTTGAATATTTCATTTTCACTGTCGTTGTCGTGACTTTTTTTTTGGTTGTTTAAGTGTTCCACAATTTCAGTTTATCTCCATACTTAAGTGATAAAAAACATAAAAAAAAACAATGTTCTCTCAGACTTTTGGACTTATCTCCGAACTATCAGAAAACAAAGCCTCGGGAGTCAAGCGGCGCGCTCAGAATCATCTCCTGTTATAGCTTTCTGTGAGGGAGCTTTTAGAGGCATTAAACTCTTGGACGTCTGGTTCCCATCACCAACAATGTGAACAGTTCTGTCTTGGTAAGCTGGACATTTCGCACCAAACCGCACTGGCATAGAAGGCAGTGGTGTAACAGGGGTTATTGGGGGAGGGGGCATAGGGATCCATCACTCTCGGGACCACAGTGCAGGGCGCTACATTTACATATTACATTTATTTCATTAGTCACAATTGTGGACCCTGGGACAGTTGTACACTGATGACACACCCTGGGGTCTGTTATCACTCTCTTATTCATAATGAAAGATTCCATTAAATAATATATATCAAAAAATGCAGTTTTATAAAAATCACCACATGGGTTCTTGGGAATCTTGTAACTTTTTTAGCCAGCGGTGCATCAGAAAGGAGATTATTATTGTTATTACAAAGTAAAACATTTGGACCAATGTTATGCCAGTTTGTTGGAGTTGCATCAAGGCCATGGCCATGGAGTCAGCACTGGCACCATATGTGCTCATCGCCCATAGGTAAAAGGAAATCTCTCTTCCTGCCATTTTAAAATATTTTTTATTTACTAAAATCCACATGCTGAAAACAAACCAGGTCTCATTGTAACCCCTAATATATGCACAAACACAAACCATATTATCCTATATGACAAACTATATTACTATAATTAGATAATTGTAATTATGACCTTAAGTGGCATCCACTCAAGGACATAAGAATACTGAGTAAAACAGTAAATTACACATTTTTTAAACAAGCCAAGTTATCTGTGAACTGAGGCCCAAGATCACTTATTCCACTGTTTGAAGGTGCAGGATTTGTCTACGACATGCGGCACTTTATTCTAAAGCTGTGTTATTCAGAATAAAATGTTATTATCTTTAACCCTCCGATTGTGTTCATTTAGGCTTAACACTCTTTGGGTTAGTTGATTATAAATCCATGATAATATATAGATTTTTACTTAATGTTGTGTTGGAACTTTCTACCAACTCAAATTTATGTGAACATAACAGGTTTTGAACTTCCATTTCCTATTTATGGCTTGCAGACCTCCTTCACCTAAGGTCATACAACTCGTTTTTTTTTAAATGTTTAAGAATTTCAAGAATTTTTAGAATATTACAGAGATTATTTTGACTGTAACACATACTATAAGATGAAACATTTTGTACTGATTATCACAGAGAACTTAATTTCAATGTTTACCAACCAACAATGTTTTTAAACCATTAAAATGTTCTTAAAAAGTGGCACAAAATAACATCTGCTGTGTTCCTGGTCAAAAGTGACGCTATGATTTATTTAGTAAAGAAAAAAGACAAAGGTTTTTTGTGGTTGCTAAGGTATAAAAGGTGGTTGCTATGGTGTCAAGTGGGTTGCTAAGTAGTTTTAGGCAGTCACTATGGTTTAGAAGGTGGTTGCTCAGTAGTTTAGGCGGTTGCTATGTAGGAGGTTGTGGCTCAGGAGTTTCTAGATGGTTGCTATCAGATACAATGTGGTTGCTAAGTAGTTGCTAGGCAGTTGCTATAGTGGATGTGGTGGTGAGTTTTTAGGTGGTTACTATGGTATACAAACTGGGTGCTAGAGTGTTGCTAGGTGCTTGCTGTGGTGTAGGAGGTTGTTGGTAAGCAGTTTCTCAGCAGTTGCTATCGTGTTGGAGGTGGTTGCTAGGGAGTTTCCAGATGGTTGCTATGGTATAAAAGGTGGTTGCTATGGTGTAGGAGGTTGTTGCTATGTAGTTTCCATGTAGTTGCTAGGGTGTAGGACTGGCTGGGGAGTTTCTATATGGTTTTAAAGGTATACAAGATGGTTGCTCAGGTGAAGGAAGCGGTTGCTATGGAGATTTTTGGCAGCAGGCCAATCTCAAAATTTCTTCAGGAATTTTTATTTTTATTTGAATAAACTGTCACCAGATGTGGCTCCCATGGAATAAAAATTGAATTGGAAATCTGTGGGGAAAAGGGGGATATAAGGTGTGTGTGTGTGTGTGTGTGTGTGCGTGTGTGTGTGTATGTGTGTGTGTGTTTATATGTGAGTGTGCTCAAAGGCACCAGCATGGTGGGGTGTGAGAATGTTCTTAAACTCTATTTTACACATTCATCAAAGTCTTACTAATTAATTTCTAACGACCATGAGTGTTCCCGGCCAATAAAACACACAAAATATAATACAAATATTTTTTTTTATGCATTCCAGTGACTTGTGTAAACAAAGTCATGGAACTTTACGACAAACCAATGAAATTAACTGTGTTTTCCTGAGAGAAAATTTGAAAATCGGCCAGATTTGACCAGAACCCAATAGGGTGGGTTAAATAAACTGTTTTTTTACCTGGTTTGTGTTTTCCACCCGTTTTCCGCAAAGCCTCTTGGCTCTCGCTGCCACGCCTCCTGCGCTGGAATTGGTCAGGCGCGTGTCTCATCCTGCGTAGGGATTGGATGGCATTTGGGAGGACTCTTGTTTAATTGGCTGGGAGGCGGGGATTTTACTAATTAACGCGAAATCTCCGTGTCGTTTCCACCAATCAGCGCATGGACAGCCCCTCCTAGACCCCGCCTCCGCATGGCATGTGATCGGGAGAGCGCTCGAAAACCGGGCGCGCGCGTGTTGCGCGTTATTGAGGGAGTCAGCGACGCGGAGTGTGTCTTACGTGTGTGTGTGAGAAAGAGTGAGAGTAGTTGAGAGTCTGGAGAGCTCACACACACACACGCGCGCACCTGGAGCGGATGTTACGGTGGGATTGTGTTCTGGGTGCTTCTTCTGTCTCCTCCAGATCTTCTGGACCTGCTTCTGCTCCTGCGTGGTCCTCGTCACCATCATCATCATCACCATCTCTCGGGCGGACCCGAGACCCAGTGCCCCCTCCATGGGCCAAACTCTGCCCCTCGGAAAATGTGCGCGTATGGGTGTGTGAGCGCGCCGCGTGGCACGGGGCTCTGAGTGCGTGTGTCCGTGGAGGATGAGGATGAGGGTGCGGGTGAGGGTGCGCGTGGCGCGCTGGAGCCGGGCCGCGGGGGACTGGCTGCGGCTCGCCTTCGTGTCGCTCCTCGCCGCCTTCCCGGTGCTGCAGCCCCGCGCCTTCCCGTCCTCCTCTCTCAGCGACTGCCAGACCCCCACCGGCTGGAACTGCTCCGGTAAGAGGGGCGGGGAGCGACTAGTGGCTTTTGGTGTTGACTGGAGAGCTTTTATTATTACAATATAATATGTATTGTTATTATTTTATTATTATTATAATATTATTTTATTATATTATAATAATTCACTCTTTCTACATGCATACATATACACTGATATATAGATTTGTTAGTTTTTCATTTTTTTTGTACTTTCATTTACATACTTTTTAGTTTTTCATATGTGCTGAATGCGATGTGGTTTGAGTTTTTTTGCACGCCCTTTACTATAATTGTTGTTATTGTTGTTATTATTGTTACTATTATTATTATTATTGTTATTATTATTATTATTATTATTATTATTATTATTGTATAGTCCGGTACGGACACCGTCGCACAGTAAACGCTCACGAAACACTATGGGGAGGCTGATTTGTTGATTTTTCAGTGGGTTTGTCTGCTGTTTTTTAAGGAGAGGGTTGTTTCCGTGAACCGAGCGGCAGAAGCGGTAAAGCTTAGCTCGGAAAGTTGAGCTGAGGCTGGGAGACCGCGGTCCGGACTGGTTTGAGATCTTTCCCCGCAGATCAGCGGCTCTTTAGACGAAAGCGAGAGGGGATTAGACGGACGGGAAAATAAGATAAATCGTGTATGATGACGATGATGATGATGATGATGATGATGATGTGCTCCAGCATCATCATATGTGTTCAGTGTGTAGAATAGAGTCGAGAGTCTTAATTGTGGGCTTCATGTTCCTCATTACATGGGTATTATGGTTCTGCTGGGTTCTGATGGCAGTGTTTGGGTTTGTCTGGACTGTGAAGCTGTAATGGAGCGTGTTTGGGATCAGTCTTCCTTCTGAAATGGACTGTGAATGAAAAAAGGTGTTATTTCCAATTATTTCCGCACTGCCTCATCCCCCCATACGATCACGTTCTTTTCAGGCTAAACGCCTGTATATGTGTTTGAAGGCTAACCAAGAGTCTCCACTTTTAATTCCACAAAACAGTGCCAAAAATCAGACCTAATTGGATGCTAAATGGTTACGCAGTCACACTTTTTCTCCTTTTAGAAGTCTCTGAGGCTCAGTTTAGCTTGGAGAATGTTAACCAGCAATTAGTTGAGCTTGGCTTTTGGGCCGGTTGGACTATTTCACTGAAGCAGGTCACTGTGAAGAAGTCTTTTTTAGCCTAGAGCAGCCAAGGACATTTTCACAGCAGAGCCCGGCAGTCCTCTTTAAATCGTTTTCTGATTTATGAAGGGCTGAATGTGTGTGTGTGTGTGTGCGTGTGTGTGTGTGTGTGTGTAAGTGTGTTTCTCTCCTGATTTCTCTACTGAGTAAATTCTTCAGGGCGGAATTTAGACCAAGATTTTGAATTGACACTATGGAGTTCACGTCTAGGACCTGTTGGGCATGAACAAATACAGGTGACAGTTTAATTTCAAGGAGGACTTTAATAATGAAATCACTCTTTTGGAGTGTTACATAGGAGTCTAAGAAGAATGTTCCAAATTTCTTCATCATTAACCAGATATGGCATCCCACGCTGCACGCCATCACACTAAATAGCTTGGAATAAATAAGATACGACCATTAGGAATGTATGCGTAGAAGAGTAGCGTGGTTTGATTTGAAAGAAAATGAGTCCGAATTGTTTACGGTGGTGGCAAAGGGAGTGAAAACACGTCCAGACTGGCTAAAACTGCCTCTAAAACCTGCCTGACAGAAAGCTGTCACCAGAAATCGTGATAAATGCATCTCTTGATATCTGAGACATAAGATTTTTTTAGATAAAATTTTGAACACTATGTCACCGTTAACATTATATAACATGTTAAACAAAATGGCCATTTTGGAAAGCAGACAGATTTGGCATTATAGTCTTTATGACCCCAGGTCACCATCACCGCCACTGAAAAGAAATAACATTGGCAAGTTGCTCTACCATGCACCACTTCATCAAAAGACTATTAACTGAATAAAAAAAAATAAAATTGGAGACTGCCATAGCTCCTCTTTAATTTTGAAAAGAAGGTTCATTTCCACTTGGTAATTGGCAGTTTGGAAAGCAAATAAAATGTTTGCTTCGTAGACATTATGACCCCTGGTTACCATTGCTGCCACTGGCAAGAAATAACGTTGCCGAGTTGTTTTACAGTGCAGCACTTCACATCACAGCACTATTAATTGAATTATACAAAAAATTGGAAAAAAAGACTGACAAATTGAACTTCCTTGCAACTTCTGTTTAATTTAAATAGAGATTCTGTTCGGTTGAAACACTCACCGTATGTTAAAATAGACCTTTTCTTCGTGAGACACAGTCTCCTTAAGGGCGAATATTTAAAAGACTTAACTTTTTGAATGCATTTTTGCACTCAATTAAAGGGACTGCGACCTGTGGTGGTGCTTCACAGGTACAAGCTGGTGGTGAAGTAACAGGCTGGCAGTGTGTCTGGCCTCTTGTGTTGTTTTGACTGTGGCTGAAGTCTGCAGCTGACTGAAGGCTCCGTTTTTGCCTGGAAGCCAGAAGAAGCAAAGCAACACGCTGCTCTTCTGTTCAGTTTATCTGGCCAACACCCCCAGTGCCTCATTGTTGACTCCAAAACATCATATCTCACCGGCTTTACTCCCTTTCACAGCTGCATATCATTGTCGTGCTGGTAGGCGGGAGATTGTGCAAAGTTTGAAGATGCCTTGTTGCGTGGTTTTCATACCAAGAGGCTCGGTGGAGTGCAGAACAAACCGAGCTGTTTGTGAATCGCATAGCAATTGATGAGGTGTGATTGCAGAGGTGATGAAGTTCAGCATGCGCGGACTGTTAATTCGCGAATCAAACTCTGGGCTCGAGAGGAGGCTGAGCGCTCCGGTGTTAAACAGACTGGGCCAAATCAGAATCAGAATCAGGTTTATTAGCCAAGTACAGCAACGCTTACAAGGACTTTGACTTGACGACACACTCCGATACAAACAAGACAATACATATTCAATCATTAAACTGAAAATAAATATAAACAAAAATACAGCTATGAGGTAATTATAAAAACCCTGCAAATAGTAATTATACGCCACCAGTCAAAATTTTTGCCCCAAACTGAGATTGTCCACATTTGCAGGTGACTCACTTAATGTTTACTAAAAATGCACTCAGTATTCTTCACTAACAAATTAATTTACAGTCTGTTCACCATTTGTGTTTCTTTATTAGCCAGAAAATGTCATTTTTTCATTCTTGACTACTGACCTATAAAAAACCCACCTAGTATAATTATAATGTGGATCATCAGACAAGTGTTAGATAATTAACAAGCTGTTAAATGATGAAACAGTGAACTAGAGCATTTCAAGTTAAAGAACAGTCTAGAATTTGTCTCTGCATCACCACACAACCAGCAAATAGGATGTCAGACATTCGCTCAACAACTTTCCAATGTCAAGAATGAAAATCTGCAGTTTACGAAATAAATGGATAAGTGGTGAAAACCTGTGAGGGGCAAAATTTTTGACCGGTAGGATACTCTAGATGTCTACACAGACTATATGTAAGTAAAGTGAGACAGTGCATTAACTAGCCTTATCTACAGGTCTGTCTTGTTGAAAAGTGTTAAATAAATTATCTCTGGTGAAAGAAATCCTGTTTGGATCTGAACTAACAACATTAACAAACCAAAACAAACAGAGCACAGTAGAGCAGCACGCAGTAGAGAAGCATCTTGGATCTGGAAATATGTAACATGTAGCTAGAGTGCTTTTGCTTTGTAAAGGAAGGGCTTTACACTGAAGTGCACACGTGATTGAAAAAAATGAATTTTCCTCACATTTTTCAAAATTAAATGTAACTAAAAGTTTAATTTGGTGCATAAACATTGTCAAAGCTTCAGAATGTACCCTTCACTCCCCAATCTGTATGGTGCATCCATATACTGAAATAAAGCTGCAAGAACAGTCATTTTTAATTCACTGACTTTATGATGTAACAAAAACTGCATGTATGCAGAAGCCCACGCACTCGTGATAAGTTTCAAACAGGAACTGCGTTTTGAATGAAACACAATACAGGGAAGCCATTTGCAATAGAGGTAATTTACATATAATTTACATATAGATTTACATATGAAAACATCCAGTTTCACTCTAAGGAATGAAGAGAGGTTGGAAATTATAATGTGAAAGTGGATTATGACATCATAAAATAAATCAGAAGTGGGCGGGGCTCCAGAGTGACTTTTCCAGACTTTCTCAGTTGACTGCACTGGCATATCGTTTAGTCACACCATTATTTCTTTGGTACATCATGGTTTTAATCAGTGATTGCATGCTGATGAATAGTTTTCTTAATTTGCATATTGTAGTTTTGCATTGCTGTAAAGACTGGCTGTGTTTCAAGACTTATTTTAATAATGTTTTAATCTGAACATTAAGTGCTGCTTGAGTTCCTCCTTCCTTATGTTATGAATGGTGTTGAACTTGATGACTTTCTTCGCTGACAGCATTTAGTATATACTCATATCCAGAGACATGCAAGAACTTTATTGTCCAGAAGAAAACACACCAGTAAACCCAGAATTACAATTAAGAGCTGCTAGTAGACTAGATTCTACCAGAGATGGAGTTAATCCTCCATCAGAAACCTCTCAGATCACACAACGAGGAGCCGCCTGGACCTTCTCAGATCACACAGAGAGGAACAACCAGAACCTTCTCAGATCACACAGAGAGGAACAACCAGAACCTTCTCA
>JBBPCX010000002.1:5653545-5679220 GCA_037974365.1 Hydrocynus forskahlii
ATAAGCTAATCCACTTTGACAGCAAATATCCCAAGGAGAAAAAACAATTCTTTGTCGCAGTATAAACTCGTTATGATGATGTATAGGACTCGGAATGTGAATATATGAGAGAAATGCGCCACGCATCACGAGAGATTATGCTTGGTGCAATAAGCGTGTCGCGCATAAAAAAGATGCAGATAATACAAATATTGCTTTTCTCGTGAAATCAGGGAAGTTGTCAGGCAGCATTCCAGGCTGCTCGGCTTATTGCTGCAGGGGTGTTTGAGCAGGTTATTTAACAGCCTGCATTTGTTAAGCAAACGCCAGCTGACTGCAACTTTTTCGCACCGGGACGCCTTCCGTTCGGACTCGGCGGTGGCCCGTAACGAGAGCCGACTCGTCAGCGGTGGTCCAGGGCCCACGCTGGGTTCAAAAGGCTGCGTGGCCTCCAATTTTTGATGATCCCGTCAAACATCTCAGCAAGAACTCGAATCTCGCACACCACGCTCAGCACATGTGCAGAGCTAAACAAGGTGTTCAGATGGAACCCTAGTCAAGACTTGTTCTGGTTTTGTGAAAAAGTAGCAGGGAAGTAAAAGTCGTCAGGGTTGATAGGATTTTCGCTGCTTTAATGTGTTAATTTTGTGCTGCACAGATTGGTTCATCACATTACAAATACCTCATGTATATCCTTGCCTAATGCTCCCATTTTCGGCTCCCCAGCACTGATACGTCAGGCTGGTCTGAAACATTTGAATATCCAAACTTCACTTTTTGCACCAATATTCGTTTAGTCTTTAGCATTTGGACGGTTTTTCTTTTTTGTCTTCAGACCCCAACAGAATTCATTCTGAAGACAAGTTTACGAATTTAAATTTAAATGTGCAGAATCTGTGTTGTCAGTAAGCATTAAGTATAACTTTATTACTGTTTATACTTTATATGCAATTCAATTTTGAGTTAAAATTCAAAATGAGAGACCCTTAGAAGAGACACATTTGTGATGCAGTTTTAATATATAATATAATGTAATATAATATGATACAGTACATTCATTCGAGTGTGGAATGAATTGTTACTCCCTCCTTGTTAAAGAATGTGCATTCTGACACATTTTGATTAAAGCCAGTACAGTTTAACAGATGATTTGAGTACTGATGCATATTGATGCAGGATCCTAACCAATATTATTGTTTGTCCAGTCTTATTAGCTGATGGTATGCAAAGTACAGAAAGCTGAACTAACAATAACGTGATTGTCAGGTCACGAAGTGGCTCTCACCCTGAAGCCAGATTCGTTCCATCAGCCCAGTCCACATCTCCACGAAGCCCATTAAGAACCCAGTCCGATTCGCCTGAGTTTCAATCACATGATTTATTGATACAAATACCCCTTCTGGGACCCACAAGAGCACTGGGTGAATATCCATCCCTATCTCCCATCCAATACCCAGTGTGTTGCAAATCACAACAAAAAGAAAAACAAATCAAATGATCAAAAAAAAAAAAACAATTTAAAAGGTTGCCTCATTATACCCTTGCAGCATTTGAATTAAAAATGTGTATTTGACCATTTACAGGTAATAACTGATAGTATTTATTAAAGTGGCATTTAACTATTATTTGACCTTGTTCAGTTGTGTAAGACAACTGGGGCTTATTGCACAACTCAGTTTAAAAAGATGTTTCTATCACATAGAGTAGTCGCAGCGAACAAAGTGAGAACGTGTAGCTTGAAAAGCTCTTGCCCCACGTTTTGCAAGGTCATCACTTTATGGCAGTGCCTTCACTTCTGCTGACTCATTCCCTCAGTGTTTTCTATTACACATTATTATGAATGTATAGACAGTACTTAAATAGACATTACTTAGTCATGATTCTCCGTTGCCGGATACTGAAGTGGTCGTATGCAAATTTATCCTGTTCTTTTCTGTGCGTGTGTTTCTGCAGGCGATGACGACCGGGACACGGATCTCTTCCTGTGTGACACCAACACTTGCAAGTTTGATGGCGAGTGTCTCAGAATAGGGGACATTATAACCTGCATCTGCGACTTCAAGGTGAGCTTGCATTGTTCTCGCCACCCATTTTGTTTTGACTTGCCGTGCAAAGAAGCCAGACCTGCCCAGACTGACCTGATCTTCAGTCTACAAACCGACTGTAGCTCTGCAGTCTTGACCTGACCTGAACCTGAGCACCACCTACCAGAGACAGATTCATAACCGCAGAGGAAGATTCTGCTGCTCACAACAGTCTTGTCTTTCCACTCATAAGAAAAGAAATAGACCAAGATCTTATTTGGTCTGACTTGTTTCGCCTAAATCCCCTCCCCTTTAGAAGAAATAGGGAGCAAAAGAAAAAAAATCTTTCTTTTGTTGTTCTCATCAACGTCTCAGTTTTCTTCTCTTTAACAACCTTATGGACCTCAAAACTCTCTGACTTTGGAGTTGAGACTTGATCACTGAGACAAATTTCAGACATTATACATGAGAGTTTTCTTTGGATCTATCTGAGGATTTGATGATCTGAGACCAAAGACCTCTCAGACTGTGAGAGAAAAGAAAGAGCATTTTATGATCTTAAATTTGGATCGGTCTGAGAATCGAGGAAGGCTGTTCCTCAGGAGCTGAATATACGAAGTGAGAGAAAATGGTTAAATTCACACACGTCCTCAGTAAGTCTGACCAAAACTAAGATGCATGCCAGAGTAGTCTTACGTAACGCTGCTACGTTTCCTTACTGTCCTGCGTTTTTTCTCCCTGCCCCTCCATAAACCTTCTTGCCTTTTGCCATTAAGCTGCTATCACAAAAACTCTTCGTGAGAGTCACTGAGGGATCTAAGTGTTTACCTTTCTGAAGGAGACCTGGCCAGTACACAGCCTGTAGGAAATAAGCTATGTATATATTTCGGTATGTATGCATTTATTCTTAAAATCGATTGTTCACTCTGAAGAGCTGTAATTTGGACCAAACAGCCTTTTACAATTTGGTTTTCATGCTGGGTCTGGAGTAGGTCCATCAGGGCATCTAATGTTCCAGATTGTAGTCTGTTTAATGTATCAAAAATGGTAGAAAATTAGAAAAAATGAACCAAAGCAGGGATGAATGCAGGCCAAGATTCGTTAAAGACAGGAAATGATGGGAACTCAACCCGAGCCTGAGAAATGTCCCAATGAGTTTTCCAAGCTCTAAGCCATATGTGAGCTTTCAAACGAAGCATTTTTCACCCCGCCGTCATCATCTGACCCAGCGTGTTTACAGCGTTATGAAACAGTCCGTTTTTACCCTCTCGTAGGCTGGTGTTTGTTTCTCCAAAGGGTGGACCGAATACTTGAACGCCTCACTCAAAGCAGTAAACAATGAAAAGAGACGAAAGGCAGCCTGTGGGCCTGACAGATAGAACTCCGTGTCAGTGCACTTGGTGTTTCCTCTGTCTGCGTAACCCTCACTGGATTCATTTTCTCCTTTCCTCTGCGCACAGCTTGATCCTGCTCTGCAAACGCGGTTTTATTTGGTCCAGTCAATAGTATATTGATGACTCACTGCTGATCATATATAAAAGATGAATGCCGTTTTTATGGGGCTGCAGCTTAATTCCACTCCTTTGACTGGTACATCTATATAAATTAAGCCCCCCCCCCCCGTTTAAAATTTAAACATGCAGTTATTTTGAAACCTCTCTTTTCCCCTCGACATATTGGAAAATTGAATTATCTGCAGACTGTCTGATGTCGTGGTAATTGTGTCACGATGTGTTAATGTGATAAATTTACTTTTGGCAACGGCTATGCTGACTTCTTGTTGTCTTGTCGAAGGAAGCGAACCACCACTCCTGTCCAATTTAGCCTTGGCTTACAGTCGACTGTGGAATGTAGGCGGGAGTGTTGTGTGTGTGTGTGTGTGTGTGTGTGTAGGAGAGAGAGAGGGAGAGAGAGAAAGAGAGAGAGGGAGACGTCCTTAATAATCTATTTGAGTTTAGCCTAAATGAAAATGGATTACAGCACTTTCAAAGCACTGAGCAGACAGACACTCGATGAGTCGGTTATTTTTATCCCAGCTCGTGAGGCACCATTAGTCTTTCTGATGAGATAAATAGCGTTGCTAGTTCAGTTTCACCCCCACCCCCTTTCCTCATCGGGTTTTTATTTTTCGTTTTGGCCAGACAAAATAAGTCTCTGACAACAGGACGGCATTTCAGGACAGAGTTTCCGGGCACACTGGGTCACATTGTTTTCATTTTAGAGCCCGTTACCTCCGGCGAGGCCGGCGGTCCTCCCCGATTAGCATGGGCCGCCGAGTGCATGTGTGCAGCTGGAAGAGCCTGACGTCAGAAAACTTAAACCTAATCATGTCTTTATTCCATTAAGTGGAGTAATTCATCAAAGGAGGATCCTCTTAAGAGTTGTGTCAGAACCGGAGCCCGGGAGGGGTGGGGTGGGCTGGGGTGGTCCGAGGGGGGTGGGGGGGGGTGCTGGGGGAGATTGGGGAAATCTGGGAAGAAGGGAAGTGGGTTTGATCTCTGGGGATGAATAGAGGTCATTCATCTCTCGGTGTCCGTTCAGCGATGTTTATTCACCTCACACCAGGCCTTTCAGGCCCAACGCCTGCTTGGGATTCGCTCTTTTATGGTTCTTTGTGTCTCTGTAATGTCCTCCGTTTTGGACTGTGCTCTAATGAGGACTTAAGGACTTTCCTTGCCTTTAGTACTGTGAAAATGTCTTGAGCCTCCCCTCATTTCATTATATTTTGCTTTGAATTGCCTTGTTGGTGCAGAAATGCTATTTTATGCCTGCCAGTCTTATCTTTGGCATATTGAGTAGATTAAATGAAAGAAATGGGAACACATGTTTTACTGCAACAGGCTGCAAAGTGTTTAAAGATACAAAGTGCCTGAACTAAGATGTTCCAACCACTCAGCACTCTGCACTTATCACCGGCCTGATCAGCTGGAATCATCTGCACCTGTTTCCTCTCTGGTTCAGGCCTTAAGGTAGATGGCTTTGTTATGCTTGAATGATTCACTTAGGTCATTATGTGTATGAAGAGGTGAGGGGTGGCTCAAGACTTTACACAGCACTACATGTCAAGTCATATGTTATATCAAAGATGTTATATCAATAAATGGTTGCCTACCTTCAGATGTTCTTGCTTCAGTTAAAAAAAAAACTCCTCATTTTAAACATTAGTAATGTTTTAAAGAAAAAAGTGCCTGATTGGCATCGTTATCAGCCGACACTTAAGGTACTGAATAAAGTGGTCACTTTGTTGTTTGGGTACAGTTTTTGCATTGCTGTACTCCGCATCTGTTAATGTTGCCCATTTCCAGAAATGAATTTTAAGTACAATAACAATAGAAGTGGATTTGAAATTTAGCACTTCAAATGTCCCATGAGACAGATGGTTAGCATGCCAAATCAGTACTGCATGTTCTTGCAGTTTGTCTTTGACTGCTGGGAAGTGTATAGTATTAATAGCTCTCAATTTGTGTGATTCAATTAGAAACTAGTAGTGGCGTGGTTGAGCAAGAGAGCTTCGCAACCTGGAGGCAGGAGAAACAAACTGAAAATAGCACGACAGAATACCCCTTTAATCACTATTAATGAAGCAGTTTCCCTCAGTTGTGCTTTTAAAGCTTAGGCTATGTATTTTTAGTGTGTGTTCTGCCTGCAGAAGGCTTGTAATGTTCGTCTCGTGAGAAGAACACGTACAAGAGTGCACGCTCGCTCATGTGCAGAGTTCCATTTTTTTATAAGCGCTTCATAAAAATATTTTGTGATCTTGGTCTGGGTGTTGAGTATTTAAAGCTTAAATGGAAACAGATGACAGGGCAGTTGTGTTTACAGTAGATTTCATGTTATGTCGACCAAGTAGTGTCATAATTTATAAACCTGTCCATTCTCAAATTTCTGACAGTGGAGGAACAGCTCAGCCCTGGAAGCTGCCAACAAACATTCATTAATTTGAAACAGCCCAGATACCTCTCTGTATTTGCTTTGTATTGGCCCTGTGGTCCTGGCTTGTGGGATTTTGCCGTTTATCAGGTTGGCTTGTTTTCCGTGTCTTTTCACGAGGCGTTTTGTCATGCCTAGTTACAGCCTGCTGGGTTACCGCATGTACAACCGTGCCCCCCCCCCCCGTTTGCCATTGTTGATGACTCACTTTGTTGTGACTCCTCTCATCTCAGGCTTTGACGTGCTCAATCATTCATCTGCCTTGCTTTCATTTTGCACTTGATTCACTGTATCGTATGGACATCGCTCCATCTGCAGCGCATTGTTCGGCTTTCGTAATGCCTCGTTGTGCTTTGATCTAACGCTTGCTGTATGTCAGTCCCTCCTCTATGTGATGTGTGGTCTCAGCCCTCTGTCTGGCACGACTGATCAATTTTTGCGCTTGCTCTTGCTCCCTCTACCTTGTTCTGTCTCTTTGCCTGGCTGGCACTCACTCTTTCCCTGCTTGATACAGTACTCCTCTTGCCACCCCACCCGCTGACATGCTGTAGGTGGCATTTTCAACAGATGTGGTTCAATGCTGCAACAGACACTGTTGGAGTTCAGTTTTAAAGCAGAGGGATAGTCAAAATGTGTTCACTGGTATAATATATAATGTTAACATTATAAAATATATAATATCTATTGGCCACTTTTTCATATGAGAGATTCTAGCCACAGGACTGCAGTGTAGTTAAATGTGCATAAGTCATTGTTTGAAATACGAAGATTGTGTAACAGATGAATAAAGAAATAATTGCTGGTCTCCATGCAGCAGAATTATGTTTGATTTCTTGCTGGGGTAGGCACACCGCCCTGCACCACTAAGAGTCCTTGGACAAGGCTCCTAATTCAGCATTCGCTTACTGAATAGTAAGTACTTATTCTGGATAAGTACATGTTCCAGCTCTTAAATGTAAACATAACAAACTGCAATTATGGCAGACATCTCAAGCAACAGAGAGGTTTGTGACAATACCAACTGAGGAGAATTCCATTCTCAGTAGCTCCAGCTTAATTCCACTCCTCCGGCTGATGCATCTAGATAAGTTAACCTGTTATAACTCTCAGCTTGTTTTGAAAACCGTCTTTTTTTCTGCCATGTTGAAAAACTGAAGTATTATTTTGTGTCATGGTAATTGTAGCTACAATTTGGTAAAATACCAAATTTCCATGGCACTCTGGCTTTTAACGACTTGCCTTGCTGAATGACCACTCCTGTCCAGTTGACATGATGATGCAAAAAAAAAAAAGTTCTCATGACATGAACAGACATAACTGATAATCACATTGTTAATTAAGTGCCATTATTAGATGTTACAGTAATTCTGTCGAGCTACATTTTTGAAGTTATTTCATTCATTATCTCTTTGAAAATGCATGTGATTTACACATCTTGCATTAAACTAATGTTTAAGTAAAAAACCTGAAGTTGGTCACATTTTTTTCTAAGATGAGCCGTGAAAAGTGTGAACTGTTCCACGCCAAGCCATCGTCCAATGGCACTTTTTGTACTGAAACATATGGTGGAGCAATCCCTTTAGACCTCATACTGGCCCGTCATCACAGGCGTGCTCATGCAGCCCTCATTACATATATTTGCATGCATTTATGATCCCGTTATCCAGCAGCAATGTGGCCTTCTACTGAACGGCAGACGATTTAATGCCAGGGCTTTATTTCTTGGCACCACTTGGGATAAAAGAAGGCTTAGGACACCTGGGGACACTCTATAGTTTGGCTTGGATCCTCAAGCATTCATGGTTATGGCACAGGAACAAGCTCAGAGTGTTCTATAAATGGTTGCATTAGTATCTCACCCTGTAGTCAATCAAAGTGACTGCAAAATACAAGAAGAGTCTTAAAGGCATTGCTAGGATCCCTTTAATATTTGTACGCACGTGACACTTGTTTAGAAACAACGTCATGGCGATGTACAACAACATTATCACCTTTTTTTTTTCTTCTACCTCACCTTGAACATTTCTGCCTGATTCTTCTCCAACTAATTTCCTTCCTCAGCTCATTTTTAGCTACTATCCTTTTTGCCTGGACTCCACACTTTTCCGTGGGTGTCTTTCACCCCTCAATGCCCTTGCTAATAGCTTTAGTTGAAGATGAACAGCCTTAGTTCCTCCAAGAGGTCCCGCAGGATATCACTACATAGTCCATGAAAGGTTAACTCCCACCGATGCATTACAAATGCAGCAATTAAAATGAGGGAGGCAGTTCTAGTGGAGGGGAAAGAGGATTGGTTTCCGAGTGCAGGTCTCTTGAATGAGAACCAAGGCATGGCATTGCCACCTGTTGATTTTATTCCTCCCTGCTGCATAAGAAGTGGTGTGTTAGAGGGCAATGCTGTCTCGAACTGTACTGAAACCTGCAGTGTGACTGGTAGATCATGGCCATGAGAAAGCTAGTTGCCTAGGGAATGCATAGGCGAGAAGGGGGGGTAGATGGAGTGAATACTCCAGCGAGAGTCTCTCCCCCAGATAGTAGCATCTGTGTCAGCCCTTGTGCAGCTCTCCTCAGCCTGTCAGACACCATTACTGAAGAGACATCTCTCCTGACAGGGCCCGGGAGCTCCTCGCGGAGGAGAGGCTTGCTCTAATCAAGAGCAGACTGCCAAGCGGTTAAAGAGGGAGGCAGAAGCCAACCCCCTCTCACCATACACAGCAGCCACCCCCTCTCTCCCCTGCACTGTCAGAGGCAGGCAGCCTACACTACTCTGGTGAGGGCATCCTGGCGATGGGGAATGTCACTCAGTCAGACAACGGCAGGCACGTCTCTGTCTGTGGGGCGGAAAGAATACATCATCTGGAGAGACACGCAGCAGATTTTTTTCTGTCCCTCTCTCAGGGATATCGTGGCTGATCTGTTTCTTTTTTCTCTCTGTGGCCCTCTTTCACCCACCCTCCCTCAGAGCTGTCATAGATAATGTGCATCTTTGAGAAGGCTGGGGCTGAATTCAAATGTACTGAGACAGAGTTGCTCTCTTGCTCTCCCCGATAAGACTGAAGTTGAATTTATCACTCTGGAAGGCTACCTTAATCCCTTTTTCAGAACTGGTCAGAACTGCCTTGTGTCTAACCCACGGGGCAGGTTCTAAGGCACAGCAGATTAAGCAATGAGCGCTTTGGAATAAAAAGACAGCAAGGCATGCACTGAAGAACGTGCTACCCTTGTGTCATTGCATTAGACCTTCCCATCACTGCTCTTACTAGTGAACTAATTATCTGACAAAAGGCTCGATTTTTCCATTGCCAGTCCCAAGGGGCTTTAAACATGTCAAGAACACTGTACCAGACATCCATCACACCGGAGGCTTGTCTGGCAGGAAAGCGAAGCACTCATATATGGAATCACAGACAAAGCTTCTGTCTTTTGTCATAAGCCCCAGGTGGTACTCCCTGGCGGTGGGCGCATTCAATCACCTTTGTCCACTCTGTCCACATTGCAGAAGTGAAGTTGTATAGAGCTGACCTTCAGTTTCCAACAAAAGACCGCTCGATGGGAGGATTGTGAAACCCTCAAATGGAGCACTACAGGTTCCGAATGGCAACGCTGTGGAATCCAAAGAGCCCATGTCCTGGCATGCCCTTCCTCTCCTTGGGGCTCGGTCTCTTTGACAGATTTGTTCTTCTGATAAGGATCAGATGCTGTTAACTGATATGCACCAGATAGCACAACTGCAAACTTACACGGAGGGTGGAAGGTGGGGGGGTCTGAGGCAGACTGCTTGTCTGCGACTGTGTCTCTGCACATGTCAGGTTAAATTGAGTGAGTATGTGCGTGCGTGTCCACGTCTGCGCTCCATGCCTCTCCCCTGGCTGTTTGCAATCATGGCCTCTCACTCACAGTGCACTTTCCCCATCACCGCGCGCTCTCATGTTTCTCGGCTTGTGCTGTCTCAGCCATCTTAATGCGCCCGAGGGTCAGTTCGCACAAAGGCATTTTGGGTGAAAGAAGGGGTACATAATGTCTAATGATGCAAATGGATTGGATCATGTTGCGCAATGCATAATTAACTCGGTATTCCCATTTCCTATCAAGCTGTTGAATATCCAGGGAGGAGTCAAGTATGCGAGGATGCTTTTCTTACTCCCTTTGCTACATTAGTGGGTTGCAGGCTGGGGGACCATATGGAAGCCTGGCATAAGCCCTCGAGACATCTTGTCGTTTTGAATATAACATGCTTAGATTTCACACTCACTCGCTGACTCGCTTATGAGGACCTCGCTTATGAGCCTATTTTCTGTATATAAATATGTGCACACACACTAAATTAATCATTTGGAGGTACCACATATGGTACCAACATTTTTCACACAACATTGGGGCTTAGACACACAGGCACATACTCATGCATGCCATCCTTCTCACCTTGCTCATTCAGCCCTCACACAGCTGTTGGAGAATAAAGGTCTTCTTTCTTTGGCACCTCGGAAACTGTCTCCAGAGCTCTTAGACCTCAGGCTGACCTGATGGCTGTGCGACCAATTGCTGTTCCTGATGTCCTACAGGGGCTAACACAGTCTTATACAGCTTTGAGTCTGTTTTATCACTGCACTGATCTCTGGCTGCTTTGCACTATCCCCTGTGTCTGACTCTAATTGCTTGTCTCAGTACAGTCTGTTCCCACTGCCTTCCAAGGCACATCTCGTTGTGCAAGCTTATTCGGACTCGCCACACTCAGTATGGATGGATTGACTCGTCTTTGGATGAAAGGACTATTTTTTTTGGCACTGGGCGGATGACTTGGTGTCCTAATGGCTGGACTGATTAGTGCTTAAGCAGGAGGCAGGATTGAATTAAATGATGGATGGACTGAAAAATGAATTCGGGGATGGGTAGTCACATGCTTCAAGAGGTAGTTCTTGCACCAGAGTACACCAGCACGCCTCTTACATCATCTACCCCCTTGCTATTTTCTCTACACTTTCCTTTATCGAGAGTACATATGAACATATGACAGACTTAGTGGAAATAATGTCTTGTGCAAGAGTGTCAGTGTTATGATACTTTGGTCAGTGCATGGTCAGTGACGTGTTTCAAATACTGACCTCTTTGCTGGGCAGTGTATTCCTTCACTAAACCGGCATAACAGGTCCTAATGCATGAGGAACCAAATGAGGAATGTGTGTGAGAGTGAGAGAATGACTTCTCTCTTGCAAGCAAGAGTCACAGCAGCCCCTGCAGGGCATGGGTGGAATTACCACACACCAATTCCGGTGTCAGAGATGTGTTTTGTGCTTTGTGCACTTCAATGATAAAAGTCTTTACTCTCACACACATCAAATTGACAACAATTTTAGCATATTGATCCACAGTCTGCACAAAGCTTACTGATGTCAGTGCATATATGATTAGGATTTTGTAACAATGCCTTTATAAGTAGGACTGGTATTCCTCATCTTTGGGTGTGGCAGTTACTTGGCCTGTGTATGTGCCAGAGATATATTGGTGACATATTTCTGTTGTTTTTGAACATATGTTGCCTAGCCTTATGGCCCTTAATTATGACAACCTCTTAGTATCTTCTCACTCTACCTCGGTCAGTCTTCGGAATTTGGAATACATCAGGGCCTGACTGTTAAGGAAAATTTGTACCGCCAACATAATGATTAAATCTACTTTTTATTGAATTTCTTGATATATCATTATTTTTCTTCAGCTTTTTGTCAGAATATTATTATGTTTAACTTTCAGCTAGGTTTGGTCATTTACATGGTTTTCTAGTGTTCAGATTTGTGTTTAAATTCACCAGTTCTGCTGTCACCTAGTTAAGCTGTGGGCTTCATAACAGGTGGCACAACTTTATATTTTGCCTTCTTGTTGGAAGGTCACAGCCTTGACGCTAATTAGTGGTGCTTCACTGGCAATATTTTTGTTGATAATAATTCAACCACTGATTTAGAATTTCAGCTGACATCATCTGCCTTTCAATCTTATGATCAAGACCGAATATTTTCTGTTTAGCTTGTTTTTTGTTGTTATATGGTGAAATCTAATGTATTACATAACCTTAATCCTACATGGCTTTCTGCAGTCCTGACCTGTCAGCAAGCCCACACACTATTTCACCTCCATGCCTCTCTAAAGGCACCCTGAATCACCCGTACAGCTGTTTCATTCACATTCCAACTATTTATGCCCTGAAAACAGTTCACAGCTTGTCAGTCCTTTTTTGTTCGCCCATAGCTTTGCCAGACTGCACAGCAACTCCTTTGGCTTCGGGGGAAAAGTACCCATCGTTTTCCTCATCGCCGGCTGCACTTCCTAAAGGATGGCGGTTTTAATACCCTCCCTTCCCTCAGGGAGCTGAGCATAAAAAGACCGAATCGCAGGAGCTTGGCAAAACAGGCGCCTCTCAAGACACCCCGGGGTCCTGCAGGGCAACTTTCGCACTGTTGCATCATGTCTAGCTAAAAGGGAAGGTTTGATTGAAAACTCTGAGCTGTAGAGATGCAGACAGGGAAGAGGGGTTTGAAAGCTGGGTGAAGGCAACTCCCTAATCTCTATCTTCTCTTCCCCTTCCCCTATTTCTCTCTCTCTCTCTGCGGTCTCTCTCTCTCTCTCTATCTCCTCCCCTTACCTCTCTCAAACTCCCCCTCTGATTCCCTTGCATCTATTTTGAGACCGCAGAGTCCTTCATAAGTTCCCGTCCTTTTCTCGTGAGATTTTGCTATCTCTTTACTCCCTACAATCTCCACGGTGCACTGCTCTTGCTGAGTGGCTTGGAGCGGTGTTGCAATCTTTTAATACAACCCCCCTCTTTCTCTCTCTCTCTCTCTCTCTCTCTTTCTCTTTCTCTCTTTCTCTCTCTCTATCTCTCTATCTCTCTCTTTCTCTCTCTCTATCTATCTCTCTCTCTCTCTCTCTTTCTCTCTCTCTCTCTCTCTTTCTCTCTCTCTATCTATCTCTCTATCTCTTTCTCTCTCTCTCTCTCTCTCTTTCTCTCTCTGTCTCTATCTCTCTCTCTCTCTTTCTCTCTCTCTATCTATCTCTCTATCTGCCCATTTATCTCATTTATCCTAGCATATCCATCTCTTCCTGTAGTTGTCCTCTAATGTTGATTAATTTGATGGGAGTGAATCATTTGTTTCAGTAATGATTTTCATTAAGAGGGAACCATACACAAAATCTGTAAAAGTGGTCCCTAATGAGACCGTTCCTTCGGCTATTTTCTACACAGATTTTATGTAATCCCTCGACTATGTTAATACGATCAACCTCCACCTCGTCCATCTATCCATCCACTGCATCCAAAGCACTGGCTTATCCACCCGCTCTCTTTCTCCATTTCATTCTTTCCCTCTCTTTCTGCCTCCCCCTTGATCTCCCACTCAACCGGATCCCTTGCACCACTGCCAGCCTTGGCTCTGACTGCTCCCCTACTGCATTATACCGCCTCTCGGCCGATAAAACAGCAGGCGCAGAGAGGGCTCCAGGATCGATGGGCACGGTTCTTTCTCTGACCCCATGCCGGCTGGCCTCCGGCCATATGGCCCGCTCAGCCAACCTGTGAACAGACAGGCCAGTACTGCCCTACACCGCACCCGCCTCTCTAGGGGTTCTAGACCTGCCATGTGCATGGCATCGGGCACAGACAGACTTTCTCACACTCACCGGGCCAGGTGTGTGTACCATCGTCCCATTCTCCAGAATACCCGTATGAGGTATGGATGTGCTCCAGTTTTCACCAGGCCACCCACTTCATGTGCAGGAAATGAGGGAGCAAGGGCAAGCAAGCCCTCCCCATCGCTGTAATGCGGCCAGAAGTGACTGAAACCTTTCCTGGCTGAATCCTATTTCAGTGTGTGGATTTCTGGAGCGTGTTTCTCTCAAAGAAGGGTAGGAGTTACGGTAATAGATACTGCCGCAGACATCATCACTGAGATCTCAGAACATCGGGTTTGATTTTGGCTTTCGTTTTATATGGCTTTGGTTGTACTGACACTCATTTGCTCAGTTCCACAGGCTTAAAACCACCATCCTTAAGGTACCTTTGAACTCTTCTTCACTTGTATCGCAAATGCTAATAAGCCAGATGTGTTGATGCGTTAGAGCTAACGACTTGCGGGTGCATCTCGCATCTGTCCTGGAATGTTGCCTCACGGTTTTGTCATCCTGAAGACACACACTCTCTCTTGCCATCTGAGAACTTGAAGCTCGAAGCTGCCAAGATATATTTTAGTCTTCCATACAGTGCCCTCATTTACATTCTGCACACACGTACACACGTCTCTATATTCCCTTATGCTAGATGTTTACCCAAATGCCTTCCCTTAAAAAAAAAAGAAAGAAAAAAAAAAACAAGAGTTGCTGAAATAGCTGAGTTCAGCTTGGGGGTATGTAGGCCAACTTTATGTTCATTTGCTTTAAACATCAAAACGATTTCCTCCCCAGACTTTGTTTCATCATGACGCTGGGTTGCTGAATAACGTGAAGCCTGTATCAAAGTAAGCCTGAAGGTGGAGAAGACGTCAAAGGTTTAAGGGAGGTATTTCAGATGCATATTTGTCTCGGACTAAAGCAGAGATTTCCAGCAGGTCTTCCTTTTTGATCGGCTTTCCTTTGCACTAAAGCTGACTTACTATAGACATGGATCTCAGTTGCAGCTTTCTTTAGGGGGAGGACCCCCATACTTGACAGGCATGATACTTTTCGTGCTTAAAACACTCTTTTTCAGGAGTATGTGAAGTGGAATAACTTAAAGAAAGTCCCTGAGGGTGTTAAATGACGTGGAATAATGGAAGCTTTATTAGTGGTCATTTAAATGTCTGTTTGGATCAGGAAAAGTGAATTCATGCCCTGTAACTCAGGGTAAGTGATATTTGTAAATGTTTGTGGAGAGTCAGAGTGGGTAGTTGGTAGGGCAGAATAGGGGTCAGTAGCGGGTGGGTAGCGCTGTCACCTCACGGTAAGAAGGTCCTGGGTTTGCTTCCCAGGTGATAGTCCTTTCTGTGTGAGTGTGCATGTTATCCCTGTATCTGCTGGATTTTCTGGTTTCCCCCCACAGTCCAAAGACCTACATGTCAGGTGAATTTGAGATGCTAAATTGCCCGTAGGTGAACGTGTTTGTGTATCTGTCCTCTGATAGACGGGTGACCTGTCCAGGATGTTTCTCCACCTTTCTCCCTGCGGCCACTTAGATGGACTCCAGCATCCCCCGTGACCCTGGTTAAGGATATGCGTTTCAGACAATGGATGAGAAAATCGAACCAAAATAATCTATGGTATAGCAGTGCTCCACATTAAATGAGAGTTAAAATGACCTGTTTAATTGTAAGAGTTAAACAGAGTTTGGAATATGGTCATGTAAGAATTACACTTTTGGTTTTCAAGCCCACACAAATGACCTAGAAAAGTGAAGTAGAAGGAAAATGTATCATACAGGCCATTTAAAAACACCTCATCTAATCAGGGTATTTAATTGTTAATGATTAAAATCATTAGACATTTGTTGGATTACATGAAGACCTCGGTTCATTAGAACACCCAGTAACTCACTTGGAGCGATGATTGGTCACCCTGTTAGAAACACTGTTACTAGTTACAGGCTTATTTGCATATTGCAGCCGTTTGTGAAATCAGAACTGCAGGGAACGATATTGCAATAATGAGTAGGAGATGATGTATTGTGCAGCTCTACTGAATAACATGTAAATCTGATCTCGCGGTGCTCGGAGCACCATGCTGATGAGAGAACACCTGAAATGAAAACATGTTGGAGCCAAACAAAATCTAAATGAATGAAATGAGATAAGACCCATGAGGAATCCTTTGCCTCACAGGAGGTAAATCGTTTTATCTAATAGCTGCTGTTTGCTCACCATCCAGCCTGAATGGTCTATTAAGTCGAATTTAATTCTATATTGCTTAAGTGTATTTAACTAGCTGGCTAACATCACCCAGTGTTTCCTGTAGAAAGTGTGTTTGTGTGTGTGTGAGAGAGAGAAAGAGAGAGAGAGAGAGAGAGAGAGACAATGAGAATTTGTCTTTCAAATGTCCTCATAAAAACAGAAATTCAGGAAAATCAGTATAACTGAGGCATTTTACAGCTTGTCACCAAGAAATGTGCTGTTTTCAGAAAAAACTGAAAATGCCTTTTGGCCAACTTTTACTGAGGTTAAGGTTAGGGTTAAGTTTAGGTGTAGTGTGGTTGAGATACAGCTTTACACAAGTCAGTGGAATGTCCTCACAAGTAGAAGTGTGTGTGAGTAAGAGTGTGTGTGTGTGTGTGTGTGTGATGCCCTGCTGGTAAAGCCATTTGATGTAGCAAAGTGTACACCCTTAGTCTGTGTTTCATGTTTTTTGTTTTCATTTACAATGTATTATTATTTTAACCCTCTGCTCAAGCAACAGAAAAATATCTGTTATGTTATTAATATTCTGCACATGTTAGATAGCATACATTGAGGCCTGTTATTTGTGTTAATATCTTCAGTGTTAAAATTGTCAACATTTGGGTTTTTGTTTTAATAAAATGTTATCAACTTGAAGATAAAATTTTTGCATTTTATCAACTTGAAGAAACAATCAACAGATTCTAAAAATAATTCTAAAACTAATTCTTTGCAGCGCTAGTAATTTGAGAAAGGTAGCTGGTCATGTAGCGTTAGGGTTTTAATGGCCCGTCAGTAGATATATTTCTAATTGAATCTGAATTACATTCTTACCTTCCTAGAAATAACTGAAGGGAGTTTTAAAGGTATCCAAACCACTAATGCAGGTCTTAATCTGTTTAACCGTAGCCTGGACGTAACCTAAAATCCACTTTCTAATGAACTGATAAATTAGATCTGATGTGCTACAGCAGGAGAAATGTTTGAGTAGCCTGCTGGCACTAAAAAGTGCTTTTCTGTGCTGCTTGATTGCGTGGCTCGGGTGTCTTCACAGTGTGGAAACCATCCAGCTGGGAACCTCTGAACTGAGCTGGGCTGGCGGGGATTCCCCCTTTAAATCCGCTTTAAGTTCAGAATAAGGCTTAATCTAAGCTTTAGCCTTTATGAGTTTCCAAAATGACCAAATCAGAGATGCTGTCAGTCTTCCTGTACACATCTGTGTGAAAAAAAGTGTGAAAATCCAGGGCTGTGCCTAAACCATGAGATACTTGCTATGTTGGTGGCGCTGAACTATATGTAAAGGAAATATAGTGTATATTTGGCGACTACAAATTGTGAAATTGTCTGACGCTGTCATTTTTTTGTCCTACCAGTGTAACAATGACTATTTCCCGGTGTGCGGCTCCAACAACGAAAACTACGACAACGAATGTCTTCTTCGGAGGGATGCCTGCAAACAACAGACTGAGATCCTGGTAGTCTCCGAGGGATCCTGTCCTGTCGGTAAGCTTGTTCAGGGTGTGTGTTTACTTCACTCTTCTTTGTGTGTGTGTTGTTTGTTACTTAATTTCACTCTCGTTGCCATGCTGGTGATGTCAGGCCTCATCTCTGTTACTGGTGATGAGAAAGGTGGTAAAGGTTTCAACAAATTTAACAGCCCAAGTATGTTCCTTAATATAGCCTAGAAACAACTGGCATTTAACCCTTCAGCATGTAACGTCACATGGTTGTACTGAGGTTGTCCTGAGTACTTTCCATTAAAGTGAAGCGTCACACCGGTGTGATACTTCTCTAACCCTAGCCCTAACTGCTGATCAACACTGCAGCTTCATGGAGATTCAGGATTACGGTCGATACGCCATTGTCCTTACACTCAGATTTTTATACTTATACTTCAGTCCATCAGTAACTAAACCACACTAAACTGACGCACCAACTGACAGACGGAGCGAGCGCCATGCAGGACAGTCAACAGCACAACACATACAACCAAGAAACACGAATTCACTGTTTGATGCTGCAGTTATACGCCCTTATAAACCATCTTTATTGAGTAACTATCGCCATAACCATGGCACCATAACCATCGCAGCCACGGCTTGTGCTGTCATACGACAAATGTGATCATCCTGTGGACGGAGTCATGAAAACTGCATCTCTGCAGTCAGATTAACAGTCAGGTTAATTTTGGACTGGAGCACAAATAAAAATGAAAAAAAAAACTCAATACAATGAGTAGAACAGTAAAAAAAAAAAACATGCACACCTTCAGTTTCACACTGAAGGTGTGCATGTTCAGTGATGTTCTTCATC
This sequence comes from Hydrocynus forskahlii, assembly GCA_037974365.1. NCBI lineage: Eukaryota > Metazoa > Chordata > Actinopteri > Characiformes > Alestidae > Hydrocynus > Hydrocynus forskahlii. The sequence goes on from JBBPCX010000002.1 coordinate 5,671,679, forward strand.
TTCTTTAAAAAAAAAATACAAAAAGATCAGGAGCACCCATAGCCTCCTCCGCCCTCCGAGAACGGAGGCATTTCTGCAGTGCAGTGTCGAGATTCCAGGGGTTTAATGGGGAGAAGATCTAAGGCTTTTGCTCTAACCTCTTTTGCCTGATTAGGAAGCAGTCTGAGCATATGGTACCACAGCACCTTAGAAATTAGGCTGCTAGTCATGTAGGTTCATTGCAATTTGCTTACCAACCTAATTTGGAGGTAGAAGATGCATTGCTGCGTGCGCTTCATAATGTTTACGAACTCTTGGAAAGGATGTCTGTGAGTTATTTCTATGTGCTTTTAAGTGGCCTTAAAGTACAAGGTATGAAGATTCCACTTCTTCATATAAAACTGGTATTAGATTGTGTGCAAAAATACGCTTAAAGGCAGTGCAGTTCAGTCATAAGCATCTGTCTGGCAGCTCTGATGGTGTGGCTCCAGCACACTGGGTTTAAAATGGGACAGTGACTCAAGGCACAAAGTGCAAAATGTCAGCTTGAGTTTTCAAAGTCTATATACTTGCTTGCAAATCCTTTGCAATTGACGACTGTCTGAAATAATGCGGCAGATAGACATCGCCAGACGCCAGCTTCCCTAGTGCTTCTCTGCCAGGCCTCTAATGCAGCCATTTTCAATTTTCATCCTGCTCTTTTCAGGGTGATTTTGGCTTTAAGTCTTGACTTCAGTAAGTGCAGGGCTGCCCGGTGAGGTGCAGGTCAGTTCATTGGCTCAGCCAGTCAAAAACCTTTGCTTTTTTGGCCTTGGAGGAGTCCATAGCAATATCTCTCAGGTCTCAATGTGAGGCATCATGTGAGGCACTGTGTAAGGCACCATCCAGCAAGGCTTTCTGAGGCGTTTGCTTGAGGTTAAGATGCTTCCGTTCACATCTGCTGCCAGCAGTGATTTTTAGAGAGTAGGAAAATCGAGTAATATATTTTTATGCCTCTCTCTGAAGTTATTTGTTTCCATATTTAATCCTTCAGTTGAGAATTTTTTTTGTTTTTTGTTGGGGTTTTTTTTTTCTTTTTTTTTCTGCACTTCTACGCATTTCTTTTTTTCGTGCGCAGCAGTTTCAGAGCAGCAATTTCATGTGGACGGCAATTTTACATGGATACTTTGATGATGTAAATGGATCCAAGCTCTGCAGGGTTGTTTTCTGGTGTTGCTTTGACACGTATCACAGCGTCAGACAGCGAGTCTGTGCTTCTTCGTAGTGTGTGTTGTGCTCTTGAACCCTACACTTTATTATAGATGGACTTATGCTGCATGTTTTTTCTGTGCTTCTATGGCTTGAAATAGATTATCCAAACTCAGAGACACTGAACATTATCAGCGGGGAGTGCACTTTTATTAAAAGCTATAGTTTTTCAATTTGGGAAACTGTCCAGCATGGATTAGTCTTTTAGAGTCCTGTAGGGAAATGCTTTCACAAACTAATGTGACACAGTACAACTTTTGTTATTTTTTGTGGAGGTTGTAGAGTTGTTTGGATTTTGGGTGTAATTTAAATAATTCCAGATGTGACTGAAAATGCACAACCCCTACAGACTCAACACTCACAGAAGCAAAATCAATAATCAGCTGTAGAGGTTTTGTGAGTTCTCTTGTTAATTCTTCTAAATATAGCTGAGAAACAACTGAGAAGATAATTGTCCAATTACCTTTGGTGCTTAAAATAAGACGGAAATGTATAAAGGGCTGTAATTTGATTACTCCAAAATGGACATGAATACCTTTGAACTAAAGTTGATTTGCTGCTCTTTACTCCATTGAACTGAACTACAGAACCAAAATAACCAGAATTGTGTCACTGTCCAATTACTTGCAGACTGCTGTATATTATCTTCACTGCATGCCTAATCTCATAATTAGGCACAATGAGAAGCTAAGTTGTTTGCTAATTGTTTTTGTGTTTCTGGAGGAAATGACAGTGCAAATCAATACCACTTGCCCATGTTTGTTGTCGGTGTTATGAATGCTCAAAGTTCTTTGTTAATTACAAATGTGTGCTTTGTAGAAAAAGACGAATGTCTCTTTAAGCAATCAAGAAATCCAGTCAATTATATCAGAATCATTACAGCGCCTGTACGAAGTGAAGGAATTGACCTGCCGTCAGCATTGCAATATACAGTAAGGCTGCACAATGTATGTTATTGGATATTAATGTACTGACTTTTGCAATATGGCATTTATATCACCCTGCAAACGAGAGCTTGGGCAATATGCATGAAATTGGGACCGATTATCAATAACCATAAATATTGATTTTTAATTCATACATGTTTTACAGGGACATACAGTAAATCCTGAGGCAGAACAAAAATATGCATATTGCATGCCAAAACAAAAGGTTTTGTCAAAGACACACACATTGCAATAAACTGATGTTTTAGGATTGGTACTGTTCTTGGCGGTGTTTAACTGATCATAGTGACTCACAGGACCACCCGCCTCGGTGTGTGCAAATGAAAAAAGTCAGGAATGGAGTCAGATCATGGACCGACACAAAGAATATTTAAGTTGACAATAAGGAAAGAAAAAAGTGATAAATTCCACTTATTGATTTAAATAAGTGCATTCCAGTCCTTAAATGGGTCATATTAGTGATTGAATTAATGGTTTGAATTCCATACATATTAAAAGCATGGGGTGGGTGATGTGGCAAAAATATGCACAATAATGCCACTATGAATATAAAATACATGGCACAATGCACAGCAATGAAACTTACTTTCTCAGTTTGGATAGAACAGACAAAAAACTAGTTTCAAAATACTATCAAGACTACTAAAACAATGAATGTTTCACATACTGAGCTTCAATAATGAGAATGAAACAGGCCTGACGCTATTTTTGTATTGAAACCTCGCAGCTTTCAATACTGACGTCATCTACAATATGCTCAGAAAAGCATGTTATGACAAAATAGCAATAAATATATTCATATTGTCTCCGTGTAGATGTAAATGTGTCAGTTTTAATGACACCACAAACAGTAACTTAACTGTGAGCCTTTGAAATATTAAATTGCCATCAAATTTTCATTCAAAAATTGTGAGAAAAATGTGTTTTTCAATAATGTGATGACACTGAGTAGATGACATTGATCCAGTTGAAGCCTAGTGAGCTAACAGGTAAAGCAGACAGACGTTTTAATTTTCTCATTTTAGACTCTGATGCACAAAAACACATGCATACAACAGCAGCAATGTAATCGAAATATGGTACTGCATTATGCCCACATTGTGCAGGCAGAAGGACTGGTAATAAAATGAAAAGAAGGCAGCACCCTGAACAGCTGACAGGCATCTTTCCCAAGTGAAAATGAAACCACAGATGATTTATTAAAAGCTTTAATAATGTCTTCTTGCAGAAAAGGGCAGCCGAAACTTCTAAATGCTTCAGATTTAATATTTTGACTGTAGTGCCTGATGTAAAGAGTCTCACACACTGTCTATTTTAATAGAAACACCGCCTTTGCGTTTCCTCTCATTGAAAACTTTATGAGATCCATGGACACCCTCCATTGGTTATTTTCTGATCACAGGAGCAGAGTTGACCAAACATGATTTTGTCCAGTGAAACATTCAGAGCACAGCAGTGACAGTGACGCGGTGGTGGGAGTGGGGCTGACAACGAGTGTGTCAGACACAATGGTGTGGGAGTTTTTTGCTATGTCATGTGTCACTTCTAGATAGACACTCAAAAATATCCAGCCGAGAGCGTCACTGTGGTCAGAAACTGACCGTTAATTAAGTCAAGCCAAGTAGGTGTTTGTCAGTTCACCTATATACACAGTATGCATTGAATCCAAACAACATTCCTCCAGGACCACCATGTTCATGAAGGACCTCCACATTCCTTCAGGATCACCAAGTTCCTCCAGGACAAAAGCGTTCCTCCAGGACCACAACACTCATCCAGGATCACAGCATTCCTCCAGGATCACAAAGTTCCTCTACGATCATAGTGCAACACAAAGAACAAAAAGAAAAACACCACAAGACTACAGAAGTGCAGGACAGGACTAAAGAGAGAGAGCAAAAAACCCACAGTTCAGTAATTTACAGGACAAACAACACACAGTGCAGGAACAGAAACATTATATTCGAACAGCAGTCATTAAATTAGCAAAATAAATGTTAAGAATTGCAAAAAAAATGAATATTGAGGCAGACAGTAGTAAATAATTGGAAGTGCAAAAAGCAAATAGCAGCAACAGGATTAGAGCAAAATTACAGTATATCATAAATACAGGGTACTTAACAGGCTGGAGAATGGTTAGGCGGGGGTTTCAAATAAAGTGGCCACTCAGCGAACTGAGTAGTGTTAAAAATTACAGCTCATTATAGATTTATCTCATTCATGCACACGCAGAGCACTTGCCCCTTTGCCCCTTAATGAGCGCAATATTTATTTATTTTGACTAAAGCTTCTGTGAAGAAGAAAAGCAGAAGTTTAAATAATGAACAATTTAATGCAAGATTTATGCTAAAATGATGTCCTTCAAAGGTCAACAAATTCATCATTAACAATTCTGGAATACTTCAGCAGGCTTTTTTACTTCACCTCAAGCCCTGCTTAGATTTCTTATCCCTCCAATGCCTGCTTAGCAACTATCGCCATCCACCCTTACCTCAGCGTATTTTACAGGTTTATTTTGTACATAAATCTGGATATGCAGTCTTGTAAGATATGACCATATATGAAATCCAGATCGAAAAGATGGTGTTTTCTTACCCATTTCTAAAAAAAAAAAATACATGTCATCTTAGGATTCATCTGTGTGGTCAAGCTGACCATCAGATGAACCATAATCAATGACAGCAGTGTTTACCCAGTCATTTACTGAGTCATATCATTTGCTGTTTAGTGGGAGCTAGTTTCATGAATACGAAAACACCCTGGAAGAAAAAAAAAAACTCACATGTAATTTTAGCTGGCAAGGCTTGTTTGCCTAAAATGGGTGAGGTCCACTCAAAACGTTTTTGTGGGTTTATGTAGACAAAAGAATTGTCATTCACATTTTCACAACCATTTTACCTCTGAAAATTTAACAAGCTGTTCTTGGTACTGTTCCTTTATGAAATATGTAAATGAGCTCTGTTCCATTTACTTAATTGTATTGTGCATCATTTGGAAAGCATTCCAGGATGAAACACTACTCATGACTTCAGAGTAAATGGGTGGGACTAAACTGATGTAGGCTGAATAGGTGGAAATATGTAAAAGTGTTAGGTTTTTGACATCACTAAAACAGTGACTGAAACATGGGTTTTTGTAGTAAATGGTACATTAAAAAAACAAGCTTGCTGATTTAAACATAGTGAGAAAAAATAGTTTTTCTGTATAGTAACATCTTTGCGTAGATGAAATGGACTAATCCAGCTTGGGCCGAGGTAGAGCTTATAGGCCTTTTAGTTTCTCTCATTTTTACACTCAGGTCCTGATGCATAAACACCCAGGCAGAGCCGAAAAACAATGGGCAAGCTGATCACTAACTGGGTCCTTGGAGGATTGCATATTTCAAATTAGCAAACAGCAAATGCTGTCCATTTTGCATGTTTGCCTTCATGAACATGTAGTCTTGGCCATGCAAAAATACACAGCATTAATGTGGTCATTACTGTTTTACCATATTGTTTTATTACCCATTAACACACATAACGTTGGGAGAATTTAAAATATTTTTATCAACACATCCAGCCAATAGCGAGTTAGCCCCTGGAACCTGAAGGCCACATTTTGTGTACTGTGTGCCGATGCTCAAGGCATCATTACTACAGATTTATTTAACTTACACATGTAGTACATTTATAACAACAATCAGCATGACTTGCCCTTTGTTGCTATTAAAGCAAAGCATCCGCAAGTAATGCAGCTCTAAAAACAACCGATGAGTCACACGGACGGGACAAGTTTAATGCATGGTTTGTGTTTGGGTATTTTTTCAGTCTGTGTGTTCTTAATAAGTGGAATCAAAGCTCTGAGTACAACTTATCAATCAAACTGAATGAATATATAAACAGATAAATTAATCAAGAAACTAATAATAAAGTTGGGTGCGGTATGGTTGGCGAGGGTGGAGGATGCTGTGGCCCTTACTATCCATAAAGGGAGCCTTAGAGCCTTTAAGAACATTTGGTTTAAATAACTGTGCAATAACCTCTGTTGACTCTTTCCTTTTTTTTCTTATCACTGTGTATTAAAGGTTAGTCATTGTTTTTTCTTGAATGTTTCTTCTTGAGCATCATCGAGCCAAACTTGAAATGCTGAGAGAAATTTATCTTTTCAGCGATCAAGCCAGCAGAACCTTAATCATACACACCCAAGTGGAGACTGTCTTGCCAAAAGTTTGGTCAAGATGTCAGGCTTTCAGGAGTGTATTAGTCTTCAGCCTTTCAGTTCCTACCTTTGGAATGCTGAGGTGCTCAACAAGCCATTTTACGGCTTCCGTTCCTGCCACTTTAGAGGCCGCCTGCTAAAGTGTTTGCATCTCCACCCCATTGAAATCATAATACTTGACCAGCAGCTGCTGTGACTGTGAGTGGGTCTTGTGTTCAGGAAGAATATGAGAATAGGATGCTTGATCTCGCTTCGGATTCCACTATTTATAGCGATCCTACTCTCAAAAACGGATCCGAGATTGGCCTTCGCACTCCTGAGCGCTCCGCAGACGCCGGCCCTGGGGCCATTCGAGACGGCTTCGAGCTCGAAGACTTCTGTTTCGTGCTGTAAATAACTGTAGGCTCATGTGGTTTGGAAGCCTGACTTTCTAAGTGACTTTTAATGGTGACCTCTTACTTGCATTAAGTTTATTCGTAGCCCTTAGAACACGAGAAGATCCATGCCATCAGCACAACAAATGGTAAATTCTCCTTAAATGGAAGTTCCCTCGGTTTGTGTTGATGCTCGAGGTGTCAGACGTCATGCTGAACTTTGTTTGGTGTTTCTATGTCATGTAGAACCAAAGTTATTGTATGTCACACACAAATGAACCATGAAGAACAAAAATGGCCACATTTATTTTAGGTCTTCGAAACAAACGCACAAGAACTTCGAGCCCGGGAGAACTTTCGGGATAGTCTCCGCCCACAAGTGGGTGGGGAAACCCCACAGGGAGAGGGGGTCCTAAGAGCGGCCGAGCAAAAGAGCAGCAAACGCTGAACTTGTAGGAGAACAAACACTGGATTGTTTAGATTGTTTCACACCATTTTTTTTGTTGAAATCAGATTGTACTAATACACTAAGGGTTCTAAGGGTTAAACTGTCCACTGGCCTCTTCCTCAAAGAGCAGCACCCAAACAGCCCTGGCGAGGTCTTGGGTAGCATTGCTGCAGAGAGACAGATGTTTGCTGCTCAGGCTGTTGCTGAGTCAGTCCCTTCTAAAGTGCACCTAAACGCTCTAGAACTATTCAGACACACTCAGGGGACACAGACAGAGAGAGAAAGAGAGAGAGAGAGAGAGAGAGAGAGAGAGAGAGAGAGAGAGAGAGAGAGAGAGAGAGAGAGA
>JBBPCX010000002.1:5679320-5707064 GCA_037974365.1 Hydrocynus forskahlii
AGATGTGGTTCTCTCTTGTTTTTTTTTTTTTTTTTTTTTTTTTTTGTACACACACACACACACACACACACACACACACACACACACACACACACACACACACACACAATCGCAGTTCATCCCCAGTCATCTCCTCTCCTGTGGAAACTCACCCACCACAAATGAAATTCAATTACTCTCAGACTCGTCAAATGTTGAGAGAAAGGGATTATCACACAGATGCACACACACACACACACACACACACACACACACACTGTATGTGACGGGTGAGTGACAGCTCAGCCTGCATTGCTCCACATGGATATGAAGCTCATCTGAAACGTGTCAGTGTCTCTTTCTCTTTCTCTCTCTCTTTCGCTCTCTTTCTCTCTCTCTCTCTCTCTTTCACTCTCTTTCTTTCTCACTGTTCTCTCTCTCTCTCTCTTTCTGTGTTCTCTCTCTCTATCTCTCTCTGTCTCCTGGAGCTTCAGCTGCGAGGCAGTATTAACATCCTTTTTTTCTATGTTTTCTGCATTCTCTCGCTCTGTGGTCGCTTTTCATCCCGTTTCTGTCATTATCCGTCACTGCGAGGCTCTTGCCACCTGCTTTGTTTTTCTAGATTACAAAACTCTTTGATATGAAGAAAATGAAATACAAAGTTTGTTTGAGATGAGGAAGGCGGTAAAAGAAATGCCAGTGACCTTGCGATCGTGCTGGCATTGATCTGATTAATGTGTCTGGACTAAGCCTGGGCGTTACAACAGGACTAATCAAAATCATTTTAACACACCGTTCGCACCATTCACTCAAACCTTGAACAGTTACTTCAGTACACCTTTTACTCACAGGCTGCAGAGGAGAGAGATCTAGTCATTCACTAGTGGTACAAACCAGTGGCACAATTAGAGTTAGAATAGCTATTCCATCAAGGACTAGAAATAGACTGCTTCACTAGACAAATCCAGATTGATTTGATATTAATTTTTTCCCTAAGCCTGGATGCCCCACTTTTCTTGCATCCACTCTGTTATTATTACCCCAGTACACTCTCCATCCCCTTTAAAATCAACATGAAATGAAAACATACCTTGCTATGAGGTCATATTAGGTTTGATGTTTAATATAATGTGATTTTAAACCATGGTTCTTCAAAGTGGGCCCATCTGTCATCATGCATCATGTGTGCCTCCCCTCATTCATCAATAGTCATTTTTATGACCTCAGGACCAACATTGACCCGATATTATTTGAGGAGCAGGCTGAAAATGAGCCATTGGGAAACAATGATCTATGGCTTTTTTCTTGGCTTTTTTCTTGCTTGAGTTTGAGGTAAACAGCACAGAACAAGGGTAGAAATGGGGTAAAAACTTTTGTGCATTTTTCTAAATCAGATGGAATTACCCCAAAGTGTGTCGACAGTGTGTGATCATCTGGAATCATCTGCACCTGTTTCTTCACTGGTTCAGGCCTTAAGTTAGATGTGCTTTGTTCTGCTTGAATGATTCATACGTAGGTCACTGTGTGGCTTCACAAACAAAAACATTTCTCTGAAAGTGGTGAGGTTCAGGGACTGGACTGAAAATGAGAGTCTTTGAAAGTCCATCAGGAAGACTATAGAACTGTTCCTCAAGAACACATTAAAATACAAGAAAGTCTGGATCTTTGGAAGCAAAATATGAAGAAATGACAGGTGGCTCAAGAGTTTTACACAGTACTGTAGTTAACTTAAGCCTTCACAGATAACTTAGCCACATTCATGACAATGCACAGCAAGGATTAGGGTTTTAATACTTCATAGCAGGACAGTGACATAACATACCATGAGTAAGATGTCATTCTTATGTGCACCATTTGTTTATTGCCATTTGTTAGCATTCCTTTCCATTTTTACCTGTTTTTTGTCATTGAACAATTAATAAAAGCCAGTAGTGCAGGCCTGACGATTTACAGGCATTACATGCGAATATAATCGCAAGTCAGGATCTTTGCAGTGGCTCTGTATGTATCTATAAGCATCTCTGTTAAAAGAGCATTACATATTTGATACAGTGCACTTTATATCTATGATTGCCCCATATGTGATGCTTATGTTCTTTACAGCCCTGAAGAAATGCAGCAGTCAATGAATGTTAAGTGAGGCCTTAGGCTGAAAAATAGACGCTTCCTCACAGTGGAGGTCGAGATGGAGCTGGTAGATGAAGGGAGGATGATGAAACTGGGGAGGGAAGAAAAATTGCAGACAAAATGGACAGGAGACACGGTGAGCATCAATAAAATGGGGAGAGAGAGAGAGAGAGAGAGAAAGAGAGTGAACAAGAACGAGGAAGAGGTAAAGTAGGAATGAGAACGGGCAAGAGAGGAAAAAACTAAAGAGAAAAGAGGGAAAACAGGAGAAAGAGAGGTAAACAAGAGACAGAGGAAAAATAACCAGACACAGCAAGCGAGAAGAAGAGACAGAGAATGAAAGAGGGAGAAAATTAAGAAAAGCGGAGGATGAGTGATAGAAGAAGCAGAAGAATGAGTGAGAGAAGGATAGAAAGGAATGGCGATAAAGAGGAATGTATTTGCTTCGGAGGAGGAGGAGGGGTGAGAGAGATATGGAATGATAAGAGGGAGAGGGAGGCGACAATGGTGAGAAATGGGCAAGCTAGCATGGGGAGGAGAAGAGAGAGAGAGAGAGAGAGAGAGAAAATTGGGTAAAGCACAGCAGCATTGTGGTGTGATAAAAATCAAATGTATTTTAATGGTGGGAAATAAATCATAAGGGACGCTTCACAGCCACAGAGGCCTTTAGAGCTCTTACAGCCGAACACACTTGGGGACCGGAGGGCATCAGGCACTTACACACAAACTCGTACAGGGGCTGTCACTATCAATTATAGTAGTACCGGTTTTTTGGCACAAATTTTTTTTAGCTTTACTTAAAAATATGAACAAAGAAGCCTTTAAAAGGCCTAAATAAAAGGCCTATCGTTATCATTATAATGATTATGTTCCCTCGAAGGTTCCCATTTGTGTGGCTTTACGTACCATAAAAAAAGTATTTTTCTTCATATGATCATTATCCTGTCTTAATATCTTAGAGGCTCTTTTGGTGACTGTGCCCTCAAAAGTGATGGATATGCAAATTATCTCTGTTCTGATTGGTACCCTCTATAACTCGTCAGTTATAGAGCAATGTGGGCTGTTTAGAACTGAAGTTTAAAGGGGCAGTGCTAAACTACAGAGGTCAGAACAGACGGCATATATGTAAATGTGTCAATTTGTGATGTGCCTGTGAAAGATTATAATACGCATTAAAATCAAGCAACAAAACAAGGCTTATTCACTGAGAATGTACATTTTAATCAAGTAATCAAGTTTAATTAAATAATGGTCTCAGCCCTAATTCGCACACTCACACGCCCCTGCACAGCCACTTGGGGAGCCTTCACACTCGTATAACAAAAATGGCTAATTGTGGCCTATTATGTAACATGCGATTTTAGACAGTACAGCCACCAGTTTAAATGCTGCAATACAGAAAACCATCAAGGGCCAGAAATAGACTGCTTTAGTAGGCAAATCCACATTGATTTGATATTCATTTTTCCTTAAGCCTGGATGCCCTACTTTCCTTGCATCCATTCTATTATTATTACCACAGCACACTCTCCTTCCCCTTTAAAGTCATCATGAAATCAACACATTTTTGGTTCATCTGGTCATATCAAGTCTGATGTGTCATATCATGTGATTTAAAACCATGGTTCTTCAAGATTCAAGATTAAAGACGTTTATTTGTCACATACACAGTTTTTCACGTGCAGCCTGCATTGAAAAGTAACCCTGAATTGCTCCTGAGACACAAACTGCAAACAATATAAATAAGACAATTCAATCTGTTATAATAAAGAAAAGGCGCCAAAGGCATTGTGGAGTGAGGAGTATTATGGTATGGGGGGAGTATTATGCTGTAGTATTATGGTATGGCGAGTATTATGCTGTCAGGAGTATTATGGTATGGGGAGTATTACGGTGTGGGGAGTAGTATGGTATGCAGAGTATTATGATATGAGGAGTATTACGGTATGGAGCGTATTATGGTGCGGGGAGTATTACGGTACGGGTATTATTATTGTACAAGAGGTATAATGGTTTGGCCGATATTATGGTAGGGGGAAGTTGTTGAGTGAATGTGAACCATTTCACCGAGTTCAGCAGGTGGAATAGATAGTTGCTGATAGTCTGGATTGCTGTGGTCTCACATAGTCTGGATTGCTGTGGATGTTCTGCAGGGAAGGTAGAGCAGATCAAGTGCAGGGTTCTGTGGCGCTGATCACTTGCTGTACAGTTTGCCTCCCCTCAGTCACCATTTGTCATTTTTGTGACCACAGGACCAACATTGACCTGATATTATTTAAGTAGCTGGCGGGGACTCCTGGACATTGGTGGGGAAACGATGGTGAGCTATGGCTTAAATAGTGGCAACAGAGTCTCCAAACGCACACCATCAAGGTTTCCAGGTATAAGGAGTGTATTTTTTTCTTAAATCTTCACATCCCTCTATTAATATTGTTTTTTTTCCAGAGTTCTTGTGTGGAAAATCATCCCATGACACTTCTAGAAGGTCATGATATGGTCAGAATTCACATTTTTGCTTGGCGATCAAAGGTAGTATTTGCATTCAAATAGCTGCAGGCAAAATGGCACACATGAAATGTAAAGTTTTAGTTATTCATACGTTGGTTTATATGCAGCCTTCACTCCAGGGCTGGTTTACAGTCCACCTCTCTGCAGGCCTGAGCAGAAAAAGCACCTGAGTGGTCGACCCAGAGCAGATATACAGCGCCATACAGAAGCTCTATAAACATCTATACCGCTCTGTGTCCAAACAGTAGCCATATTTATCGTCGTGACCAACAGTGTGTCAGAAGGGCTGTAAACCATATTTAATGAATGAAGAAACAACAGTGTATTTGAAAGCCAATGCCACAAACCTTTTAAAAGAACAGACTATGAAAAAAATTACATTTACACCCTCTTACCTCATAGTCGATCAGGAAATGATCTTTCACTTTGCACTGGAGCTATGACTCAGACACTAACAAGTAATGAAGGCTTATGTACATGGGGATAATTGTGTCAAATTGATTTTTATCAAGCCTTTGTTTGGTAAAAAGTCAGCTATATTGGATGGGGTCCAAACGAAAGGGGCCTTTATTCTCATGATGGACAGTGCCGTAAAGTGCAGTAACCCTTGTGCCGTGATTTAACCCTCATGCCATAAAGCTTTTAACGATCACTTTGCAGATGACTTGGACATCCTTGATCAAGAACCTGCTTTGGTGTGGGCAAACAAGACAAACCGAAGTGAACAAACTAACGAGTTTCTTCATTATGCTGAGCATACCACACGCCCTTCCCCTCCTCATTTAAAACACCATTTGGCGGATTTTAATTACAGTCCAGAGCTTTAAAGACTCATACCTGAAGAACCTAGAGACGTGCAATAACCTCATTATCTTGGTTAAGAAAGCATCCCCCTTGGATGTCAACCTTCTTTTTCTCTCTTTATTACTTCTTTATTCCCTTCTTTCTCAACTCCCCACCCCCACATGCCTGTACATTAAATAATCCAAAAACAAATATTATTTGTTGTAATACTGTAAACAGCGATGTGGCCTAATTGCAGTGATTAATCGCACTACCTTAGCAATCCTCGGCAACGGCCTGCTATAGATTTGCAGGCACTTCATTAATCCTAATTACTGTACGAAGAAATCCGTTTACTCTACGGCCAGGAATCCATATAGAGGACCAATTATGTATTTAATGTTGTTAGATTTCCTATAATCAATGCAGAGTGGAGGAGCCAACCACAGAAGGAGAGAATGGGGCTAAAGCCGTTACTTGGGACGGCCATTTTCATTTTCTTCGTCTGTGAAAAGTCATCAGGATTGTGCCCTATAGAACTTTTTGATGAGCTTAACTTTATGTTTAGGTCTTATTCAGCTAAATATCTGTTACATTCAACTTCGCTTTTCACCATCCTTGGATTTAAATCTTAACCTTGTAGAAAGATGAGCTGTTTGGACAAGAGGCCGTTGTTGATGTAAAAGGGCTGAAAATTCAGCCAAAAATTACCTATTAAATGCAACTTTTGCCTATGCTCTCTGTTGACCTTCTACCAACTTAAGCTATATATGTGTGAATACAGTAATGGGCAAAAGTTAAGTCTCATTTCTTCATATTTTCCTTCCAAAGAGCTAGACTTGCTTACATTTTTCTCCAGGCTTCCTGAAGGACTTTCAAAGTCTCTCATTTTCAGTGCGGTCCCTGAACCTGACCAATTTCAGAGGAATGTTTTTGTTTGTTAAGACACACAGTGACCTATGAATGAATCATTCAAGCAGAACTTAATCATTCTAACTTAAGGCCTGAACCAGGTGCAGATGTTTCCAGATGATCAGGCGGTGATCAGTATACTGGTGGTGCTGAATGCTGAGTGGTTGAAACGCCTTTATCTAGGCTCCTTGTATCTTTAGGCACTTTGCAGCCTGTTCGCAGTAAAACATTTGTTCCAATTTCTTTCATTTAATCTACTCAGTATGCTGAAGATAAGCCAGTCTGACAGACAGAGAATAGTATTTTTGGCTCTCTGGAGGCAAAATATGAAGAAATGAGTGGAGCTCAAGACTTTTGCACAATGCTGTATGTGAGTCTTAAAAGAACAGTAACAAAAGTAGCCTGAGAAATTTATTTGTTGGACTTTGTTTGGCAATAGCACTGTGTGGGTTCCATTGGGGCAAATAGAGCCCTAAAACAGTTTACGATAAACTATAAGGATCATGAGAATAAAAGGCTGAATGTTTGTTTGTGGCCGGTCGGCTGCAGGTGACCGCACTTTGGTCATTCACATCAAAGTAGCCATCGCGTCTGGCCTCAGACCTTTACAGAAAACACTCCGACACCGCTGTTACCGGGGAAAATTAATGACCTCACCTTCCCGAGGCGACGACAGCCAGCCTCTCCAGCCTCGCCCGCCTCTCTGGGGGCACAGACCTTCCCTCAGTCGCTGCGGTGTCGCCATGGTAACAAGGTTAGGGAAGTTGGAGAGAGTAAGTAATCTAATCTCTGCCGTTTCAGCCGCTGGTCTAGAACGGTCAAGCAGGAGCGTGGACTCGGGGAAAGCGCCGGGTCAGACGTTCAACACCACGGAGTGTGTGGTGCACCCCGGTCCGGCCCTGTTTTGCATTCAGCTTTGGTCTGTGCCACACAGAGTCTGGCTTGTAGATACGAGTTTGTTTCTGAAAACTTTTGCCATATTTTGTTTTTGTTATATTTTTCACATTTCAGAATAAAAATGAAGCCATCGATGCTGTAACACATGGAATTCCTGCTGGGTGGTGTTGATACAATTCAGTATAACACTATTTTCCCAATACATCACAATATCTCCATATCAGTAAAATATAAAGTCAACAAACCTAAGCTTCCTGCCCACATGGACCAAGGCCTTACACAGAATTGTAAACATTAACCACTTAAGCACTGATGTACGTCACTCTGGACAAGAGGGCCTACTAAATGATGTAAATGTAACCAAATAATTGGATATAGTGTTTAAAATTGGAATGTAAAAAACTAATCAGCAGCTATTTTACTATAATAAAGCAGTTGATTGGCTCAATAATATTAACAAGGATGTTTACTGTAAACTTTAAGCAGACATGATTTCACTGCTTGAGTTGTTTGAGAGCATCATAAAATATTTTTACATGTTTAAATATATTTACAGTGCCTGCTTCACTGGATCTTTTTTGTGGAACATTTGAAATGTTGAAGTGCATTAGTTACTAGGCTGCAGTATAGAGCAGCTCTGGAAAGAAAGGTGAGTCAGAGAGTATTTATATATTTATTTATCCAGTGCTCTGAATGCATAGTATTAGTATTATTATTGTTATTGGTGTTATGAAACTGGAGGAATTATACAATCATGACATGAAAAAAGTTATTATTTAAATGAATCCAGCTTTTGCTCAGTAGAGAGGGCACCTTCATAAAAACACTTAGTCTGCCCATACGTGTATCATTCTGATAAAACTGAAGAAAAAAAAAAACAAAACCAAAAGATTTTTCAGATTAAAAAAAAAAAAAGTTTTGTATTGAAACAAATGTGCATTTCCTGTTCTTATTTGTCACAGGTGAGGCACCTTAGGTTTGGCCTTTGTTGCGTTTCAGGGGTCCAAACACATTGCACTGCCTTTTCCCAGATTTATCGAAGCACCTCTGGAGTTATTATTGTAGTTGTGGCCAGTGTTGATGAAATGAAATCCCTGTCAGACTCAATGGGATCTGAATGAAATGAAGCAAAAAAAGAGAGAGAGAGATAGAGATGGATGGGTGGAAGGGGCTTGCATTAGAAAATAAACAACAGGATGTGGCGTTTTAGTGTGGGTCACCCTTGGGGCAGAAGAGGATTTCTATTAGAATATATTTTGGGAAATATGAAATAATGACTTGAGCAGGTGGGTGGGGGGAGGGCGGGGATGAGCATCGACTGCACTAGAACTGCACTAGAACTGCACTAGAACTGCACTAGACACATAACCATGAGCCATGAGCCGTAATGGCAGGATTATACCTAGATTACCGGAGCAGAGAGACGGGCGTCTTTTTTCATCAGAGGCTGAATGAGCCGCAGTGGCCTCAAGGTCGAGAGGGACAGCGTGAAAGTGGAAGAGACAAAGGACAGCCAGTGAGGTGGAGGATGGAGAGCGTTACAGTCAGAGCAGATTGCCATCAATAGCCTTTGATTAGTCGTCGCAAGTGTCGTTTTCTGTGGGTGGCTGCTTTGTTTTGGGAGCAATAGCATAACTGTTAGTATGACCATTAAAGGGCTGGGGAAGTATGGCAGAATTCAACAGCGAGGAGTGGATGTTTGTGAACATTCATTTAAATAAGCATCTGTGAGGTCAGGCAGTGACGTTGGCTGAGTAGGCCTGGCTACTTCATCTCTAGGGTGTTTATGTTGGTCAGTGCTCCAGTGTTTGGCTGGGAGTGTTTCATCAAGAAACCAAACCGAACCCCATCGACAAAATTAAATCACTTGTTACTCCACTCCATACCAATCATTCAACAAATCAAAATTTCTTACCACCACCCAACCCCTTTCACCCAAAAAACTAAAATCGGTCACCATGTCCCCCCCATTTAACAAACTGAAATCGCTCGCCATCCTCCTATTAGATAAACCGAAACTGCTGCACACACCATTTGACAAAGCAAAATACTGCACAACACACACCCATTCAACAAACTACAATCACAAAATCACTCACCACTCTCCATTTCACAAACCGATCCTTTGTGTTTGACAAATCAGAATTTTTAAACTGGGCCTCAAGGTGCTTTGAAAGCTCTTTGAAAGAAATACAAAATATCGAAAATCAAATCCTGACATCCAGATTCTTGTGAAAAATCCTTGTGATATCCAGGGTGACCACATTAGAGTTCAGTTCAGTTTGTTGAGTTCAATACTGTCTACAACGGCCAGTGTCCCATATCAGTTCCTGGCTTCTAACGAGCGTTGCAGATGGTTGACTATTCATTAAAGCCTCTGGAGCCTTCAGGTGGAAATATGCATGTGTGAAAATGAATGAATAGTAAACACGCACATCAAGATAAGAGGAGCAAGGGTCAAATAGATTTTGGTAAAAGTAAAGAACAGCACAAATGCTGTAATGACTTGTTGTAATTCAACCGCATTTAGTTGTTAAGTAGAATAATGTTACGACTGCACAGAGACACAGAGACAAGAACAATATGAAATATAGTATAAAGTCAAAGTAGACTTGCCTATGTGGTTTCTTACACTGTGTGGCATGATAACCAACAAAAGTATGAAAACTATGGAGGATAAGCTACTAAACAGCCCATTTTCAAATCACAGTTTTTGTGATGTCACACAACCAACACATTTAAATATTTCCCCTTATTCTGGCTACAGCAGTTTACCATTCACTCACCTATTTGCCAGTAACTCACCTGGAAGTGAGGAATCACCCTGGCAGAAATACTCGTTTGCATTTCTGCCTTTTGTGACCAATATTACGATAACCACAGTATAACCGACAATATACTGTGCAGCCCTAATAGGCTCACAAAAATACAGAAGTACAGAATCAAACTCTACACACCATGTCTTTGCTTGACCACAAATGGGGTCAGAGGTAAACTGAAAATTTCACCAAGAATGGTATTAAGTGTCGTCTCTAACTAGACAACTTGAGATTTATGAGCAGGCTATTGTCTGTCTACTCTTTCTGAAACTAACACAGAGCCCTCAGTAACTTGTGTGTGTGTGTGTGTGTGTGTGAGAGAGAGAGAGAGTGTCTGGCCTAATATACATGTGACTCTGATGCAGTGAAGCATCAAACCACATCTATAAAAATCACCGTATTGGCATACCCAGCATGCTCGAGCCTCCAGCCTCCAAATTACTGTAACCTAGCGAAGGCTGGCCTCCCTGGAGATGGAGCGCAGTGTTTTGAAATGTAAACATCTGAGAAGCTTGTTTGTTTATCTGTGGAGCTTTCGATCCTGAAAGGCTCATTTATCCTGGGATGTGTCTGCGAGCTCCGCCGAGGTTGGCGGTTTGTTTGTTAGCTGGAAGAGAGCAGGCACAGGAGCAGAGAGGAGCTCCGCTGGGCCACAGCCGCCCGCCTGGCTTTCAGCCTCTGAAACGAGAAACAATGCCGACTTTTCTCACAGACCACTCCGTCTCTATAGTTGAAGGCTGAAACTGGTGACACGCTCTGTTTGTTTGGAAGCAAAAGGCTGCGACTGTGACTTCCAGGAGGTTCACTTGTTTGGGACTGCCTTCGCCCTTTATGCCCACTTCTGCTGTCTGTTGACCTCTGCAAGTTTGTGAAGCTCATTTAAAACTGGAGCTCCATTTATAAATTCCCAAACTGATAACACACTGTCTTGTGAAGAATTTTAGTTTAGGTTTTAGTTCTTTTAGTTTAATGCCCAAATTGTAAAAAACACAAGAGCGAATATCAGTTTTGCAATTTTACTGCTACATGTTGTTATTATTAGCCGCTTTCACAGTATTTAAAAGCCGATGTCTTCACTTTTCTGGATTTAAAAAAGCTTGTAGTCTATAAATATTGTTTCAAATGGTACGTTTACTTCCAACATCTATACAGTCCGTGTATGGAAAATAAGAAACAAAAAACAGTTTATGTGATGTTACAAAACCAACACATTTAAATGAATCCCCTTATTCTGGCTACAGCAGTTTAGCCCCGTCCATTCATGCACCGATTCACCAACACCAAACACCGGTTGGTGAAATAAGACTTTTCTTAGATGACATGAAGACAGATTCATCAGAACATCCAGTACCTCACCTGGAGCTGTGGTTGGTCACCCTGTCAGATACACTGTGATTGGTTAGAGGTTTATATGCATATTGTGGTAGTTTGAACTAAACTTGCTTTGTCTAATAATATCGTCTAGATTGTCCTTTCTGCTCTCTAGTGACTAATGAACACATTCTGCTCTGTTAGATTTAGCTGTTTGTGTTTGATGGCACTGGTTCAAAAGAAATTCTCATGTTGATGAAAGAGATTTTTGTTTGTACAGCACGTCTTAGATTTTAAAAGGCCCCTTTGAGCCCAGAGTGTGAAAGGCCGCAGACTAATTTTGGCCTAAATAACTGGAAAGGGATAAAAAAAGTTTGCTCTGAATGGAGTGAGGTCTCTCTAAGCCACAAAACGTGACTTTGTGAGTGAGATTACAAAGACCGTTTAAAAGACACTTGATCTACATGTGGTTATCAACAGGAAATATTTTCAGACATATTTTCTCCATATGTATGTCTAATTTCACCTTTCCTAAACCTACAGAGAGCATGGGGCCAGCTAGTGTCACTTTTTTCTGCTAATGTAGTTTTCATTCAGCATTCCTCGATTAAAGGAACATTCAGAATAAGACTCTTCTTTCTCCAGCCTGTTTCTCCAAGACATAACTGAGCTCAGTTTAACATCAGTATGAGATTCTGACCATTTTCTCCCACTTCCTAAATTCAGCTCATAAGAAAGTGGGAGAAAATGGTCAGAATCTCATACTGATGTTAAACTGAGCTCAGTTATGTCTAGGAGAAACAGCCTGGAGAAAGATTCTGAATTTTCCTTTAATCGAGGAAGGCTGAATGAAAACCTCCCTCTACTCTCCGATCCCTATTTAAGATCTTAAAATGCTCTTTTTTTCCTCCTTACTGCTCTGATTGTCTCAGATCATCAGATCTTCAGATAAACTGGAAGATCCAAAAGAAAACTTAGTCATCTTATGTATGAGCCTGAACAAAATCTGAAATTTGTCTTAGCAACCAAATTCAAGACCACCAAAATCAGTTTTGAGATCCATAAGGTTGTTAAAGACAAAAAGCTGAGAAGCCGAGAACAGCAGAAGAACGGTTGATTTTATTTCCTCCTTATTTCTCCTAAAGGGGGAGGGGTTAGGAGAAACAAGACAGACTTTAATAATCTCCAAATAAGATGATGATTTATTTCTAATCAGCAAAAGACAAGACTGTTGTGAGCAGTAGGATCTCCCTCTTATTTAGTCCTATTCATTAAGAAACTACACCCAGGTTTGGACTGATTGTTTTACACATGGGCAGGTGAGTCTGTTCTAAGGTCACTATAAACCTTTAGACAACAAGCTGAAAAGAAAGACGAATATTTTTCTATTTGATAAGTTATGTAAGCCATTACTTCCAGCGACCTCTGCTTTCTGGCACTGCTTGCCATAGCAGAGAGGATTAGCCTTTAGCATCCAGCTCTGGTGTTCCCAGCAGCTAACTCTGCACTGCTGACTTGGACTTTCAGTAAAGCTCAGCCAGCAGGGCCGGGGCGGAAGCAGGAGAGTGTGAAGCCAGAGGGATTAGCGGAGTTTGGTAGCAAACGCTGGCACTCATAGCACTGGAACAGCTTGCTACCGTCCTGCGCCTGGTACATTAACGGGATAAAAGAAAGGATCCACCTTTTCACTGAAAGAGAAGTTGCTGTTGTGTGGGGGCAGCCAGAAATGAAAAAAAAAGTACATTAAGAGCTAATGATTATAGCTACCACTAGGAGCTTATTTAATTGGGCTGTTTTCAAGTCCTACTTGCTGACTGTGTTGCAAGTTAATTGGTGTCAATGCCTCATACGGCCCCTTTATGAGGCTTGTCACCGTGTCCACACAACCAAGAACTGAACTGATGACTGATTTGCCAGCAGGCACTTGTAGGTGTTTTGAACCAAGCAGGTGCAACAAACTCAGACAAACTCAGTCTTGTCATGCAAAGTACATTTTTAAGCAAACAGGACCCAATAAAAAATTATTGGTCAGCCTACATAGGCTGTATTGTCCTGTGAATCATCCATTGGAAAAAATCGAATAATATTGAACATCCAGTTCATGCTCTGCCTTACAAGAAAGGTCTAGAGTTAGCTGGCGTGTTTTGTCACCTTGTGTTGACTGCATTTTATGGGTGTGCTATGTGTTATAAGAGGATAAATCAGCAGGTAGTGTTTCTCAAAAGAGGTGTACCCAAACTTTTGACTGATAGGCGAGCGTCAATTAAAGGAGCAATTTTCGGACACTGTCCAAGAAGTGCCATCTACTCAAACATTGGGGACAAACTTTGGAACAAACAAAAGCTCATTTTAAACCTCTCTAACTAACCCCAGCTGAACGTTCCCTAATTAATAACCAAAATGACAGTCAAATGTTTATTCTTCAAATGACATGTACCGAACCGTTGCTGGAACAATGTGAATATCTCAAACGGCCTCACAAGATAAGGGGCATCAAAATTCAGCTGTAAAAAGAAAAATAAAGAAAAGTAATTTGATGCAATCACAACTAAAGCTGACTGTTCAAAGCTGGATGATCTAACGCTGTGTTTGACTCTCACTAAACTGTCTTCTGGGCACCAGCCATGGGAAATCCCACCGACGGGACCATTTGAGTTACTGGGTGTTCTGATGAATCAAGGTCTTCATGTAATGAGACAAATTATTTTTGGCTGATTTTATATACCACCACAGTATCGCAATACAAATTTTTGTTCATATCATGTAGTACAGGGCACAGCGTCTCCAGGGAGCAGCAGTTGGTTAAACTATGAGACTTAATCAGGAAAAAAACCTCTGGAAGTTCTCTTCCCTGATTCCTTTATTCTGGGTGTGTTTGTTAACCTTTTCAGTAGCCTTTTGTGTTCGTGTTCATAAAAGCCAATACAACACAGAGATGGGTGACGTTCCGCCTCCCCCTCGTCCAGGTTGGCAAATGTGAGAACTGCAGAGAAAGCAGGGCGTCAAGAGGGCGAGACGCCAAGCTCTGCAGCCACTAATGCATCGTGCTTTGGGTACAGTCCACGCCCTCCCTGAGCCTCCATCAACCCTGCTCTCCATTCTTAGCCTGCAGAAAGTGACACTTTATTGACTGACCATCGACCGCTTAGGTGTTGAAGATGGTGTTTCTTTCCCTCTATATATCTCTCTCTTTCTCTTACTCCCTCCCTCTCTCTCTCTCTCTCTCTCTGTCTCATGTTTGCATATCACCCAAAAGGAATTTTTCTCTGGTTTTATTGCTCTGCCTGTCTCAATGCATTGGCCTTGCTCTCTTTTACTTTCTATTCAAACCGTCATCTTTTAAGTCTCCCCTTTGCACTTTTTGTTATCCTTTCTTGTCTCTCTTCTGTTTTCTCTTTCGTCATGCAGTCCTCTACCTCTAGTACTTGAATAAGGAGTTATATTATGAATGCTGGTTCATGATATCCAGGCATCGACCAGTTATCTCAGGCTATTTTTAGCGTTTTTAGGACTTTACATGGACTTATCATTCACTGTAAGCCTGGATAAGTTGAATGAGCTTAGAAAATTTGAGGAAACCGGTTGCCCTAAATAAGATAAGTAATGAATAATGAAAACTTGAGTAAATTCTACTTAAATGCTTTAAAGAATGTAATTGTTAGTTTAAGTTCAATACACAAAATATCAAACTGAATTAACTTAGCAATGAGTTCATCATGTTATTGCAATAAGAACTTTTGAGTTCACTTTGCTAAATTCCAATTTGACTTAAGTTAACTCTTTTCTTGTGTTATTTATATGTAGTATGTGTAGTTAATATATTTTACTTCTATTGATTAAAATTAATCTAATTAATTGAAAACAAAAACCAAACAGTTCCAAGAAAAATAACATTTGCATCCTATTTAAATTGAAGAGTTTAATTTGAAACCAGAACATGTCAAGAAACATGGCTTCAACTGGAATATAAATATTTTTAAATTATATCAATGTCTGAACCAAATTCAGATCAAAATATTCTAAAACAAAAATATTATGAAATATTATTCAAGTGCCTTATTCAAAAACCAAGCACCAAAATCCATCACTGAAGTATCACCACAGTTTTACATTACAAGCTGATTTTTCAACTCCTGAATTTTGGGTGTCAGTTCACTTTTACCTAAGGTGAACATAACCTGCTGGACAAAGAAGAAAGTGTTCTTTGTGTACTTTGGGTAGTCGAGGTGAGTCAAATGAGTCCAAAAAGAACATAGAAGGCCCGCCGCAGAGTGGACAGTTCTTCCATTACCAAAATCCCTTCCACGATGATCCCTACTCTTGGTGGGTTGAGCTGAGGATTTTTATCACTGATGTAGAAGATTCCCACTATAGTTTCACTGTAGGTGTCCTTGTCCGTTACATCCTAACAGAGAAAGATGAAAAGCCAACTGAATCACCATTGTCCTTAACCATCAAGCAGTAGTCAAAACGTTTGTTTCTATTTTACTGCCATAGTAAAAAAAAACAACAAATTACAAAAATGGTGTCACTTCATACTAAGTGATTTCAAAGACAGGTAAAAACAAAAACAAATTAAAGATTGTGTAATGTGGATTTAAACAGTCTTTGTGGTCAAACAATTCTGTCATGCCATAAATCAATAATGCTAATATTCAATATGTTAAACTACAGCCATAAGTCAGTGGGCTCAATGTGGTTATTGCATGAGCGATAAACAGTTTTCAGTTTAAAATATACTTTCACAGCAGGTCTTAAAGAAGACAGAAGCATTATGCTCCAAGATGACTGGCAGTCCCCAGGGACAAAGAGACCTGATGTCTGTTGGCTCAGTGGTCTGAGAAGTAGTGGACAGAGTACAACACACAGTGAAGCACAATTACATCTTCCCTAAAACCCATTACTAAAGCTCTCTGCAATGTTTTAGCCTGTAATGTTTAAATAGCTCTGCTTCTCACAGTTTAAAGCACAGGACTCGTACTGTGACCTAAAACAAAAAGACGAATTTTTGTTAAGCACACCTTAACAAAATTTAATGTTTTTTGGCAAATGTTAAGACCAAAAAAAATCTGCCCATGTTACTAACATACATGTGGCGCACAAGGTCAAATATGAACAATCGTTTCAAAATAAAATGGGATAACTAGCATTAACAGAACTCACCAAATTTGTGCTACAGTAGTCCACGCCCCTTTCCGTTCTCTTCCTCTGCTGAGTGTCAAACGCAGGCGAGGGAGATGTGCTAATTGTTAGCAAACATTCCCACCGGACTGGCCAAAGTAAATTTACTGTGTACGTTCTCTAACAAGTGGAATATAGCAAACTGGAGACATTGGAATTAAACATTTGAAAAAAAGAAAAATTGGGGGAAATTAATGCTGAACTCTATTTTTAAAAGTAATTTTAAATTCATTCGGTTCCCTCGGAACACGCTCAACTGGGAGAATTTTCAAAATTCTCAGAACGCGCAGGCGCGGTAAAGCTATATGCACGTCATGTATTGCATCAATTTCGAGTAAAAAAGACCAAAACTTAGCTGTTTAAATCAATTTAACTCAATTTAACATTCTAACTTAGTAGAATGAACTTCCATATCTATAGTAAAAAGCAAAAACTTACCAGTTTAAGTACATCGTACTTAAATTGTTTATTAGATAGGAAACGCGGGCTAACAGTGGTCAAAATTGCTAAAATGTTTGAATGTGTATGAATATTTTATTGCTTGCTGCTTATTGTTGCACATTTATCATAATAAATAGTTTCTAGTTGCACACAAAATGTCATGTACACAGTTACATACCATAAATATCGAAGAAATATAGGAGGAGGTTGGTAAGAATCATATAAGCTCTACCAGGGGGGACACTAAGAAAACCTCATCTGTTCCAACCCGAAATTGAGAACGTTTTAGACCTCAATTTTTCCCCCTAATCCTCCCTCCTGTAATCTGTCAAAGGAGGACGTCCCACTTTGGGCCCTCTTTCCGGGCTTTGCCTCTTCCTGCCCGTTTTCAACCCCTGCTTTGCTGTTTTTGGAGCACTCTTCAAAAGCCTTTAGCTGCTGAGAAAAGGGACCTTGGGAGCACTCCACAAAATGAGACACCCTCACTCAGCACCACTCTCGTCAGCCGATCGCCGTAATTACATGCGCAAATGGGTCATTGGCAAGGTCCTCCTGCTCCGTCAGGTGTGGAACGGAGATGAGGCAAAGTGCCGAAAAAAGGATTTTCTAACACGTCATTTCCAGTGGGATCAGAGCACTTGTGGAGCCCCTGTCTGAGAAAAGTAGGAGTTTTAATGGTCCTACTGCGAGAATTAGTCCTAAGTACGTGATTGAAGCGCAGCGGGGACTGGCAGTCCCCTGTAGGAAATACTCAAGGTTTGAACACTGCTTTGGTCTAGAGGTTTTTCTTCCCTTTCTATGCTGATTTGAAAGTTACGCTTTCTATGAGTGCTAGAATATTTTGCTTTGTCCTTTTTATACAAACAAATCTTGTTAAATACTGAACATCAATACACTTTGAACTTCTATCGTCAACCATACTTATCCAATATAGTTGAAGCGTGTTGGAAGACCAACTCTGAAATTCTCTGACATTCACATATTCATTCCCAATGAGGCGTCTACGAGGCTTATTTTTGAAAACGACATCGTCTACAACGCATTGCAGCAGCCATGTATTCACGCAGGTAACGCCTCAACATCCCAAAGACTTGTACAGAGTGTGACAGATATTTAAAAACCCAGCACAAGTTTGTTTTGTGGTCCTTGAGAGTAAGCGTGAACTATTCTCAAAAACAAGTCACATTAAATGCTACAGTGGCTAAAGGATATTCTAACACAAAATACCTACATAATACACAATGAGGAGAATCCAGAATGGGCGTCAGTTTGTGCACAGATTTGCTGGGAACAATGGGGTGGGGGCAGTGGCAAGGCTTGGTGCAGTAGAGAAGTCATTACATTGTTGGGTGGTTAAATTTACCAATCAGTAAGCTTCAAAATAAATAACGGGATTTTGTACAATGCATTTTCAGAGTATGTTAAAGAGATTTTTATTTTGACTTACCATATTGCATTTTAAATTGTTCTTATATTTGTGGTAGCATAAGCAGTTTCCTCCGGGATCAAGTTTTCTAATACTGATTCTGATTCTATTTATAAAACAGTTGGGACCATAGCCTCAAAAGATCCACGCACCACACTGTGTGTGTATGTGTGTGACTCCTTGAAAGATTGGGAAGTGAGTTACCCCTTATTGAACACGGTGCATCTCATTAACCCTCAGAGGTCAGAGGATCCAAAAATGGATCCTTTTTGGTTTTCCAAAACAATCATCTAAAGCTCTGTGAGTTTTTTGTCCCTGAAACATATAAGTAACACCATTAGAAATAGAATATATCGATTTAAAATAGGATATATCGATGGCGCTTTGTAAATAGGATAAAAAGGAAGCATGCGATTTTCTGTCTCGCTGCTCGCCTCAGCAATGCTCCTCAGCTATTCAGATGTAAAACAGCAATCTGAATACATGAATAGCAGGCGGTGAGAACACGCCCCCTTTCACCGTAAACAAACAGCACGCGCTCATTCCGCAGACTGGAAAACTCGCTTTGGAGAGTGAGGCAGACACGGCAAGTCTGATTTATCCGGTGAGACAGCGAGGACGAAAAGAGTCACTCTGAGCTTCTCTTGAGTAAGTAGCCTAATATCTGTTTTACTAGCTGTTGTTGGTTAGCTTAAGAAGCTATATCTGGTCTTTTGCTGGCCAGATGATCATATGGCTAAATCCATGTCATGTTGTGCTCAGAGTTGCGTTTACAGTAGGCTAATCGGCCAACATCAGGCTAAATAGGCTAATCACTCATCACGCTTTCTCGGTTAGCTTATAAGGAGAATGAAGCTTACACATATATTTATACTGGGTTTTTTTACTTACACTATTTTTGTGATGTTGATACTTATTTCTTCCATTTTTACCCCATGTAGCAGGGCTGGACTGGGACAAGAAAATCTTACCGGGCATTTTGAGATCAGCCCACCGGCCCAGCTGACGCTGATGGGATCCCCCGCCTACCGGGGCCCCTCTCACTGTTATTCCTCGGGAGGGGGGCGGTGTGCTGATGGGATTCCGTGCCAGCCCAAATTTACCATCGGCCCACTGGGCAAATGCCCGGTATGCCCGATGGCCAGTCCAGCACTGGTGTGTAGCAGTGTCTATGTATACCAGCATTAACTGCTTGTGACAAACAAAAGTCTTGAACTCTGAGTATTTAAGTATTTGTAAAAGACTTAGATTTAGTTACCACAAAAGCTTTGGGAGCAGGACCAGGCAGATAATGACAAGCCACTGACACCTGGCCATTGACAGGGGGAGGGGGAGAATTACCGGTATGAAACACCCATCTAGTGAATATGCATGTGAAAGAGCAGAGAAAAAGTACCTAGTCTTATTCTTTTACAAACTGCATTGACATAACATTTCTGAATGCTCTCCTTACCTTTTTTTTTTTAGCCAAGACATATGTTGACAAGGTTCAAACTTCAAAAGTCTTAGTGAGACATATTTAGGGTGTGTTTTTTTACTTTGTTTGAAGACTTCTGAAAATAGTTTGTCATGTCATGTTTACACAATATTTAGAAAAACCCTAAATAATTCACTTTACTCACATTGTTTTTGCTGAGGTTTTCCAGAATATAACAATATTTGTCACTTTGGCATAGATGTTTTTAGTTAGATGAAATACTTAAAAGTGTAAAAGGTGTAGCAAATTGCCTCAAAGTGCCAGAAAGGCCTCAGACCTTAGAGGGTTAAAGACTCTCTTTTGAAGCAGAGCTGTTTTTACTCTTGATTATATCACCAGAAGTCAAAATTGGACTGAAATTAAGGCAATTTGTGGATCCATGGGGTGCGTCATTACACTTTTCATTGCTTTTCAGTCAGAAATGATCTGCTTATGATGAAAACATTGATGCTGATGTGTTAAATCAGCTTTCTCTTGAAGCAAAATTATTTGCAAGGATATGTCAGCGCCAAGTTGAAGATAGCATAGAGTCACTTTGCCAGGCTGGATATAATTCTACTGGTGGTACTTAAGCCTGTCACACTCGGGCTGTGCCCGTTCAGGAAGGAGATGCAGACTTCCATAGTTCCTTTTCTCAGACTTTATTCTCACCAATGCCAAACTCCAAACAGAAAACGAGAACACTGAACCACCCACAACTCCAAGTACATGTGTTGGATGTCCTACAACCTATGAAACTAAAAGCAGACTATTTAAGCCGAAAGTAAACACAAAACACATGATACTGATTAGTACTTCAACGCAAAACACATGATACTGATTAGTACTTCAACGCAAAACACATGATACTGATTAGTACTTCAACACAAAACACATGAGACTAATTAGTACTTCATCCCTGGCCAGCCGAGAGCTCTTACAGACCTCCCTGGCCAGGAATGAGGCCACACCCCCAGTCAACAAAAGAGTCCTTTAGTGTCCTGGACAGCAGCGACCTCTAGCGGCCGCTGACTGGGGATGTGACAAAGGCATCTGGAACACTGGCGTTTGAAGGTTGTGAGGCAACATGTAAAATTGAAATCAGTCCCAGAGCAAGGTGTATGTACCAGCTGTAATCATACTGATATTGGTATTGTTACATTATGATAATTAGGTCATTTTTTACTTTATTGTTAAGGTCAGTGTTGGCTAGCTTTTGTACAGCTTTAGGTTTAGGTATTGACCCGAAATTAATGTTGGAGTTAGATTTAGGGTTAGGCTAATGTTTAGGGTTAGATTTAAAAGAATCTGTTACACTAAATATTCTGTTGTATTTAATAGATATTTCGTTGAATGATAGGTAAATAAAAGGTTAGCATCTAAGAGTGGAAAACCAACAAAAAAACAACAGTAAACAATTCTCAAACATCAGTAAATGATGAAACGTGAAAATGGAGTACAGGAAGGTTTTGAACATGGAATCCATCAAGCAAGCATGACCTGCTAGCATGCTATCCTCTTACCTTTGTCAGCATCAGGCTTTCTCTCCTGACTATTGATTGGCCAAGCTAGCCTTCCCCCTCAATCTTTAGAGAAGCAGTTGACCTGTTTGTCCCCCAAGAGCCCAGTAGATGCCTATTGGAGCGTCTTTGCTGCGTACATTCTTCTTTTTTGTGAATACATACCACAGCATCCTATATATCATTCTTCGGCATTTCTACAATCCCATACTTTTTAGCTGTTTAAGAATAGCAATAGCTGTATAAGTAAACAGGTCACCTTTATTCTCACTGAGTTTCAGCTGACATACAGCGAAACCAATAACCAGAAACTGACTGTGTGTAAATGTTCTTCTTGAGCTTGTTTAGATGCTGCAGAACCAACAGAGAGAGATAAACAGAAATAGCAGCACAGCTAACTGTTAAATTCATACACGTTTACTTCACAGCATTGAAATAACCAAACATCAGCCTTTATTAACCTGATGTTGCATTCTCATTTTTTAATCCACCTTAAATGGTACCTGATCCTCTGCCTTCAATGGAGCAATGTTACATTTTTGTGGCTGCACTATTTTAGGTGAAGTGGAAAATTTGAGCAAGGCCCTGTTTCAGCAAGTTGGCAGAAGAACTGGAACTTGACTCTTCATTCAGTAAACCAGTTAAACTAAGAATAAAAATGTGGCGCTAAATAAAGATTTTAAGTGATTTGTGCCTCAAAAATACTCCTGTATCATCACCGCTCTCCAGGTAAGCAAAAATCCAGCCAGACTCATCATGTCTTAATCTGTCTGGACATTAACTTACAGCATAATGTAATATTTCTCTCAGCATCTTTGTAAAAAGCAGAGGTAGGAAAAATTCACTGAGCTGCAAGCAGCAAGTAATGAGTCAGGTTTTTACACTGCAATCCTGAATAAAGCCCCAAGTCAGTAAAGGCAAGACTCAAGTCCTAAACAATTCAGCATTCTTTAGTACATTTACTACCATTTCAATAGTGAACACCAAAAATATTTATAGTACTTATTAACTGGAATTAAAATGTATCATTTTTAATTATACATAAAATGACTCCACAAAACAAATCTGTCAGAAATGGAGGTACACCGATCAGCCATTTCATTAAAACCACCTGCCTAATGGTTGCTTCCCACTGTGCCACCAAATCAGCTCTGACCTGTCGAGGTCTGTATTCCACAAGACCTCTGACGGTCAATGGTTCTGCACCAGCAGCAGATCCTTTAAGTCCCAAAAGCTGTGATGTGGGGCGTCCATGGATCTGACTAGTTTGTCCAGCACACTCACAGAAGCTCGGTCAGACTGAGATCTGGGGAATTTGGAGGACAAGTCAGAACCTTGAACTCTTTATCGTTTTTCTGTACTATTTTCACTTCTGAAAAAGACCACTGCCATTAGGAAAACCTTTGCCACAAAGGGGTGATCTGCCGCAAGGCTTAGGTAAGTGGTAGATGTCAGAATAATCATAACATAGTTTATTCCACATAGTTTATGCCGTCTCTGCCCTAGTTAAGTGAAACACATGCACCCAACTGTCCACATGAAAAAAAAAAACTTTAGTACCATTATAATACTGAACACCAAAAATATTTATAGTATATAGGCTACTTTCATTCATTGCTGGATGGTCCAGTTCTGATACTCACATGCCCACTGCAGGAGCTTTTGGTGATGAACAGGGTTAGCGTGGGAACTTGACTGGTCTGCAACTTCACATCTTTCTATCATAGACAACATTAACTGGATTTCTTCAAACTGGCTGTCCCCACATGCCTCAGTAAGCTTTGGGCACTTGTGACCTTGTCGCTGGTTCACTGGTTTTCTATATAAAGACTAATTTTGGTAGGTACTGACCACTGGATACCAGGAACGCTCGACAAGACCTGCTGTGTTGGAGATTCTCTGACCCAGTCATAATTTGGTTCTTGTCAAGAGTCGGTCAAATGTTTACTGTTGTCCATTTTTGACGGGCGCATTGTGATGAGATAATAAATGTTCTTCACTTCACCCTTCACCTTGTGTTAATGCTGTGGCTGTTCAGTGGATACACGTGTATAAAAATAAAAAATGCTAAAATTAAATATAAAGTGAATTATTTTCAAGGCTACTTTTGGAAACAATTGTTCAAAAACACTAACCGTTACTACTATTACTTACATTACAAGAGTACAAGTAGTTTTAGGTTCCTTCATGAACTCGTTACTGCCTGAACGTGAGGTTTTCCTGGTTTCTAATACTTTTTCCGACCACACAGGACGTGTTGTTTCTCGAACCCTTTGGGGGACACCGTGAGCAGTTTTCCTGCTTGTAACGAAGGTCGTCTTCCATATGCTGTGCGTGCGCTACATAGATAACTCCCATTCATCATCTGGGTGACAGGCTTGCCCTATATCTTTTTACTCTCACTCACTCTCTCTCTCTCTTTCTCTCTCTCTCTCTCTCTCTTTCTCTCTCTCACTCTCTCATTTCTCATACCACACATACAATATTTAGGTCTGTTCCATCGAAAGCAAAATGCCAAATGCCATGTTTCACCCATTGCTTTTGTTTGCGTCTCTACTTCACTGTGGTGACAAATTTGTCTCCCTAAAAGGGCTTAGCTCATAGATTTTTTAAAAATTGAAGTTCAATGTACAATATTGTGCAAAAGAAAATTTTCCTTTGAATGACCTTGTTATTGCAAAAATATTATTTTCTGTCAAACTGTCTTTGGCATATTGAACAGATTCACCAAAAGAAATGGAAAAAAAAACATTTTACTGGGGCAAGCTGCGAAGTGCCTACAGATACAAGGAGCCTAGATAAAGGAGTTCCAACCATCCAGCATTCAGCACCACCAGTATACTGATCACCGCCTGATCATCTGGAATCATCTGCGCCTGTTTCTTCACTGGTTCAGGTCTCAAGTTAGATGTGCTTTGTTATGCTTGAATTCATACATAGGTCACTGTGTGTCTAAACAAGCAAAAACATTCCTCTGAAACTGGTCAGATTCAGAGATTGGCCTGAAAATGAGAGTCTTTTGAAAGTCCTTCAGGAAGCCTGGAGAATTGTTCCTCAAGACTACACTACAATACAAGAAAATCTGACTTTTTGGAAGCAAAATATGAAGAAATGAAGTGTGTCTAGTTTCAAAATGTACCATTCACTTCACAGTTGATGAAGTCCATATTTGAACACTAAGCTCCAAAAACAACCCCTTTTTAATTCCATGATTTAGTGAACCAGCACATTTGCATAACTAAACCTTCCATGACGGAGATGTTCGGTCATCTGACTGCCCTTTAAAATGATGCTTTATTTTTGTAACCATCACAACAATGTTCATCACATTAAAAGTATGTTTGGTTAAATGTCTTTATTATTGTAAAGGAACTTTGCTTTGAAAAAGAAGATGAAAATAGCTGCACCTATAATAATTTTGACTTTTTTCTAGACTTTTAACCAGTAAGGTACGATGTGCTTAAAGTGAGGAAAAGCAGTCATTTCAAGTTGACTTTAAAGGGTTGAAGCTAAGCATGCCTACTTCCTTTGCCACTTACTGTGAAGTGCAACTCTCCGAACGCTGATGTGGAATCATTGTGTATGTTAGCAGATATAAATCGTTAAAGCTCAAAGCCATAAAAAAAAGATGTTTCATTAAAAACTCCAGCCGTGCACATTTAATGGTCTTTGTCGTTGCTAAATATAGACTGTGGAAGCAATTATCTGCGAGAAAGGTTTTAATCTCTTACGAGCATCAAAGAGCATTGGCCTAAATGCTAAATGCTGCTTAGCGTAGCCCCAAATCGTCAAGCCGGCTAGCATGGCCGTTCCACCACCCCCGTAAACTCCCCCTCCACCCCCAGCGTTCTTAAATGCAGCGGTCCGGGATGAAAGCGATGGGGGTGGGTGATCGACCACTCTGCTGGCTAGCAGGGATCGATATGAAGAGAGCGGCCGTCTAGAAGAGAGGAAATGAGGATAATTGTTACGGCCTCTCCCCTCTGGTAGCATCTCCTTTTTCTAGATCCATGGGGATTAGCCACACCCGGGGGGGGGGGGTTGTTGGCAACATGGGACTTTAATAAGCTCAGTTTTGGAGGATGGAGACTAGATTAGGCAGTAAGCACTGCGAGCCCCAAGGCTGATCGGAGAGTACGCTGGGATTTCACTCTGAAAGGAATCGTTCGGCCCAGCCACGTGGGGGCTTTATTGATCTCGGGTGAGATTGCCATCTGGGCCATTTCAGTCAACAAGACACGGTTTCAGCAATGTGGAAAACACACAAATAATCATATCAGGTGTACACTACACCCAAGTGTGATTTTTCTACAGTTGCATGTTACTCACTTAATATCTCGGCTAGCAAATCAATGCACAGTATGTTCACCACCTGAATTCTTTATAAGTTAGAAAATGTTATATATTTTTTTATTCATTACTACTGACCTATAAAAAGCCACCTAACACAATATTGAATGAAGTGAAAGCCAACTGGATGAAACAGTAAATGAGTGCATTTAAAGTTAAAGGACAGTCTAGAATTTAATAGGATGTCAGACGTGCACTATTACAGATTCTTTCTTAGAGATTATTTCTTCTTATAAAGAAAACTTGTGTTGTTTGACTTATTTTCGTTTTTTTACTTGTTCGCCCAACAACTTTCCAAAACTTTACAAGAATAAAAACTCTTGAGTTGAAAAAATGTGGTAGTGTAATTCAAATTCTGATTTAAAAAAAATGAAAAAGCTTTTACAACATTTGTATTTGCATGATTCATTATTTAAAGGGGAAAAAAAACTTTTTAATGTGTATTTTTGTACTTTTTTATTGTTTTTCTACTTTTTCACCACCAAAGAAACGGAATAATGTCCATCAGGTAATCAAGTCAGTCTATTGACGAGTGTGTTTCTAAACACAAACTGATTTTAGGAAAAATTGCTCAAGGGTCTGAATACAAAAACAAATTGTATTTGTTGCTTTTGTTTCATTGGGAGTTGGCAGCCAAATGTAAAATGTGTAGTTAGTTTCTTAACCTATTAGCCAGTGTGTTCATGTTTTTGATTTGGCACACAGACTTTACATTTATGTAGACATCCTTTTTTAAGGTACTACTTTGTTTTTTGAAGTTGAATGCTAGACCCGAGTAGATCAGTACTCACAACCTTGAGTGTGATTCTCTTTTTTTTTTGCAAACACACAAGTAGTATTAAGTGGTATTTTTTTAAACCGGATTTTGACAGTTTTTCCACTTGTTTAAATAAACTACAAGAGAGAATATGCCTATCATTTTACACTATGCCTTTGTTTCTGCTGGCAGTAGCTGCAGCTTCTAGAGGGAAAGTTTGAAACATATTGTTCTGCCTTGTGTCGCAGTTATTCAAGGGCTTTTTTATCCCAAAAGAGATTTCCATGACACTTAATAAGTAAATCTGTCAGTAGAGCCTGGTACAAACAAATAACACCAAATAATTTCCAACAGTAATATCAGATTTATTTTACAGCGTGTACAATTTAGCTTCTGTTCCACCTGTCATGATACCTGCAAAAAGCTCCCTGGTATAATTCCACTGTGGGACTGAGCATAATGATACTTCTCTGCTTATTTGATTCGGTTGAAGAAATTGTCCGCCCTGTTATTTGAAACATGCTTCCCCTTCAACAAGATGGACGGCTGGATCCAAATGCTGTGTAATACAGCTAAACGCAAATAACAGTCAAGAGCAGACTGAAGTTCAAGTGATTTTTCTGAAATTACACAATTATTATATTGACCACAAAAAAATGAAGAATTGCATTTACATTCAAATTATAGGCTCTGTCAAAGGGCACTTTTTACTTATGCTGTTTGTATTGATGGTGCAAAACATGATTCACAGCAATAACTTTACATCAGATTTGAATTTTAATAAACCTCACTTCTTTTTCTTACAAACAGAAAAGTGGCATTGAATAAAGTCATTGAGAAAAACGCTCGGGAGCTTAAAAAACTTTCAGTAGTTTCAATGAGCTTTTCAATTTAATTTATTTTAATGGTCAAGCATATTTCTTAATCTGTTGGACACACATAATGTATTGGCAGTTATTGGCAACCTTAATGAAGATAAGTGAAGTACTTTGGGGGGACTTTGCCAGGCCACCAAATATGCTCAGCCATATTTACACTCTCTTGATACCGGTGATTAAATTCAGTTTAATTTGATTTATAAAGTGTTTGTCTCAAAGCAATTTTATAGAATACAGGTCTGAGCCCCTAGTGAAGAAGCCAAAGGCAACAGAGGAGAGGAAATACTCCCTAAATCTGTGGATGGGGTGTACATTTAGGTGATCCAGAGAGCAGGAGTCCAGAGAGCGGGGGGGGCAGGAGTACATGCTGGTGGTCCATGATGGTTGAACTGGTCACTT
>JBBPCX010000002.1:5709316-5735432 GCA_037974365.1 Hydrocynus forskahlii
AGCAGTAGTAGTAGTAGTAGCAGTAGTAGTAGTAGTAGTAGTAGTAGCAGTAGTAGTAGTAGTAGCAGTAGTAGTAGTAGTAGTAGTAGTAGTAGTAGTAGCAGTAGCAGTAGTAGTAGTAGTAGTAGTAGTAGTAGTAGTAGTCTGATTAGAGCATGCAGTTGCTGACATTGGCATTCACTGGACACTGCGGGCAGGTGAACTAAAATGTTAGATAAGATAAGATAAGTATCAGTACGGTATAAAAACTTGTAAAACTGCACCAGAAAGTTGTTAGTTTTTTGGGTCTTACATCATAGACCCTTGCATGACGCTTGTATCATGCAGCCAGTTGAAGTCCAGGAAATCTAGGCTTTTATTTCTTCCCACCTCATTTCTCTTGTATCTCTATCTCAACACATATCTTTGTATCCTAATTTTGCTGTGGTGTTAGACTCAATTTTGCTGTTTTGTTAGATTATCTGTACCTTCCTATCTTATATTCTGATCTTTTCAAAGCATTGCTCTAGTATTTTTTTTGAAAAAAGTGGAAGTATTCATTTTATACATAACTACGAATGAACTCCTCATTGAGCAGTCACTCATCAGACTTCTTTGCAATCACTCAGCTCATCGAGGCATAATAGACTGACATCTAGCAAAGAATGTACAGATCAAATACAAGAATTAAAGACTGCAACCTTCACATCAATGTGGCTTTTTTCTCTGAAGTTACACAAGTTCAAATCCAGCACATCATACTGTATCACTTTTTCTAAAAGTAAACTTAAGCAAAGCTTTTAAAAGAAAGCAAACACTTTATACCACAAGACCAGGTTTTGTTAAAGGCAGATTTTTCTGAGATTTTGTCACGATGGTGTAAATTGAATTTGGTTGTTAATTTCTGAAGCCTGCAGATGAAAACGTGTGATAATCTGATGTTGTTATTGTTCTCGTTGTACTATTGAATTTACAGAAACAGAACTTTTTCAGTGATTTTTAAATCGCTAGCAGTGATCAAACTACTCTAGGATAGGATCCTTCAACAAGCCATCAGCTCAAACATGTACCTAATCAAACCTAACACTCTTCACTACAGCCGTCTTCATGAACCAAATACATCTGCCACGTCCAAGAGCAAGAAAATGTGTCAAAAAAGGATCGATCTGAAAATCACACCGTTTTTAAGCCCACAGCCCCCCCACCCCACCCGCATTCAAGAAAATAACGAGAAAGCTTCCTTTAGACTAAACAAGCACTTTTGAAAATAGGATCCAAAAGAATTTTGGATTTAGTGTAGTATTTTTTCTCTTTCAGCTGCATCTGGAGCAGCCATCAGTCATCATGGATATTAATTTAGATGCTCTCATCCCTGCCCCAAATAACAAAAAACCATTGATTTTGAACTCATTGCACAGTGGCTTCTATCAAGTGTGTGTTTCACTCAGCAGGTAGTTACTGTGCGATGGGAAAAGCATTGAAATTATTGTAATCGATCATATGCAACAGATGATTAGGTTGGAGTAAATAAGATTAGGTTGGGAAATGCTGGAGAATTCCTTCAAGGACCATCTATTGAAAGGACTAAAAGTGTTTTTCTATTAAATTGTTCCATCAGACCCCAGTCGGCACCTTTAAGAATGTAGGATTTGTCCAAAGTTCAATCTCCGGCAGTTTTATTAATCTAATTCCCTGTACGTCACTGTAAAACTACAGCTTGCACTATAAAAGAATGTCTGATTAAAGCCTCATCTCTATGTTTGAGCTATAATCTGTGATGCTGCACTTTATTCTCTCAGACTTTCATGTCCACAACCTCCAACAAAAAACCATGAAATTTGACTGGTCAAACTATCCAGAGATCCAGTTTAAATAGGATTTGAAACCATCTACAAATGTGTTTTGATTCCAAATGTAAAAAGTCATACACAGAATTCAGAAAATCTATCTTCCTCAAATCAAATATGCTGGAAAATCAAATTTCAGCTGCCTGAAGTTGTCTGTAATATGCTATAATCAACAAACAGTGTGTAATATTTTGATAGAGAATAAGTCTACACCTGTGTATTGTCTTCTCTCAGTTATTGTAATGGCAATTATTTGCACTGAATGCAATTACTTTCCAATTTTAAGCTTTTACAAGCATATGTTTACATCAAATGTGTTTGTATTTCAACAGTGGGTTCATCCAAATTAAAGAACAGAAAATTCATTGACACATGGTGGGTCTTGTGACTGATGCTATAACATCTGTAGGGTAATTAATGCTGGTTTATTTGAGTTTCAGCTGTGTGTGTTGTGCGTTGCTGACAGCTAGCAAACAAGATGACTAATCAGCGAATTTTGACATTAAAATAAAAAGGTGTTACATTCTTAATTATAGTTATTGATCTGGCAAAATTTCATTATTGTGACGGGGCTATCACTATGCAAACCAATGAAAATTTCAGAAACTAAATGGAACTAAACATGTTGGGCACAAATTATTCTCTTTGAAAGCGTATAAATAACTGCTTGCTTCCATATGTTGGCTGGTAGAGTGGTAGAGCTAGTTTGTATTTACAGGCAGGCAAGGGATCAAAGACTCAGTGGAAAAATGTGTAGACTGGGAATACGGAGACTGAAAGAAAAGAAACTAACGGAAAAACGGCCGCTTTGAGCTACTCAAACCTGAGTAAATCAAGAGGAATATTTTAATACAGCACACGTGTAATTTCTCCACCTAACTTTTGGCCGCCGTTTTGCGCAGCCCTCCCTCAAATGCGTATACACGCGTTTCATGTCTCACCAAACACACGACTCATAAACTGTACATTTAGCGATGCATTAGAGCTGGAGAATATATTGTCTGCTAATTATTATCGCAATATTAGTCTCTGCGATACTGAAATCACAGAATGTTGCAATATGCAAATGAGCCTGTAAACAATCAGTTTTTCTAACAAGTTGACCAATCACAGCTCCAGATGAGCTCCTAGGTTTTCTGATGAATTGAGGAGTTCATGTATTCCAACAAAATTCAATAAAGACCCTGACTGGCCAAAAATGTTTTTAAAGGGCTCATGTTTAAAATTTTCCTTCTATTTGTTTGCTGTTTGTGTGGGTTGTATTATTCATATTTCATCATCATTTATTCTTACATGACCACCTAAGAATTAAACATGAGACATGAATGGATGGGTCTAAACTGCTCAAGGTTGAATGAGATATGTGTAAATGTATACTATAAAACCAACTTAGATGAGACATTAAACAATATTTACATACTTCATGCATTTTTAGTTCAGTATAGTGATGATATGGGTCCTTTAACATATTGAAAATGCATCACAGTCGCGAGATGTAGCAGTAAATGTGATATTTTGTCTAGCCCTAATGTGTGTTAGACATAAGACACTGGCAGAATACACCTGATTTGCAACTGAAACTGGAAAAAAGCGCATCGGCCCCCGATCCTTCTTTCCCACTCTAGTACAGGGTTTAGAAATAATGAAAAAAAGCTTCTTGTAATGGAGGGTGGGGATCAGCAGGGGGAAGAAGAAGGGAGCGCAATTTAGATTCTTCAGGATTGCTTCTCCCCGCCCGCTGATGAGTGTCCTAAGCTCCGGCTGCTCCTGGGAAGCCTCCCTCGCCAGGGAGCCCAGAGCGGCCAATCAGAGCTCATCAGGACAGAATTAGAGTGAGGCTGGGAAAAGATCAGCGAGGGATTTGAACTGTGTGTGAGAGCGGCAGCGAGAGACACAAGGAGAATAAGATTCGTGTCCTTTACCTGTTCTTCAAGTCGCCAGCCCCCTTTCACTCATTACCACTCTGACACCTGCACTCTTCATCTGATTTATACACACTGATACCACCAACACACAGCATTCGCATCAGGACACTGAGTGGGTGGGTGGGGCGGGTCCGATCAATCCAATCAACAGATCCAGCCTGAAACGACACTTGTTCCATAACAGAATATGAAGCAAAGTAAAACGGATGAGCTGTTTGAGTATGGTTCTTTTACAGGGCTAACGAAGAGCTTTAATTCAAATAACTCAGATTTTACTCTAGTTGTTTAAAACAAATATATTGTGGCATCAAAGTATTGTGCCTACTCTGATGTTAAAAAACTGACCTGTGTCCTCTGTGTCCCCCAGCAGGGAACGAGGGCTCAGCCGAGAACGGCCAGAAGGAGACAACCACGTGTGACATCTGCCAGTTCGGCGCCGAGTGCGACGTCGATGCCGAGGACGTGTGGTGAGTCTTGGCAAGCAAATGTTTTATCTTTTAGACTTTAAAGAACTGATTCAGTGAAAAATAGCTTTTCTGTCTTATGCCACGTGTGGGAGAAACAAGTGTAGAAGAATCATGCTGAGCTTTGTTTGGTGTTCCTATGTCACACAGAACCAAAGTTATTATATTTGAACCAACATGTAATAATAATAACCCTACTGGGGTTTTAAAAATGATGTCACTCACAAATACCCATAAAAAACAAAAATGGCCAAATTTCTTTTATTTTGGGTCTAAGAAACAAATGGTAAAAACACAAGATCTTTGAACCCGTAACT
Source organism: Hydrocynus forskahlii (assembly GCA_037974365.1). Taxonomy (NCBI): domain Eukaryota; kingdom Metazoa; phylum Chordata; class Actinopteri; order Characiformes; family Alestidae; genus Hydrocynus; species Hydrocynus forskahlii. The sequence continues at coordinate 5,713,849 of JBBPCX010000002.1, forward strand.
TTTGGGATAGTCTCCACCCACAAGATAAGACTATCAGAAGATATATTGTGAAACCCTGTAGCTGACATAACTGAATTGATGGTTGGCGTTGAGCTCTCCAGCGATGTTGTGATATTAGTGGTAGTTCAAATGGACATAGTGTTACATTCACATGACTCACACTCACAGCACATAACAAACCACTTTAAATCCACAGACTTTATATGGTCCACATTGCAAGCAAAGGTTTGAGGCATTTTGACTGACCCACTTTCTGCTTTTTAACTGAGAGAATAGGCTTCTTATGTGTTTCACTTCCACCAAGCAATGGACGTTAGGAGTCTGAGCGAGACACACTGGTGTTTTTGTCCAAGCAGACAGCGTCCTGATGGTGACACAGACACCTGAAGTCCTGGGGCATAAAATGGTGACATCTGAGTGCACCAGGGCCCCTCTGTATGACAGTCAAATGACCAGTGCCCTTTTCAAGTGTTCCCAACAATCTGCTCCCCTCTGCCGTCATCCCCCTGATTTGATACGACAGAGTAAGACAAGCAGCTCGCCAACTGGGTGGCAAATAAGGTCACCGCACTTAAGTAGCCAACAGGGAAAACGAAGGACACTAGAATAGCTGGAGTCCTGAACAAAGGTGTATTGTCAACAAATCGCAAAGGCGGAGACACACCAATTCAGCCAGCTCTTCAAAGGTTCATTTCATAACTCTTTCCTTAAAGGGATGTTCCACAATTTCTTCACAAAGACTCACTTATACCCCTGTCACAATGACTCCAGTTATACATGGAGTTTTCCTTGGGGGGGGGTTGTGGTGTTGAACTCAACATCTTACAAGCCAAGTCTTGGAATCGGGTCAAATCACATGAAAATGGAACATGCTTTGGTCCTTTTATGCCAAAATCATATGGAAACACATTTCCGTTATACATTTTCACAGGATACATTTTCATAGCAAACACAGAGTTTTTTCAAGATTCAAGATGCTTTAGTTTGTCACACACACAGTTATACGAGTACAACATGTTGAGAAAAGTGTAAGAAAGTTTACAAATTAATTAAGTCAAAAAAATTTGGGAAAGGCTAAAACTAAAGTAATAAAAATATATTATGAAATATTACAAATACAGATTACAATTATAACGTGTACAAATGCAATAGTGGACTGGACTGAAAATGAGAGTCTTTGAAAGTCCTTCAGGAAGCCTGGAGAACTGTTCCTCGAGACTACATTAGATATACAAGAAAGTCTGGATCTTTGGAAGGAAAATATGAAGAAATGAGGGGGCTCAAGACTTTTGCACAGTACTGCATGACTGTATTGTGGTTCCAGATCTGTCACACGGTTTATTTTTCTCTGCAGCCCAGCAGAGCGTTGTGCTTCCATCCCTCCATCGTAATTCACCTGTAGGTGTGCGCTTCTGTTATTTGTACTTATTCTGCCAGTCCCTGAGTTACGGGTCGATGCTCAAAGACTGACCTGAGACGGATGATTGATTGGGGAACGAATTCCGCGGGACGCAGGAATGAGGGCAATAATGACAATTTCATCTCTGCTAATGGAGCCTCGCTCTCCACCACATCATCAAGAACTCATTGATATTCAAGGGGTTTCACTGGGGACCCTCACCACGCGACAGCAGGCAATCAACCCAATCAGGCCTACAGAGGTCATCATGCTAATAAAGAGGTCATGCTAATAAAACTTGTCAGCGATTTTTTTTTCCTTATGATGGATTATTTTGATAGTAAAATCAGCTTTTGTTTTCAAGACTCCAGCATTGTAAATACCTGTCTTAAATCCAAGAGAACAACCTCTGTACAACTTTCAGAAGCTTTTGTAAACAGTTGCAAAACATGGTGCAATGACTCAAGCTCAATACTTGATGTAAATCAATGTAAATCATGTGTGTAATTAATTATGTCATTGGGCATTTAGTGGGGTTGGCCCAATATTAAAAAAAAAACAAATATCTGTTTATGTTGGTACTGTTTGTGACATTGGTTTTCTAATCAGCATTTGGACTCTTTTCTTCAGTCCACAACACATTTTATCCGGAAAAGGCTAAGTACTGCCACTACATCATAAAATGAAAAAAAGAAAAAAATGATTGCTGGTTTAGTTGGCATCCATGTCACCTCACTTCAGCGCACAAACAACTGCACTATGTGACCAGTGAAGCTAAAACAGAAGAGAAATCTGGTGTAGATGCACTTTAGCTGTTGTACATCAAAAAAATGCTCGGCTCTAAAATAATGATCAGAGGCTGATATGAAGAATGACAAGTTTGATGAATCATCTGAAATATATAATTACAATTCAAGTTTCTGCTGGAACCAGAACTCAAATCCTTAAACTTGCTATGAGTTCTGGCAGTGGTTGAGAGTTCTGCTTTATATAAATGTAATTCATGACACCCTTAACGCTTCAATGACTCAAAGCTTAAGCGCTTTGAACTAGAAGTTACTATCACATCTTCTATAACTGAGTTTAAATTGACTATTAAAGGGGACATATTATGCAAAACTCACTTTTTGCATCCTTCTGTATTTCCATTTGGGTCTCTAGTGCTCTCCAAGCACGATAAAAAAAACAAAAAAACATCCATCCGTTTTCTGTGAGTCAATTGAAAGATTTTGGAGTCAGGAATCATGCTTTTACAAGCTGTTTGGACAGCCCTCACCTGTCGAGCCCCCATCCACTAGATTAGTTGAAGATCCACCATTTTTGTCTGCTGGTTTTACGAGCATGTGCATAAGACGCTGAGCGCCACGGCTACAGGCAAAGGCAAGTCACTCATGAAGTGTTGTGTTGTTGGCTGCAAAGAACAACACAAATCCCTACACTGCATTCGTGAGGGTGTTTGTGCAGGTGGCTCCTCTTCATCTTGCTCTGGGGTCGAACATATAGGACTGGATAGCGCCTCTGTTTTCTGCCATTTTCACGTGTGGTAAACGCGCAGCGGTAGCATGGGATGGGTGAGGCGTGGCCAGCAACAGCTTATTTGCATAAAAGTGACAGAGTCCTTAAACGGCTCATTTGGAAAGGGACTGAAACTGTCCAGAATAGAGCTGGTGAGATCTCTTTATGTGAGAGTGATTTTGTGCAAAGAGCTTCATGAACATGTTTTGTAGCCCACAGGCCTGTTATCACTTGTTTAAAAAGAGGTATAATATGTCCCCTTTAATACATCGTTTCCCCATACCATAAATATTTTACAATGAAATTACTTAAAAATATGGTTATTTAACCATGAAGTGGTTCTAGGAAAGGCTTAGAACTCAAGTTATCCGACAACATAAATTACAAAATGTTTACAAAAGTGACGAGGTTTTTAGGTTCTTAGGTTTTTTCTTAGAAACAAAACAGTAGACGACATACGGAGACCTCTGAACGTTCCCTTGGTGGAGTTAGTTGTTGAGGAACACCTTAGCAACCACCTTCCATGTCATAGTAACCACCTAGCAACACCCTAGCAACCACCTGAGGAACCATGGCAACCACCAAGCAACACCATAGCAACACCTACAGTTACCATAGCAACTAGCTAGCAAGACTTTACCGCCTGAGATGCCAGCGGTTGGTTAGTTGTTGACCCAGCCGTCAGGGACAAGAGGATTTAGCTGTAGAGGGTCTTCTCGAACCCCCGCAGAATCAGAGGGAGTTACAGAAGAGGGGCTGAGTGTCAGGGTGAGAGGATGGGATGCTCCTCCTCGCCCTGCTCACTGGGCTCTGATCACTCACTCTCTCCCCCTCTCTCTCTGATCTGTCTAGAATGTTTTTTTTATTCTTTCTTTCTTTCTTTCTTTTAGTATAAAGTGTTATTGGAGGTGATGTTAGTTGCAGGATCAGCAGTAAGATCTGTGTTTATCAGTTGCAGTAAAGTTTTCATGCTTTTATCCATGTACTGAGACAAAAACAAAACAAAACTTCAGTTTCTGCCTTATTCAGGTGTGTGTGTGTGTGTGTGTGTGTGTGTGTGTATGTGTGAGAGGCTAAAGTGGCTACAGTGAGGCTAAAAGGACAGGTGGACGGACAGGAAGCCTGCAGGCACTTCTAGCCAAGTTTAGATAACAGGGAAACCACATGATCTCACAGATCAATAAAACACACACACACACACACACATACACACACACACACACAGATAAAGCTGCCACGCACATTCTTTAAATTACTAGGGAAATTTCACCCCTTCTACACTGTACACACACACACACACACACACACACACATATTCATCAATACACACATACACCATCAGTACACACTTACAACAGAACAGATAACAGAACATGCACGCACATACACACACACACAGATGCGCACGCACACACACACACACACACTCATGGTTATCAAAGCCATTACAGCTCATTATTACCCTGAATACTATCAGGACTGTAGCATACACAGTTTGCAAACTGTGTGTGTGTGTGTGTGTGTGTGTGTGTGTGTGTGTTGTTGACGCAGTGCAGTTGCAGTAGCACCAGTGTTTTGCGAAAGTGAGAGGTGGCATTAAATATTAATACTCTAGACACATTATCCTTTATGACCACCACAGACGGTCAATCTGGAGAGCGAGCGTCTCCAAGAATGTGTGTGTGTGTGTGTGTGTGTGTTTGTGTAAGAGAGAGAGAGACAGAAAAGGAATCACTGTTTATGAACTCTAAAACAGAGTGTGCCTGCTGTGTGCAGAACACAGAGTTCTCACTAAACTTTTTTTTTTCATATTCCTAAAGGCATTTGAAATTAGGGCTTATGCTTTGATCCGTGTTTGACATTTGTTGTCATGGCAGAGAGTGAAGCAAATTGTTTCACGAACAAATGACATAAAAAAATTTCAACAAAGTGTAGCTTTACTTGTTAATTTCTGTGTGCGCTTCCTAGAAGTACTTATTAGTTAATTTCTTGCTCTAGGTAAATAATTCTGTCCCAGTGATCTACTCTGTGCAACACATAAACATACACACACACGTACACACTCACACGCGCCCACGCTAAAATGCCCACTATCATGTCGGTGTCACTGCCGTGCTGTGAATGACTCACCACCCAAATGATATCAATTCACTGGTGGCCCTGTGGGGGTCCTGACCACTGATGAATGTGGTGAAGGGGGGGGGGTAACAGATGTTGCAGAGAGACATATGAACTACAGTTGTGTGCAAAAGTCTTGAGCCCCCTTTTTCACAGTTTGCTTTGTATCAAATGTTATCTATGTTGGTTCAAAAATAATATTTTCTGCCTGCCACACAGGGTGTTTGTAGTGCGTGACGTTTGGCTTTTGACAGTTAATGCTGTTGGTCCTTAGGCAATTCCTGCACAGAGCAAGAAAAGGAGTGGATATATTTAGTGACCAATGGTTTCCACAATGACTCAGCATTCTTATTATATACAGTACTGTGCAAAAGCCAAAAGACTTGAGCCACATCTCATTTCTTTCTATTTGGTTTGAACCACCTTGTTGGTGCAAATATACTATTATCTTCCTGTCAAACTGTCTCATCCTTCACATATTGAGTAGATTAAGTGAAATAAATAGAAACAAATGTTTAACTGTGACAGGCTGTAAAGTGTCTAAAGATACAAGGTGCCTAGATAAAGGAGTTCTAAAGCATTCAGCACCACCAGGATACTGATCACCGCCTGGTTCAGGACTTCAGTTAGATGTGCTTTGTTCTGCTTGAATTATTCATATATAGGTCACTGGGTTGCTTAACAGACAAAAAAAAGTCTCTAAAACTGGTCAGGTGCAGGGACTGGACAGAAAATGAGAGTTTTTGAAAGTCCTTCAAGAGGCGTGGAGAACTACGTATATGTAATCATAACTATACTGTATGTAAGACTACATAAAAAAATGCAAGAAAGTATGGATTTTCTGGAGCAAAATATGAAGAAATGGTGTACGAAGACTTTTGCACAGTACTGTAGTTTACTTAACCCTCCACTCGGCCACATTTGTGACTCTCTGCAACATTTTAATAAACCATATTAATACAGAGGCATAATATACTATAAGTCCCTTTCCATTTTGACCATGTTTTTTGTCATTGAGCCAATAGGAAAAAGTCAAAAGTGTTGGATCAAACCTGATAAGTTGCTTCCAGTATGTGTGTATGTAACTGTAATCAGTTATATAGTAAGTTAAATTACATTTAAATACTATAGACATAAAATTTTATTTCTGAGTTAAATTAGAATAGAATTAGAATAGAATAGAAATTAGAATAGAATTAGAAAAGAAATAGAGCTCTCTCTGACTTCTTACCTTAATACTCATGGCCAGGTGCTCAATGCTTGTCTGATACACTGATCGTCTTGTGGACGCTCAGATTTGTCCTTGACTCGACTTGACAGCTTGGCGGAAAAGAATATATTAATCAGGTTAAATCCACCAACCCCCCAAACGCACACACACGTTTCTTGGGGGTTTTTGACAGTAAGTGTGCACTATGCTAATTCCAAATTCCAACACATTCAAAGAACAGAAAAACAGCCCACCCCTATGCCCAGATAAGGGCTGGTGGTTTGGTGGAGGAGGGAAGAAAAAGGAAATTAATGCTGAAAAATGACAAATTTCTAATTACAGCGTTGACAGTTTATCCGGAGGCAGCAGTGTTGTAGTCATTTTTGCTGAACATGCTTGGTGTAGCCAACAGAGTGACATACACTCCTACAACATCCGGCCACCCCCCCACCCCTCGCTACACACACACACACACACACACACTCACACGTGTACTGGGTGGAGGAGAAGCTCCAGTTGTTTGGATGCAGAGATGCTGCTGTCAACCAACCAGTACAGAAGTGTTTGCGTTCTGCATTTGTTTATGTTGTTAATGTGAAGCCGCTAGAACTTCACGATATGGACAAAATATCAGTATTGCTATTAAACTGCTACATATTGCAGTTGCAATGCCTTTTAAAATATTAAAGGGTCTATATTTTCACTTTTCTTGAATTAAAAAAGCTTAAAGTCCAGTAAATATTGTTTCAAATGGTTTGTTTGTACAGTCTATTTATGGAAAAATGTTACAGAAATGTTCTGAGCATACTGAACAACTGCATGTTTCATCACAAATAGTGTATAATTAGTGCCGTGTAAGTGCAGCACAGGATGTGATATAAAAATTACATTACATTACATTAATTTGGCAGATGCTTTTATCCAAAGCAAATTACAGTTTGAGGAAACACTCAAGTTTCAGGGCAGTGTGAGAACCAGAGGAGGGTTCTAAGTGTTCAAATCTTCAAGTAGGGACAGAAATAATTTTGCCCAGAGCTTTTGACAGCAGGCTGAAACCAGCATATGTGGCAGGAAGTCATCATAAAAAGGCGAACCCACTAATTAGTAGCGCAGTTCTTTTTCAAACAGTTTCAAAGGCACATAAAGTAGTTGATTACATTGCTTAAACTGAGAGTACTGAACTGTTTTTTTTCATTTTTATTCCATAATGCAAACGCCTTATTCCAATTAAATCAGTAAATACTAAGATGGATTTGGATATTATTACATAAAAAAAAACCCACAAAACATGCTGAAATGTGAACACACGCAGTTACAAAAATGTTTCTGAGGATCAAGAGGGTTGGTGTGCAGGTGGGTGAGTGATTTTATTTCGTCAGCCAGGGGGATGAGGTGCAGTTTCATTTCCTTGCTGGGGGAGCTGCACAACCACCAGCCCATAAGGCTAAACGTACCTTACGGGCTGAAAAGAATGTGGTGCCAGTGGGTGGGGCTTGGTTTTGTAAAGGGATCCATTTTCAGCTTTCTTGTGGGCCACTTCAGAGAAACGTTACCAGAGGAAACACTGTTACTTCTTTGTTGCTCTGTGTCTTTCACACACTCTTGTCAAACACTCATTAAGCTTGCATCCTCACTAATGAATGCACATTTGATTAAGAACAAGCATTAGAACAAGCGGAGGGCCATCAGAGCCATCAGAGCCCAGAAACTTGCTTCTTCCTGCTTAATGCTCTCCGCTAATCACATCCTCCCAAAATGGCACTGGGTATTTCCATAAATACCTTGTAACTACCAGCTTATGAGGCTAAAAGGTTCCTTCATGGCTTAAAAGTACATGATGCCAGTGAGTGGAGCTTTGTAACCATCAGCCTCGAAGGCTGAGGGGTTAAACTGTGGGAGCAAAGATGTGTAACCACCAGCCTGTAAGACTTGAATGGACCTGCATGGTTAAAAAAACACTTTGTTATAATGAGCTGGAGCTGAAGCTGAATAATGGTGATGGAGCTGTGTGTCCACCTGTCTATAAAGCGTTAAAAGGAGTTTTTTCAACAGTTCAGTGTGCTGGCGTTACACGCTAAAATTCAAGTTTGTCTGTTTGTGCTGTGAATTGTTCTTGTACTTGCTCTGGTTGTGCCGCCTGACTGGAGAGCTGCAGTTTCATAGCAGTAGATTCAGGCCTGTGGTGCTACAGACAGTGGCCACCTGACATCTCATTGATGTTGTAAATTATTAATAATAAAAACATTTGACTCATGACTTGTTCCACAGGATGATTATGTTTGTTGTACAAGTGTACAAGCTATGGTTGCTATGGTTACTGTGCCATAGCAGTGATGAATAAATAAGGGAGCACAGAAAGACGCCAGAGCAGCGGCTCTCGGACGGTGCTGGTGTTGCTATGACACGTGTCAGGTGGTTCAAAAGTAAATGTAAGGTTTCGTGTTAAAGCGTCAAACATTGAGAGTGTGTTTCTTGGTTGTGTGTGTTGTGCTTTTGACTGTCTTGCATGGCGCTCACTCCGTTCAGTTGGTGCGCTAGCTGTTTTGATCAGCAGTTAGAAGTATTATAATGTTCAGTGTTTTAGACGAGGCTTTCCGTACTGGCACGGGGCCGTTTGGGGCGAGTCTGGGTGGATGAGCCCCCAGAGGAAGTCACAGACTTCTCGGGCAGCCGGTCAGCGGACTGGAGACGGGGGTGTCGCGATCCACCTCGCCTCCGAGCCGTGGAACTCCCGCCTCGCCAAACAGTGAGCCTCAGCGGGAGCTCATCCGCGGTCAGACCAAAGACGAGGGGGTCAACGATCACCTCCAGAGCCAGGATTGTTGGCGTGTCCTGATCCTTCTCTTCCTCGGAGCTGAAACCGACTCACCCTCGTTGGTCCACCCCATGGCCTGCCCTACTCCACGGGCCCCTCGCCCACGTGCCCGAGCGGAAACCTGCTCTGCTAGGAGATGCAGAAAGTTGTACTAACCTAAGGGTTTCTGTGACGGTGGACCGACACCGGTTCCACAAAACAAAGAAGCTTAAATACCCAATAGAACTAAACCAAGAACAAATGAACCCAATCACTTAAATTAACCATCAAGCCGGCTGTGACCACCCACCTGACCGGAGTACACATGTCAAAATAAAAGTCTCCATAACTAAACAGAAAGTGCGGCCTCTAGCGGCCACTGACCATGGTCATGACAACTATGTTAACATTGAAAAATGTTTTTAAAAAAGATGTAATTAAAAAGAAATGTAAAAAGTTAAAAAAACAAAACAAAATTAAAAAAACAATTAATTCATAATTAAATAAATGCCATAAGTGCCGGTCTTTATTTTACTCCACGCTAATGCAGGCATTATAGGGAATTTTTTTTTTTTTTTTGGTTTCTTTCAGGAAGATGGAGAAAATTCTGACTTCAACACAGTTATGGTTCATAAATGGCAGCTAAAAATTTTAAAGGCTTTGGTATTTATTCATAGCAGCACTGAGACAAACAATGGTGACTCTTATCCAGACATGAGAATAAGAAGGCTAGACAGCTATTAGATACCATTTATAGACACCAGTGTGGGCTGGAGGTTTTAAACTGCCAGACACTTTCACTCTCTGACCACTAGAAACTCTTACATTGTACTGCCATCTGTTGATGTACAATTTGTTTTAACTGTTCTCACCATTGTACAGTCTGACCTCAAAGCTGCTCACAGCTGGATAGTTTTGACTAAAGCTGCATGATATAGGCAACAAACCAGTACTGCTGTTTACTGCTACATATTGCAATGGCAATGCCCTTTAAAATATTTAAGATCCCATATCACTTTTCTGGAATTATTTTGATGTCACAAAATCAATATATTTAAATACTGTATCTACTTATTCTAGCAGTTTAGCTCTGCCTGTTCATCCACAGATTCCACAACACCCTTAACGAATAAAGATTGGACAAAATAGTTTGACTTATTTTGGATTATCTAGGCTCCTTGTATCTTTAGGCGCTTTGCAGCCTGTCACAGTAAAACATTTGTTCCCATTTTTCTTCATTTAATCTACTCAGTATGCTGAAGATAAGTCAGTTTGATGGGCAGAAAATAAGGTTTTTGCACCCACAAGGTGATTCAAATCAAAATATAAAGACATTAAGGGGTGGCTCAAGACTTTTGCACAGAAATGTACATGACCTAATGTGGGAGGACCTCATAAAATGAAATGTAAGTGGAGGAACAAATTGAGGGGTTTCTACAGTGAGTTTATATTGGTTATTTAAGACTGTCCTCCTATGCTTTAGTCTAAATGATGTCACTGAACAGTTCACGCATAGCCCAATGCTTTGACTGTTAATAAATTCAGGGAAATCTGACCATTGCATTCTTCTCTTTCCTCAGGTGTGTTTGCAACATTGACTGTTCCCATATAAGCTTCAACCCGGTGTGTGCCTCAGACGGCCGCTCCTATGACAACCCCTGCCAGGTGAAGGAGGCGTCGTGCCAGAGGCAGGAGCGGATCGAAGTCAAGTTCCTGGGCCACTGTCAAGGCAAGGACTCCCCTCTATACCTCATTTCATCATGATTCCTACCCTTCTTCTGATATTCTTCTGATAGTTGGGTATTTCCCTTTGAATGTTTCCCTTTAAACATTTCCTTCGCTCCAGATGTTGTTTAGTCACCCTGGCTGTGTTTGTTGCCCGAAGTTTGCATCTTTAGTTTTAAACAGGTATGAGCTACAGGGCTAATTGTAACATCAAGTAAAAGAAGCTTGCATAAAACTGCCACCTGCACTACAAAACTGATCTGAGATCATTATATATCTGGGTTATAGGTTTAACAACTTTACATTGCATAAAATTGTAAAGTTTTTCCCTTTTTAAGCAATTTTATCTGGTGAGATTGTCTTATTCCAGATGCAAATCATTTTGCTAATAATTTATACTGAAACCAGCAGTCTGCCAATGAAGTAGGACTTAAGTAAAATAATACATACTGTTATATAAATCAGTTTCATAATGCAAAACATTACACTGACTAGAATCCTTTCTTACCAGGATTGCATTTTTTGCATTTTTCATTTAAATTTTCATGTAACTCATCACATTGTATATGTAATTTTTGACACTGTTTGATAATTACAGACAGAATTACAGTTTTTGTTTATGTGATGTCCATTTTTATACGTGTCATACAGTGTCAGAAATGTAGATTTACATAGGCTTCCACAAGGCTGAAATTTAAAGTAACAATGAATTGGCGTATAAATAATTGAGGTTAATGGCTCAGTTTGCTCAAATAACCAATTTTACTTACCAGTACCCTTTAAGCGTTTTGTAGCACCAAATCAGACAGTTAAACTTCATAAGACCAATGATGCACCATACATGTCTTTTCATGGAAAAAATTAAATAAACATTTTTAATTTAGATTTACTGTTTTTCATCAGTAGCATTACTTAATATACCACTATTATACCGATATATACAAAGATTGATACATTACCATTATACCATTATTATACCCTGACTTACCAACAGAATGTGTTTGTGCAGTAGACCTCCTGGCCCCTAGCTAATATCACAACAACTGGAGGCCACTATAAATTTTGTTTCCATCTAAAATTAGAAATTTAATAGACCTAGACTACATTTGGCACAGTTGCCGCGGGGGGGAATTGAGGATGATAGACATGGTGTATTGAAAGTGCTTGAATTTATGTATTTTGTGCAACAATAGAATTTTTTTAACATCACGCTGAAGAATAGGCTACATTCTGCCATCTGCATGTGTGTCTTCTGTCATCTGTGTGTCCTTGTTTTATGTGCCACATGCAAACAGTGTTGTAACAGCAATTAACCTTGAATTAGAGGAAATTGGGCCTGGAAAGTTTTTGAAATGTCCTTGCATTTGATGTGGGGTAGGGAAGAAACTGTGCACATCACTTATTAAACACATCCAGACACTGTAACTCCAAGTGGATTGCAGATAGAAGCATGACGTCTGGAAGTATTTTGAAGTTCTGCTGCTTTGTGGCCAGGCCACCTGCTGTGGACGGACAGTTGGCCAAATGTACTGTTTAAGCAAAAGCGTCGTTAATGATTGCAGTAACATCACCCGAGTCAATTGCGCAGCAGCTGCAGCACAGATGCTGACTAGATGACAATTTAAGTTACAGTGTAATGAGAAAATGACAATTATAGTTAGAGTTTAATGACTGAATAGCAATCAAATTTACAGTGTACGTGTTCTAACCTTTGTCGTTGTCTTAACTAATAGGTGACATGATAACAGGAAACAAACCTGGAGATGGACACTACGCCAGGGCGGACTACCCAGGTCAGCGGGTGTTTGGCTCTCTATAAGTAACAGGATGGTGAAAACAGGAGGATTTTGTCAGTGTGAGGGCTTATTCTGGTCCCCAAAAAGGAAAATGCTTTCTTAAAAACCAAAAATAATTGTTTTTTATCTGGTGAACTTGTCTTAATCTATATGCAAATCATTTTGCTAATAATTTGTACTGAAACCAGCAATCTGCCAATAAAGTAGGACTTAAGTAAAATAATGTATACTGTTATACAAATCAATTTCATACTGCGAAACATTACACTGACTAGAATCCTGTCTTACCAGGATTGCATTTTTCATGTAAATTTTCATGTAAATCGTCAAATTACTAAAATAGGCTTGTGTATGTCATTTTTGACACTGTTTGACAATTACAGACAAAATTGCTGTTTTTGTTTTTGTGAGGTCCATTTTTATACTTAAGTGTCGTACAGGATCAGAAACTTAGATTTACACAATGCTGAATGCTGAAATTTAAAATAACAAAAACTATAAAGGAAAAGATCCAAATGAAATATTTGGTTTAAAGTTAGGTTTGGCAGCATTTACATGTATTCATACAGAAGACCGTGGAAACACTCCATAAAGACATGACGTTTTCAACCATTCAGAAAGTGGTTTCTTCCCTTTCTGTTGTAAGCAAAAGTCATATGAAAGCTAATAACTCTCCCTAGTGGAAAATATTTAAACTACTGAAATCAGTGAAGTGTGGACAAACTGTTTCCACTGTTTTACCACCATCAACATTATGTCAGAAAAACTCAGAGGACACGTGGTGCGTTTGGATAGTAAAGAAAATATATTTGTGTTGTAGTCTTCGGGACATCAGGTTTCTCTACACTGGACCATTAAGTCACTCTAAATGAGCTTGTTTACTTTGCAACTATTGTGGAGAAATTTGACTGTGACTTTGTGTGAATATGTGTGTGTTGTAGAGGAGAAGCCTGAGGTGTCAGAAGTGGCACGAGGACTTTACATCCCCTGTCCCGACCACTACAAGAACTACTGCGTCCATGGAGACTGTGAATATCCCAACATGCTCTCCACACCATCATGCAGGTACGTAAGAGCTGCACAATATGGACAAAATATCAGTATTGTAATTTTACTGCCACATACTGCGATTACAATTCCTTTCAAGATATTAAAGGGCCCAAATCATCACTTTTCTGGACTTAAAGTCTGTAAATATTATTAAAGTTTCAGAATGGGATTTCACTTCCCATCCATTCAGTTCACACTTGGAAACTAATCGGCAAAAACTGCCCATTTTCAAATCAGTTTTTGTGATGTCGCAAAACCAACACATTTACATATTTCCTTATTTGCCCTACAGCAGTTTAGCTGCAGCCATTTATGCTGAAAAAGAACTTCAGTTGCTGCGTTACAGGGCAAGCAATCAGAAAGAATATTTACAAACATCAATCTTAAAGGCACAGTAACAAAAGCAGCCTGTTTAATTCAAAGAGATAAAGATGTCTTAGAAGAAGGAAATGGAAGGAAAATGTAGAATATAAGCCCTTTGAAAACACCTTGGCCAGTCAGGGTCTTTAATGGTTAACGATTCAAATAATTCGACTTTTGTTGGATTACATGAAGACCTCAGTTCATGAGAACACCCAGTAACTCACCTGTGATTGGTCACCCTGCCAAAAGCACTGTGGAGGCAACTGTTGGAGGCTCAGTTGCATATTGCAGCCTTCTGTGACAGTATTGCAGAGGCTGATATCACGATAATGATTAACAGATGATATATTGTGCAGCCCTAATTTATATCCACATGCACTTCAAGCACACACACACACACACACACACACACACACACACACACACACACACACACCAGACACACTTTTGAAGCAGCCAAAGCCAGACACTCTTGAAGCCAGTCAAGCCAAAGTCAAGACAGCCCTTGGGCTCCCCCTGCTGTTCACTTTTATCATGAACTGGAAAGAGAACAAAGGAGATTAGAATCAGAATTAGAATCGGTGCAGGGCAAGGAAGGTGTAGTTACGGAGAGAGAAAAAACGGGGACAGCAGAGTGGAATGAGTAAGTAGGGGAAATGAGATACAGAGAGAGAGAGGAGAGAGAGAGAGAGAGCACAAGAAAGCAGAACAAAAGAGAGAAACACAGAGAGGGGGAGAAAGAGATGGAGGGGGCAAGATAGAGAGATAGAAAAAGGTGGACACACAGACGGGGGAGAGTGGGAGGTTGGGGAAGAGAAGGGTTGAGAGAGAGGGAGAGAGAGAGAGAGAGAGAGAGAGAGAGAGAGTTTACGTCTGACAGGTGCACCGAACACTCAGCAGGTGTTTCTCAACAATGACCTCCCGAGAGAGAACAGAACAGAGTGTGAGTGTGTGTGTGTATGTGTGGTTGTATGTGTGTGCTCTCATGTGTGTGTGTGTGTGTGTGTGTGTGTGTGTGTGTGAAAGAGAGAGAGATTTCAGAGACACAGGAGAGGATGTAAGTATTTATTAAACTACTTCCCTGTTGTCTAGTTTACAGAGGACACACATACATCACACACACAATAAACACAAAGAAACATCCATTTACATCTCAAATAGGAATAGTTTGGTAAAAAAAAAAATATCAAAAACATTTCTCCTGTCCCCCAAACGCACAGCCAGCAATTCCATAATATCGTCTGTAATTGGTAGAGATGCGTAAAAAGGTTATAAAGTAATTTGGTTAATTACCACATAATGACAATGAAAATATGACTAAAAATCTTAAAACTAAATCTACAAAACATTATATCTGGCATTGAATCGCCTTGTTGATGCAAAAGTATTATTTTCTGAATGTCAAGCAGTCTTATCCTTGGCATATTGAGTAGATTAAATGAAAGATTAAATTGAGTAGATTAAATGGGAACAAATGTTTTACTGCTTGAGACTCTGGTAGATTTGTCTGAAAGGAGGATGCTGAAGAAGCTTCTCAGCTTTATTGAGAATCCCTCCCACTCCCTGCAGGCCTCTCTGATAGGTCATCAGCAAACGCAGCAAAAGACTCACTGCAGGACTGAAATCTTTTCAACCTGCAGCTATAAGACTGTGTAACTGTTTTTCCGTTCAGTAGAAGGACATTCAAGTATATTTAGGGACATTTAAGGACACTATACACACACACACACAGTAACACTCTGGTAATAATCCAGTTGTAATTATAGTACATACCAATGTATTATGCAAAAAGATTATTTATCTGTTTCATTTGTGTAATTTATTTTTTCATTATTTGCTGCAAGCATTTCTATTCTTATTAGTATTATTATTTCTTAAGCCATTTTGAACAAACCTTGTTAAAGGCACAAGAATTACCCTTGGGATTGATAAAATTCTTCTTATATTATCTACCACCAAAATCAACGACAGGAATGAGTTGTCTTATGTCTGACCACCCTTTTAAGAAGTTTTGTAAAAGTTTTGTCATACAGCAAGGCAGGAGAGTGTGCGATGATTTGATCTGAAGGTTTACATCATTCTAACAGAGACTGAACATGTCTTGACTGAAGGACTAGAATTAGGGAAAACGGCGGGAAAATGTGTCAGTTTGATTGTCACTTACACTTCCAGTCAAAGGTTTTTACCGCTTATCCATTTCATAAACTGCAGCTTTTTCTTCTTCTTAAAAATTAGAGTTGATGAGTGAATAACTATAATTGAAAATATGTCAAATAAAACAAGTTTCCTTTATAAGATGAAAGAATCTGTTGCCGTGCATGTCTAACATCCTATTAAGTGGTTGTGTGGTGATACAGAGTCAAATTCTAGACTGTCCTTTAACACTTGTCTACTGATTCACATTATTATTTTATTGTGTGGCGTGTTGTAGTAGTAATGAATAAAAAACATGATATTTTCCGGTTACTGGAGGTGCTTAAATGGTGGACATACTGGGGCGAGCGATGGGAGAGAAAAAAGAACCCTCGTTTATTTTCCGCTTTCCAGCCCCCGACACTAACTTTATTCAGGGTGTACTGCGCCCCCAACTGGCGTAACCCAAGTACATCTCCCAACTCAATCTCAGCCTTATTTTCTCGTCTCCCACTACCGTCTGGTCCCCAACGATCTGGAGGATGGTGGCAGACGAGAAAGGCCCATCCCACACAAAATAACACATAAAACACACAAATAAACACAATAACACACATAATCACAACACCACACATCTACCCCCCTCTAATATCCCCAGCACACATTAAACAGACCAAACTGGCCACTTACTTCCAACTGCAAAGGCTCATGGGAGCCAGCCCTGCCGTGCCGCTCGCTACAATACTGTAAATTTATTTGTTAGCTAGGAATATTGTGTGTATTTTTAGTAAATATTCAATGAAATATAACCATGTTGTCCATCTGTGATTGGTCCATGCAGCTGTCACTCAGGCTTCAGTGGCCCTCAGTGTGACACCAAGGAGTATAACGTGCTGTATGTCGTACCGGGATCAGGAAAACTTCGCTACGTTCTCATCGCCTCCATCATCGGAGCGCTGCAGGTGGCCATCATCTGTGTGGTGGTGCTGTGTATCACCCGGTAGGTTCTGCTCACACACACACACACACACACACACACACACACACACACACTCAGATTTGTACATGGAAAGATGGGTTTAAAGAAAGTTTACACCATACATTTCTTTTCTAACATATTGTAACTGTACACCGTCCATGAGAAGGTACGGGGGGCACCATACCTTCTCAAAATGCTTTTAACACATCAGCACATTCTCTTGATGTAACAGACAGTACTGTGCAGAAGTCAGAGACCACTCTTTCATTTTTCTTAGTCAAAGAGGCAATTACAGTAACCCCCCAGATTTATGCGGATCAGGAGTCGCGGAATCAGTCACACGTGGATTTTTTCTGAGAACCTGACGGATAGTTTTAGGCGGAAATCTCCACAATAATGCGGAACCTGCATTTTTTATTTTATTTTATTTTTTGCTTTTTTCGTGGCAATATGTTTTGGGTTTTTTTTTACGCATTTTACTTCTAAATTATTAAGAAACATGTACGAATTTTGTAACATAAACAGTAATCCAAATATAAATTCAGCTAAATATAAATCGGTGTAGGGGGTGGAGCGGCCACATCCAGACACCCTCCGGACCGCTCCGTTCAGACTGTGCTCTTTTTTAGCTTTTTGTTTATCTATTGTTTTGCATTTTTACTTTAGTGTGTTTCGGATAATTCCACATTTGTAATTTAAAGCTACTTATTGTTTATAATGTTTGCACAGTCAAAAGGAGCGGTTCAGGATACATTTCACTGTAATGAATAAAGAATCTTGAATCTTGAGTTATTGGCTCCAGCCTTCCTGTTCTCATGTTTTTATTTCGTTCATCTAAAAGCCGTAAGATGCCGCCCAAACGCCCTGCGCCTCCTGGCAATGCACCTAAGCGCAAGAGAAGGCGTCAGACACTCAAGGAGAAGGTGTAACTCCTGGATATGCTCTGGGAAGGAAAAAGTTATGCCGCTGTAGCGCCATTATGGCGTCAATGAGAGCACCGTACGGGGTTGGATGGGGTCGGGGGGGTGAGAGGGGCGTGTGTAGGAGCAGCACAATGTGTGGGTGTTGCTGATGAGCAAGTGAGAGGTGAGTGTTAACTGTTACAGAAAAAAAACATTAATAAAAAGAGACTGTTGAGCTCAGTCACTGTCCAGTGTCTGCTTTAACTGGCGGGTTGCTGCCCGACAAACGGTAAGTTATTGAACTGTAAAAAGAATTGGTGATTACCCGTACATTTTAGGGTATTATTATTACTAAAAAAAAATAATTAAAGTATTACTGTACTATGACTCCGCTCATACTAAAGAAAACATGCTTGCATTAATTAATTGTGGGAGATAGGATACGGGCTTACATTTACATTTTCGTTAAGGGTAATGTATTAAGCTGAGTTTAAAATTGAATTTAAAGTGTTTTGGATTCAGTCATTTTTTCTTAGAACTGGACTAATAATCGTTGGCGAAAATTCGTGGAAACTGCAGATATCATCCACATTTCTTTTGCTTTTTTCACGGCAATATATAATTCTTCATGCATTTTAGTGCAAAATTATTAAGAAAAATATAATTGACTAATTTTGTAACAAATATGAACGTAAATTCAGCTACATTTCTATATCAAATACAACTGTATAAATGTTTTTGTCATGAGAACACAAAGAAAACGCTTTTGGGATGGTTAAATATGCTGTACTGGGAGCAGGGGTGGACTGGGACTAAAAAACAGCCTGGACTTTCTTCACCAGGGGGCAGAGGTTCTGCGTCTTGGCCGAGAAAGACAGGCCGAGGCCGCCGTGCATCGGACATCCATTCTTTTCCAGAACACACAGATTGCCAGTCCGCCCCTGACTCATCTTGAGTGTTTCTCTTGTTTTTCGTTTTGTCCTTCTTCAAGCCCAGTAGTTTTATTACTGTAAATTAAATTTAAAAAGGCTGTTGAGCTCAGTCGCCGTCCAGTATCTGCTTTAACCGGCGGGTCACTACAATACAGGACTCCTCCTGAAGAACCCTGAATAAAAGACGCGCCGCTGATGAACAGTAAATTATTGATGTAAAAATAATTGGCGATTACCCCTACATTTTACTGTATTTTTATTACTAAAAATTACACTAATTTATTACTATATTTACCTGTTTATACCAAAGAAAACGACCATGCATACCAAAGAAAATTGGTATGCATGAATTACAATACAGTCTGTATGGGCCTACCTTTATATTTTCATTAAAGGTAATGTATTAAACTAAGTTTAAAATGAAATTAAAGTGTTTTGGGAGTATATTTGGGGCATATTTAGGGTTTACACTATAAAAATAGGCATTTTTAGGCTTTTTTAAAAAAATCAAAACACAACAACGCGTTTTTTCACTATACGCGGGTGCTCTTGGAACGTAACCCTTGCAAAAAGCAGGTGATTACTGCATTCAGTTTTCACTTCAGATAAGATAAGATAGCCCTTTATTGGTGCCATGTGTGGAAAATATGCATTGTTGCAGCAGGAAAGTGAACAGAACAAGAGAAAGATGTAGAAGTAGCATAACCTAAAGAAATAAAAACTATGCAGTATAATAATATTATATAAAACAGAACTGTACACAGAACAAAAAAAATATTTAAGTTCAAGATCCAAGAATCCAAGTACAACATGTAGTGAAATGAGCCCCTGAGTCGACCCAGGAGACCGTGCCATATCAAATAAATTAAAGAGAAATTAGAAAAGGCGAAAACTAAGATAATAAAAATTGGAGAAAACATGAAAACATATTAGAAGAGTGAGAAATTTGTCTTCTTTAAAATGAATTTACACACGCGTTGAGCACTCCTGACAGGTAAGCGATCTTTTTCGCTCCTAAATGTGAGATGCCAGAGGGATTTTAATAATTCACTTTGTCTGACAGCCTACAAATTGCTTAAGCAAAGTCAAAAGATCAAAAATTCTACTGTCTGAATAATGTCATACTACATGCATTTTACCTCCTTGTTCTGTAAAAATGTTCAGTTTTCATGTGTTTAAGCCACCTGTTTGTTGTTAACAGTAGTTTGGAGAGCTGTCGTTGTCATTATTTAGGCCAGGCCTGATCTTCGTATCAAGGCAGCTGAGTGTTAAATATCCCCAAAGCATTTGAAAATAGCTATTTTATGTTGAGAACACCTGCAGAGCTCTCTGAAAGAGTCCTAACACCCTATTATACAGAGAAGGCAACACACACACACACATCCACACACAAGTCATCACAGCGTGACTTCCACTGGGAATGTATTTAGTTCCGGTGGGAGGCTACTGAATTAACACTCAGCTAAAGGTCAGCAGATAGGGGGTGCCTGTGCAGCGATTAAGCTTAAATCCCATCCACTCCTGAATAACCTTCCAAATGAATAACCAGTTGGCTCAAAGACACTCAGCACATACCGCAGAGGACCACCAGGGGGAGCATTAACTCCCAGATTAATTCACCGGATGGATGGACGCAATAGAGGTCCGGCCATCTGGAGAGAATTCCTGGTGGGCCTGTCGATCAGCGGGCAGATTGGCCAAGGAGAGGTCAGCACAAATGTAGACAAAAGCTGCAAAAATGCATTAAAAGTCACGGGAAAAAAGGAAAAAAATACAGAATTCACATCATAGGCCCTGTAAAGCCTAATACTATAGTCCAAGGCCCCACATCTGAATGGTGTTTATGCATTAGGGCTGTACAATTTATTGCCTGCTAATCATTACAACAGGCTGCAATATGCAAATGAGCCTGTAACCAATCAGTGTTTCTGACAGGGTGACCAATCAAGGCTCCAAGTGAGTTGCAGTGTGTTCTGATGAATCGAAGTCTTCATGTATTCCAACAAAAGCCTATTAACTATTAACAGTTAAATGTCTTGGGCGAACTGGCGCACGAGTGGGTATCCTTGTCCCCTTAGCATGTCTCCTTATTATCCGTCAGCCATAATAAGGAGACATATTTAAATGTGTTGGTTTTGTAACATCACAAAAACTATGATTCGAAAATCCTAATCAAGTTTTGTAGCTTATTTTCCATATATGCACTGTGTGGATAGTGGGAGTAAATGTACCATCTAAACAATATTTACAAACTTTAAGCCTTTTTTAATTCCAGAAAAGTGATCATTTGGGTCCTTTAAAGCAGTAAAATTGCAGTGCTGATATTCTGATATTCTGACCATACCACGCCACTCTAATCTGCATGTATGCAGTTAAAGAGAATTTCTACCTGCTTTCCCAAATTTCAAAATTTCTGTAGTTAAATATTTATGATTTAAGTCACTCAGAGTAGTTTGATGTGAAAAGGTCCATTTCAGAGAGCTTTGGCAGGACAAAATTGTTTGTCCTGCCAACTGGTGGTGATAGGAGCCAAATGTCTTCTAAAAGGCCCCCCAAACAGTAAGCTGTGTGGCTGAAGCATTGTTTATATGTATGTGTGTGTGTGTGTGTGTGTGTGTGTGTGTGTGTGTGTGTGTGCAAGCCCTATAGAAACGTGTTTCAAGACCCC
>JBBPCX010000002.1:5740346-5767144 GCA_037974365.1 Hydrocynus forskahlii
TGTATAAAACAATTATTGGTAATTAATATATCACTATCCTGTAACTACTGTAAATTATTCAGCAGTTACTGGATATTAATATGCCAAATTATTATAAATGATGAATTTATAAATTCAATTATCAGTACCAAAGCTTAAAAACAACTATGAATTATTCAGCAAGTCCTAGGCAATATACAGTAACTACTATTTACTATCACACATTATTCAGGAACTACTGTGAATTGTTCAATAATTACTATGAATTATTTAGTAACTACTATGAGTCATTCAGTAAGTACTAGAAATTATTCATTAAGTGCTATTAGTTACTCTACGTACACTACCAGTCAAAAGTTCTAGCACATGCTGAGATTTTCTACATTTGTATGTTACTCACTTAATATTTACTAAAAATACACTCAACATTGTAAATAAATTTCTATATCCAAATAAATTTGCAGTCTGTCCCACCATCTGAGTGCTTTCATTAGCCAGAAAATGTCATATTTTTTATTCATCACTGCTGCCCTACAAAAAGACGCTTAATATAATAATAATAATTCATTGCAATTATAATGTGGGTCTTCAAGCAAGCGTTAGATATTTAACGGGCTATTAAGTGACAGTTAACGAGACAGTTAAGTTAAAGGACAGTCTAGAATTTGACTCTGCATCACCACACAACCAGTTAGTAGGATGTCAGACATGAACTGTTACAGATTCTTTCATCTCATAAAGGAAACTGGTTTTATTTGACATATTTTCATTAATAGTTGTTCAAGCAAAAACTTTCCAGTGTTTAACAAGAATAAAATTGTGCAGTTTATTAAATAAATGGATTAAAACCTGTGGTGTGCAGAAACTTTTGACTGGTAGTGTGTGTTGTGTTGTTAATGATGGTTACGTGAGACTGTCATATTAATGAACAGAATCTACCATCTGCCTTGTTTATGGCCCAGTTATGTCAATTTTTGGTAGTATTACCTCATCTTACGGTTTTTTTTTTTCCAACCACAAGGGGGTGGGTTTGTGTGAAAAAGTTCATCTGTGTTGGTGCCTCAAACCGATCCAAGATCAGTTTTAACATTCCTCCATCGGATTACTGTAAAATAACTAAGAAGCTTTGAGCAGAGCTTTAGAAGGATCACCTACATCAACTGCAACCACTTTAGCCACACACACCAGGTCCATATCTGAACATCTGGGGGTTCTGAACAATGTCCTAGTAGACATGAATTATTTTCATTTGGATCAAACAGTGTTGGACAACATCTTCTTAGACAACCCCTTGAGACAAATTATATTAATTACATTTTTTAAAAGACCCCCTGGTGGCTCAGGTGCCCTTGGTGACCTCTTAGACCAGTTATAGCAAAAAGCAGCCCAGATTCACACTGCGTTCTTTATTCTATTAATTCTGTTATTTGATTTCATTCTGTACTATTGATTCAATACATTGGCTGCTGCTTTTTTTTTTTTTCTTTGAAACCCATACCTCTTTCTTTGGAATGGATTGGGCGTTACATTTTAGCCCGAAATGATCCCAAAAAAAGAGAAATAATAGTGCTTAACAAATTTCCATTCCTGCTCTGATAGATTCTGCATGTCCTCAGAAGTTCTAGTGCAGTTTCTGTAGGAAGCTCAGTACGTTGGGGAGGTTTTTTGGTCCTGATATTTTTTTACTACAGTTTTTTTTTAGTTGTTAGGCTTTTAGTATCTTAATTTTATGTGTTCTATTCAGTGTACCAGTATTGAATATTATCTGTCACCTTTTCAAAGTAAATGGTTTTGCACTTGATACGACAAATGCAGTGAAAATAAACCAGCTCCTACAGTGTCCACAGTATTTCAGTATACTTTAAGGGCCTTCATACACAAGACAAAATGATGTGTTCTGTGACTTCCTGCTCTCACACCTGATCCAACAAATCAGATAATTAACAAGCCCTTCCTGAACCGAAGATGTCATAGTAGATGTCATATGTTTATTAATATAACAGCATCATGTTACCAATAACCGTAATTATACTGTCATGTTTGATGTCATAGGTTCGGTTACTTTATTTGTACCCAAAGGTAAATTTAGTTTACAGGAGAGCATCCACATAACCAACAAACACACATACAACACACACACACACACACACACACACACACACACACACACAGAGAGACATACACACACACACACACACACACACACACACACACACACAGACATACACACATACAAGTTAATGAAAAGCACATAAGACATGCTTGCATACATTCTGCTGGCTAAAATGTACATGATTTGACAGACATTTTTATTTAAAAGGACTTAGAATGTTTGTGTGTCACATAAGTGGGCGAATGCAGTGTTAGGAGTCTTGCCCAGGAACTCATACTGGTGTAGTGTGGTGAGTTGCACAGAATAGGAATCAAACCTTACTCTCCTGTTTGGAATGCAGCAATGTTATCCACTAGACAAACCAACTACAAGACATACAAACATACAAAGTATTGTTTTTTGATCACAGACACCAGATAATAAAATAATATTTCATAAAACAAAATATATAAGAGAAAGTAAACACTATTTTATCAAGTACACAATTATAATGTCTTGCTCTGAATGATTGCTGCTGGAAAGAAGTTGTTTCTGTTTCTTCTTCCTCTTCTTCCTTTTTTCTTCTTCTTCTCATTATTATTATTATTATAATTATTATTATTGTTGTTATTGTCAAGACATTAAATTTGTAAGTTTGTGTCCTTCCTGACAATCGTTGGCAATGGTAACATAGTGGGAACAATTAATGGAAACATGAAACACAGTGCTGTATTTATGGTTATAATCTGTCATGACAGCAAATGACGTCTGCCATGGCATGATTATGTCATTGTTATTTAGCAGATATTATTCATCAGTTGAATTTTCTCCTGTGAATTGTTGATCTATACCCCATGGCCCCTCTGGCTTGGTCAGTAATCCATCACTGATAGACCTGCATGTGACAGAAAACAGACTTCTGAAATTAACTCATATTTTAAAACACACCCTGTTAAATAACACTGACATGTTGTAAATGTGTCATATGCTGGCATTCGGTATCATGAGTTGACATGACAGATTGTCTTCATTATTATGACGCCATATTAGTTGTCATGACAGATGCAACATGTTTTTATGTTTGATGCCTTAGCGTTCATGACACATGCTAATTTAAGCTGTGGTATCAAATGCTACATCCAGATAAGGCAATATAAAAACAATATAATATGAACATTAAATAAAACTAAAAAATGCTCTGTACTAAATACACTACACTATATGCACAAAATGATCTGGTCAGTAAGAGACAAGGATATAAATACTATAGATAAATAAATAAAATTACCTCTGAAGTAGTTTACTAATTAACACATGTACTGGAGTTGGAGTTGTAACATGATACTGTTATATTAACTGATATAATCTACCATGTCAACTCATCAGAGGAAATAACATCTGTCTTCCTGAAGGACTTTCAAAACCTTTTCATTCCAGTCGGCAAAACTTTCAGAGGAATGTTTTTTGTTTGGTAAGACACACCGTGACCTCCGTATGAATAATTCAAGCAGAGCAAAGCACATCTAACTTAAGTCCTGAACTAGTGAAGAAACAGGAGCAGATGATTCCAGATGATCAGGCGGTGATCAGTATACTGGTGGTGCTGAATGCTGAGTGGTTGGAACTCCTTTATCTAGGTACTTTGTGTCATTAGGCATCTTAGTCTACTCAACATGCCAAAAGATAAGACAGTTTGACAGGTATAACGTATTTTTACACTAACAAGGTGATACAAAGCAAAATATGAAGAAATTAGGACTTTTGCACAGCACATTTACATGAATTCATTAAGCAGATGCTCTTACCCAAAGAAACTTAAAGTGTAAGTTAAACCAACACAAAACATCTCACCATCCCACAAGAATGCAGTCACTCTACATCAGCTCTATAATTCCAACTGTGGGTCTGATCGTTATTGAAGTTCACTGGAACCTTTCTGAATTGTTTGCATGTTGTCAAATACAGCTTTGTATGCAGTCAAATACAGCAAAGACTAACTGGTCCATGATGGTGTGTGTGCTGGACCACCAAAGGTCAGGAGTGCAGAAACCCTGAGGACTCTGGGATTCCTTGCATTCCCAGTCTGCAGAGGATCTTCCCGACTCGACCTTGACAGCAGCCTGTGGAATCCTACCTCTTCCTGTCCTCTCCAACTGGGAGGAAAGTTTGAAACCTTAGTGTGGGTGTGTAAGAGGTTCTCTGGGAACTGTGTTCCCCTCAGACATGTCCCCCGGTCTCAACATAATGTCCTTTTCTTGTTTACTTGACATCAGAGCGGAACGTTTCATAAACTTAATATAGAAAAGAATTTGGACGCTCACTGGCTTAACCTGGTGTCTCAGACTCTACAGTTTCAGTCTAAGCAGAAGGCTTGGTGTGTTCTGCTGAACAGACTGTAGAATCTGAATATACAGGTTCTTCCGAGATACCAAGGAGGAGATCAAGGGTTGTTCCAGTAAAGCATTAAGCTCCTAGTTCAAGTTTTACTGTGCATTCCTTCAGCAACATAAATAATATGTGACATTGGTAGGTTACATTTGCATGCATGCAAACATTCTAAGTTGAGAAAAGATAGGTGATCATTTTTTCTTTGATGGTAGGAAATATCTACCAGTCTATCTTAAACAGGACATCAAAAGGTGGTTTGTAATGAAACTGTCAATGATCATTCTTCAACCACCATTATGTGTATAATACAAAAAATGCATAAATGCATTTTGTGTATTAAAATACTATTAAGTCAGCAGCCAATTGTGACCATTAAATATATAAATATAGAATATCAAACAATGAAAACGGTTAGCATCATGACAAGGCCTAAGTATCAAAAGCATATTATTATTAAAGCTAGATATCTAATAATTATATATATATATATATATAATTATTAGATATCTATCCTTAATATACTTTTAGTGTTTTAACTTATGTACTTAGACCTTGTCATGATGCTGTTTTCATTGTTTGATATTCTATATTTATATATTTAATGGTATATTTGATTGCTTGTTAGTTTTTTACAGCATCCGGTAAAATCATTATGAACATAAAAGAAGTTTCCTTAGACAAAAAAATAATTTAAGGTTAAAAACTCAAGGAGTTTTTTTAATAGAAATCATGTTGTCTGACCGCCACCATCTTTAGAAGGGGAAAAAACCTCATGTGCACATCATGCCCTCCCTTCTCAGAGAAGGTCAAGAGTTTAAGAGAAGGAATCTCTGTCAGTCACGATAAGTTAAAAGGTTTTCACCCTCTCTGGTGTTTTCCTAGTTTTTATATTTTTAAATTTTATATTATTTCACATATTACTGTAAT
This sequence comes from Hydrocynus forskahlii, assembly GCA_037974365.1. Lineage (NCBI taxonomy): Eukaryota > Metazoa > Chordata > Actinopteri > Characiformes > Alestidae > Hydrocynus > Hydrocynus forskahlii. The sequence goes on from JBBPCX010000002.1 coordinate 5,745,733, forward strand.
CTATAAAGCATTGTCATGGCAATTACATGCCACTTAACTACTTAAAAAGATTCTGTTGTTTTAGCCAGTGTTAAAGAAACTCATTTCATTACAGATCTACGGCCTCGTCCACACGAATGTCTGAATCAGGCGTTTTTCGGGCGTTCGTGGCGCCAGGTGAGCGCGGACTGAGCGCAGACCGTTTTTTCTGCTCATTGGAACAAATCTCCGCGTCCACACGGACGTTCAGCCCTGGCGCTCCGTCAGCTGCGCGTTCGTGTGGCGTCAAAAAAACGCTGCATGCAACATTTTCTTGGCGTCAATTTCTGCCGAAATCCTGCCGAACTCGAAGAAAACGCCGGTACTGCGTTTACATGGCGTTCGGTTGACGTTCTGGAGGACTGAATATGTCCCATGATTCAATTGTTCTAGGAACTGTGGCAAATCAAAGTTTTGAAGGAAAATGTAAAACTACAAATCCCAACACGTAAACAATCTGGAGATAATAATTACTGCCCCCACAGGTGAAAACACGAAACTACACATTGGGCTGCAGGCTGGCGTTAAACGGCGTCCGACGAACGACAGTGTAACGCCAAAGAAGCGCAGACACAAAACACTACAAAAACGCCTATGGCGTTCAGTGGCGTTCATTTATCCAAGATTCAAACGTCCGTGTGGACGAGGCCTAAGACACCAGCAGTATACAGTTTATTCAGTGTGTGTGACAGTCATGACAAAAACCTGTTCAGTCAAGCAAGTTTGAGGCGAACATGGCAGTTATTAACGGTGAAACGGCACACGCTGGCGCCCTTTCAGACGGCTCTGCGGCAACATGCCTGCGTATACGCTGGAATTTTCTCATGGCAGAGACACATAAATGTGTCTGTGTTGTGTGTAAACAGGGCAAAACAGACAAACACATTTTTTGGAGAACAGGTTTTTGGAGAGTAGTCCTCATGTAGCTTTATTGGCCAAGTAAAGCTACATAATGGTTTTGACTTGTCACTTTGCTCCATTAAAAACAAGACATGAAGTGTTAAATAATTCAATAAGATAAACATAATAAGATATGAGGTAATAATAAAACCCCTACTGCAAAAACTAATTATACACTATATGGACAAAATATTGAGACACTCTTGTTTTTCAGGGTTTTTGGACAATTTCAACTCTGTGCTCCAGTGCACAAAGCAAGGTCCATAAAGACATGGTTGGATAAGTTCAGGGTGGAAGAATTTGACTGGCCCATATAGTGCCCTGACCTCAACCCCATCCAACACCTTTGGGATGGAATGGAACAGAGCCAGGCCTTCTCGTCCAACATCAGTCCCTGACCTCATAAAGGCTCTACAGAATGAATGGGCACAAATTCACACAGAAACTCCAAAATCTTGTGGAAAGCCTTCCAAGAAGAGTGGAAGCTCTTGTAGCTGCAAAGGGGGACCAACTCCATATTAAAGTCTATGTATTTGAAGGCAGTGTCATTAAAGTCCCTGTTGGGGTAATGGTCAGGTGTCCCAATGCTTTTGTCTATATAGTGTATATAATAATCTACATGTCTACACACACTAGTTCTAATAGTTCTACACAAAATCTTAGCTTAAGTTTCCTGGCTAATTCTAACTTCAGAAATTCCCTTAAGGTGTAATCCAGCTTTAGGCGTGGGTGGAGTTGAGAGCTGTCAGGAAATGAGACAGACTGGATGTTTAATTATAACTTTCCAGATCAGATCATGAGCCTAAAGGGGCCTGAAACATCCTCAGACCGACATGTCCTTCAAACAGGACAAACAACAGAAGCAATAGATTATAAAACAGGACGTAATGTCTGCTGTAATCAGAAACCAAGGCTATTCTGGTGCTTTCCTTGCATTTACAAGGGTTTTGCCAGATTCCAGTGAGTATAGTACAGTTGAAACCGTCACATAAGCATTGTGGTAAGAGGTGGTGCTTCGTAGTTACCACTATGAACAGAGAAAAACTATTATTTTCCTTTGCATAAAAATACTAAATCGTGCATTTGTCTTTTTTCTTTGATATTTATGTAACTTTATACAAAAACAGTCATTACTTTTACAAGGCCAAAAATAGTCATTACTTTTACAAGGCAAAATTGAGCAGACTTTGTTACAGTTCTTTTAAAGCCGAAATATGTAAATGACCGGCTGAAACGTTTCTTGTAACTTCATTGGGAATGGGCGGGGCTAAACTGCTGTAGGCTGAATAGGTGCATGTATGTAAATTGGTTGATTCTTCATGACATCACCAAAAAGGTTGGGGAGTGAATGGCGCGTTTTGAAATGTTATCAAATTTAAACGAAACTATGGGGACTTATCTGAAAAACAAATTAAGGAAATTGGTCTTTTTATGATACAGACATGCTGAGACAAGTCGAAACATTTTATGTTAGCAACCAGAAAGTCTTGTCTTAGATGTAATGAATGTTTTAGGCCAGCAGGGGGCGTGCTATCATGCTGTTCCAAAAATTTCTGTTTCAGGCTGAAGAGATAATAGTTACAAGCCCTTTGTTTCATAAAGGAGAGAGGAGGAACTATAATATGTGAGTATGAACACCCCCAGTCAAACGTTTCTGCAAGTTATATCCCTTTATTTCATAAATCCAGAATTTGTATTCTTGTTAAATCATTGGGAAGTTGTTGAGTGAATAACTATAAATGAAAATGTGTCAAATAAAACAAGTTTCCTTTATAAGATGAATCTGTAACAGTGCATGTCTGACATCCTATTAACTGGATGCAGAGTCAAATTCTAGAATGTCCTTTAGCTGTAATTGCACTAGTTCAATGTTTCATCACTTAATAACTTGATAAATATCTAACACTTGTCTGATGATCCACATTATAATTATAGTCATATTAGGTGGTTTTTGTAGGTCAAAAAATATGAAATTTTCTGGCTAATAAAGGAACTCAAATAGTGAACTCAAATTTGTTATCAAAAATATTGAGTGTATTTTTAGTAAATATTAAGTGAATAACATGCAAATATAGAAAATCTCAGTGGGCCAAAACTGTTGTCTGGTAGTGTATATATGGAAAAGGAGAGAGAAAGGGATTTCCACAATCTCAGCACAGGATGAGAAAATTCACTGACCACACCAAAAGCGCAACAAAGGAAATGTTAGCTTTATGCTTGTGTGCGCGTGTGTGTGTGTGTGTGTGTGTGTGTGTGTGTCCTTAAAACCCAATAGATCAGATTCATTTCTTAAGGAGGCCCGGGTCTCAGTTCAGGAGTGGGTCTCATTCACAAATTATACTGACACTCTCACAGCCCATCTCTCAATTACACTACCAGTCAAAAGTTTTGGAACACACAGAGATTTTCTACATCTGTATGTTACTCATATAATATTTACTACAAATACACTCGATATTCTTTGCTAACAAATAAATATACAGTATGTTCACCATATGAGTTCAGAAAATGTCTTAGCTGTCACTATTGTCCTACAAAAAGCCACCTAATATAAAATTGTGGATCAGCAGACGAGTTCAAGTTCAAGGACAGTCTAGAATTTGACTCTGATCACCAAGGTCTCAAGCTGGCAGCGAATACATGAAAGAAATTCAACACCTAAAACCACATGTATGTTTCTTGTCAGTACATTAAGGCCCATTATGTAACTCAGTCTTTCATGCAACCAACCTCTTTTTTCAAACCACACGGTGCAGAAATGTTCATTTGAGATGGGAATTCCTTGGCAAATCTGATTTCAGCATGTTTGGTTTTAGCACAAAAGGATACACTGGAATTTCACAGTGTTAACACTCGCAACAAACACATGCACTTGATTAGGATGTCAAGCCATGGTTTATTTTGAGTGTGTGTAAGTGGGAGTGGGACAGTGTTAGTGTGTGTGTGTGTGTTTGTGTGTGTGTAGTGAGAGCTGATCCTGGCATGGTGCCCAGGGCAGAGATGAGCTCACTGTTCAAATATTCATTTCCACATGCCCGAATGTCAGTGTTGCCCAGTAAAAACGACAGGAGATGAAAAACATCACTAGAGGTAAGAGGTGAGAGTGAAGAAAACACACTCAGTGTGTGTAGTTTTAGGTGTGGCCAGCGTGTATTCAGGGGAACATCCATTGTTGCACATCTTTGAGCAAACACGGCTCCATGATTTCGTGCTGCAGAAGCACTATTGTGTTATCTTAAAGTCATTGTATTTCTCTGTAACACACACACACACACACACACACACACACACACACACACACTATTGACACTCCGTCTTTCATTACACTAATGGGCTGGGCTTGCTACCACAGCAACCTGGCTCCTCCTCTGGGTGTGTGGGGAGTTTTTAAGTGGAGTGTCAGGAATGTTGTGTTCGAGAGACGCGGGAAGGCAGGGAAAGTGTGTACATGTGATAGGACAAGTTGAACTACAAGCACGCAGGTTCCCACGCCCCCCTGGCAAGCACGGGTACTTTACAGTGGACCCACAGAAGTGAAGCCGTCACACCTCCCTTCAGAACCTTTAGGGAGGCGAGCTCTTTAGACCTTGTCAAACCTCAAGACCAGACCGTCATCAGATCCTGCAGGATGGGTGAAGACTCTGCTCATGCTGAACGCAGCGCCGTGGCCTCGGCCACATCCACACCTTCAGCAAACTCTGATCCTTCTCCTGGCCCAGTGGTGGAAGCCCAAGAAGTCCAGGACTTCCTCGTCCCTGGCTTCAACCCCAGCTCTGCACCCTCATCCCCCACCCACACCCTGTCCCGTCTGGGCACCAAGACTCCCACCAGCCCCACAGGTTCCGGGGGCCAGGTGAGCGCCATCACTGTGGTGGCACTCCTGGACAAGTTGGTGGCAATGATCGAGGCAGTGCAGGAGAACCAGCGACGAATGGAGAAGCGTCAGGCTGAGCTGGAGGGATTTGTGCGTGGTGTCCAGGGCGATGTCGCCCGTCTGGCCAAATCTCACACATCCACATCGAACGGTGTGTCCAAGCTGCTGGAGCGCTCACGCAAGACCGGCGGCTACGTCAAGGATGTGAGGGAGCGCCTGGAGCGGCAGGGCAACCAGGTGAAGAGGCTGGAGGCCAACCACGCCCACCTGCTCAAGAGGAACCACTTCAAGGTGCTCATCTTCCAGGTAAGAGGTTGAAAATGTCAGAATAGATGATAGTGCTGTCCAGACAAGGTATCGTTCACACCAGGAATGTCCCGTTCAGGTGCTGGAGAGCCACAGTGTGATGGTTTCCCCTCCTCTGACATATCTAATTCAAATAGGGAGTTAGTGAAGTTTAATAGGTGTGTTTTGGGATCATCGGGGCCTTAGCATTGAGGGGTGACTAATATAACCAACAATCTGTAATCGCAGCAAAATAACATCCTCTTCAAAAGTATATCATCACTGTTTTTATTTTATTTCCTTTTATTTCTATTTACATAGTTAGCAAATGCCAATTGCTCCTCACATACTGACAAAGTTTCATGATGAACAGAAGGTCAGAAATGGTCCTAAATTACTTCCAAAGTCAATTAGGAGGGGTTTTCCTTCTGCTGAAAAGTTATCATTCTGGAGCATGTTTTTACCAGCGGTTGGTTGGAATCCTGCGGGGACGAAGCAGAAGTTGCACATGGAAGAAAATCGTTTGCTCAGAGGTCTGACTAGGCTTGTGCACAGGTGCAGGTGATAAGGACGTTTGCAGTCTCGTGTTGGAGATAGAAGAAAAATGTGTGTGAGAGGTTTGCAGAGAGTGTGATTATAGAGTGTCTGTAATCATAGAGTTCCTCCACAGCTCTCACATCCATCATCTTTGCTTCCCGCAAAATAATAAATAGCTACATAGTCTTTACATTCCACCAACGCCACCCCCCCCCCACTCCCCACCCCCCCTCAATTGATGTTACGCCATCACTCAAAGCCCAAACTGGAACTGCAGACTCTAAGTGTGCCGGCTGAACCAGTTCTGCAGCCCGTTGGTGCATTTGGGTTCGCTAAGCTTTGTGATCCTAAGGAGAGGTGCACTATTATATGAGTTCAGGAAACTCGATTGTGCTGACGGGAGTTCGCTCGCCGGTTGGCTAATCTGAAGGGCGGGTCATGTTGACTTAAGCAGCTGTGCTTTTCAGGCCTTCTCTTCTTATCTGATTGCCCTGGAGCTTGCCACTTGCTGATTAGCGCATTAACATGGTGGCTCCTGTGGCAGCATACAGAGACATATCTGCTCGGTTTGGGGGGAAAAATACTTTCAGGCGGAGGCCTTTGGTGCTCATATCACTCTGGAAGTTGTCTCTCTCTCAAAATAAGACCAGCCTGTTTCTCCTAAACATACCTGAGTTTAACATTAGCATGAGATTTTGACCCTTTTCCCACTTCTTAAATTCAGCTCCCGAGAAAGAGCCCTCAAGTCTGAACTACCAAAGTCAGACAGTTTTGAGATCCATAAGGTTGTTAAAGAGAAGAAAACTGAGAGGCCGATGAGAACAGCAGAAAAACTTCTGTCTTTAATTGATTTTTTTTAAATCTTTGGCTCCTTTTTTCTCCTAAAGGAGGGTTTATGAGAAACAAGCCAGACTCCAATATAAAAATGTTCAAAATAAGAATATGATTTAGTTCTGATCAGACATAGCAGTAAGTTCTTCCTCTGGTTGTCCAACATAAAGTGATTTTTTTTCTCTGGCAGGTTCCCCCCTTGACTATGCTACATAAGATTTTAAAGAAAGGACCTAAATATAAAATGTACATTTGAATTGGTCATAAATTTATCATAAAAGTCAAAATATACACTTAGGACAAGACAAACAAGAATTAATAACACGTCTTTAACTGTAGTTTGAAATCCTTGGAAAGTTTTTTGGGACAAAATCTTGATCCACAGACCAAAGAATCTTGAATTCAATTTTATGGTTTTAGAGACCCAGAAGCCCACAGAAAGCACAATATGCCTCTGTGTACAGAGAACTAAGACACAGACAGTCATCTTGCAGTATATGATGTAAAGCTTCACTGCATTCATTTGTCATCTCTGAAGAAGGACAAGCATGTTTTGACACACTTTAACACTTTTGGTGAGATTGCGTGCAAAGTGGAGCCCATTAGAATATCTGAGTGTGTATAGAGTCTTCGTGCAACTTTAAAGTGCCAATAGTATGGAAGAACAAGTTTTACATATTTGTTCAAAAGAGTTTGATAGTACGTAAACAATCACAATTCACCGCTTCAGTCCATACAGTCCAAACCACGCTGCAAAACCAGCTTTTTAACATAAGCTGTTTTTATATTGCCAGTGTATTAAATTTATCCACCTATTTAGCGGCAGCAGTTAAGGTCCACGCTTTCACAACAAAGTTAAAGCTTGAAGTGTTTTATGAACCAGTCAGAGTACAGGCCAGCCAATCAGGACACAAGTTAGCCTTAAAGGAACAGTAACAAGTAAGGTTTGGTAATCGCCATCTAAAATGAATAAGGGCTGCATGGGTAAATAAACCCATACAGGTGTTATTAGTGACTAAAAAGAAAATGCAAAGACAATGAAAAATATGGGCCCCCAGAGCAACTCTAACAGTCTTTTCCTTGTCTGATCAGAAATAAATAACATACTTATTTGGAGATTATTGGAGTCTGGCTTGTTTCACCTACCAGCCCCCTTTAAGAGAAATAAAAAGCAAGGGAACTTATTTCAAAAGTTCTTGCTTCAGAAGTTCGTCTGCTTCAGAAATCTTTCTCTTAAATCTTGAAAACAAGAGGGTGGGGTCATTCATAGTTTAGACCCCCTGGCTCTTAGAAATTCCTGTGCAGAGCTTAGTAGGCAGGTGGAGTTACAGAGTTTCGAGATTTTACCATGTGCATTAAGCCATATTAGCATCAGAGCCTGTATGGACATGCAGGGGAGTTCCAGTGCGGGCAGGATCGCATGCATTGTCGAACAGTTTCTTGCCAGTATAGAGATTTATGGGGCCCTAAGAGTTTGGAATCACTCAGAGATGAACACGCCTTCGTGATGTTTTGCAGTACATGTACGAAAAAGCGTGCACGGCAACATTTTTAGCAAGCCTAATAAACCGCAGACACAAATCAAACGGGACTGTGTGACTCCAGTCTTTGGTGACTTTATCATGGCTGTTCCACAAACTTACTTTACTCTGATTTTATTGGTAGATCTCAGTTTACAGTTCCTACTGATAACAGTGACATTTTAAACCAGCATGACTCTCTGTCACTAAAAAAAATCAGTAACTGAATTATTCACATAGATAGTCGTGTAATTGTGTGTTTGTGAATTTGAAACATTACTTCATAGTAGACTGATACAGAAGAAAAGATTGTAACTTGTAAGAGTGGACAGAACTCCTGGGCTGGAGTTCTGGGCAGAATCTGAGTACAAAGATGATAAAGGACTGAGAAAGAAGATGGGGGTTTGTCACTGGAAATGGCTCTATATATACAGGAGAGTGGGATGAATGGATGTATTGATGGTGGTTGGGTGGGATGAATGGATGGATGGATGGATGGATGGATGGTTTGAACAGGTTAGGTGGGTAGCTGGATGGATGGATGGACGGATGGATGGATGATGGGTGGTTGGATGGGTGGATGGATTGGGGGTGGGTTAGATAGATAGATAGATAGATAGATAGATAGATAGATAGATAGATAGATGTATAGACATACAGATAGATAGACAGACAGACAGGTATTTTATTCATCCTGAAGGAAATTCAACTTGCTACAGTAGCAACACAGTACTCAATACACATATCACTGCAACAATTTACAAAGTCTATAGAAGCCTTCACAAAGCCCATTATAGTGTGTCCCCAGATGTTGTTTTGCATGTGTTCCTGTGAGCCATAGCTGTTATCAGTGGGGTGTGTATCCTGTTAGCACATGTGGCTGGTCCACGCGAAGCAAAATAGCGGCTTGCGCACACCCTACCACGCTTATAATGTCACACCAGGTGCGGCTGAGAGACCCAAGCGTTCATTTTCTCTCCTCTGAAGCTATAATTGGAAATGAACAAGAGATCTGAACTGCAATTTAGCTGCTTATCCTAGTTTTACATGCTGCAGTTACCACATCGCTATTGAACTGTAGGAAATGGACATTTATTTTGCACTAGCATAGTTGCCATTGTTTGCTTTTGTGGTCAGCTGATAATCGATCACTACTTAACCGCAGTTCACTGTCCTTATCTCGCTTTTGTCAGAGCCATCCTGTTGTATTAACATGACAAAAGTAAAGGCCAGTTCGAAGAAAAGGAGCATGATGTTGGCTAATAATTTATACACAGACCACCAAAAGGCACCTATTTTTTCTTTTTTATTCTTTAAAGAATTAAACATGTAACTTTTTCTGGGGTTTTTTTGTTTGTTTGGTTTTTTTTTTCACGGGCAATCCAATGTCAGACATGCATCCTTCTTCGCTAAAGTGGTTCTGAACACTTGGTGCTCTGTGTGTGCTACATGAGGTGGAAGGTGAGCTTGGAATACACAGGGGGGCCCTCAGAAAAGAAAAAAAAACAATGTCTGTGTGTGTGAGGGAAGAGTGACAGGCCTCATCGCTTGGCTGCCTCATTCCCTTCAACCTTGCCCTTAACGAGCTCTAAAGAGCCTTAATGATGGCTAATGAGCATCAGTAAACAGGGCTTTAATTATGGTCCGTTTGGGGCCATGTTTGTTTGTGTTTGTGCTCCAGTGCTCATCCTGTGCCCTAAACCGGACTGCCTGTTTCCAGCTTGGTTCTTCATTTACCAATTCCGGTGCGTGGGTTGTTTTTTTTTTTTGTTTTGTTTTTTTTAACATTGCTTTAGTCCGCTGCAGGTTCAGCCCAGTAAAGAGCTGTTTGTTGTTTATGCCAGTTTGCAAAGATGTTATAGTTCTTCATTGCTTGTTCTTCATTGCTTAAAGGGGACATTCTATGGATTTCTTCAAATTTCTGCATAATTAGGCCATTAAGATGTAAACTCTTCCACCCCAGAGTAGTTTGATGTGAAACAGGTTCCTGCAGTGAAACTTACAGACTTGGATTTCTTTACAATAGTGGTGATATGAACCAGGGGTCATGATGTATGGAATGTAATTATGGCCATTTTTTTTCTAAAACCATCAGTGAATGTACTGAGAAAAGCTATCATTGTTGTAATTATTCGGTAAAGAATAAACCAAAAAATACCAGCATTTCAAAAATACTACTGAAACATGTCATATGTATTCACAGACATTTCACACACTGTGCTAAACTTAATCGATAGGCTTAAAAAACATATTGAGACACATTTTGAAGTAAATTATCATGGTAAATATTGACTTAATGCCCAACCCTATTTGTAACCATTGCATAATAAATTTTTATGAGCTTTAAGAGGAAATAAACTCTTCAGGTGTCAGGTTCCATTCTTCACTTGGAGCAATTGTGATGCTGTAATTTTCTCTAGAATGGAGCATTTCACATAAACCGCTCTGAAAGACTTTGTTTACACCTTAGACTTTAAACTGTGCAACATTCTGGGAAATAATTTGAATTCCCCTTTAACAATGTAAGCAGTTGTGTTAGTAATAAATATCTAAATGACTTGCATGACAAAGTGACAAGACTGACAGTAATAATGTAATTAACAAGGTAATTCTTTTAAACCGTTTGAAGGAACTGCTACTTGATTATATCTGGAGAAATGAAAACACCACATATGACAAATTTAATTTCTGCGATTTAATTGTTTTTCAGAACTTCAGACTGTCTGTGGCCAGATGTGGTGACTAGCTCTGGGTTCTGGTTCAGGGTTATTTGTAGCTCTTTGTTAGTTGGATTCTTTACAATTAGCGAAGGACATGAATTGTGGGAACGTCCAGGGCTCTTCAGGAATAGGGGGGTCGGGATTGCTGCAAAAGGAAGTCCTCCGATAGCCTCTGTTTATGGACCGTTCTATCACGAGGGAGTGTGTGTACCAAAACACATTCAGTCTAATCGCTCTGTGCAAAAAACCACACCAGCTGATCCAACAAAGCGCATTCTGCTGGAAAACAAAAACACACATTTCTCAAAGACAAGTTCCCTCTATTTTACTACAAAAGACATTCATTTGAAACATCTTATTTTTTAGAACCCTGCATAACCAAGAAACAAAGAGATGGAAAGATCTGCATGGTCTGACCTTGAATATTTTCATAAAATCCTTGGTCCTCTGGTCTTGTTAACCTCAGAATAAGTCCTTAGATAGAAAACTTCAGTAGAGCTTTACAGTAAAAATGTCATACCTACAGACCTGCTTTTTACGGCTTACTACTTACTAACTCTCTGTCCGCTAACTCTCTGATACTTTATTAGAAATACCTACCTTATTCTTCTCATCATGGTCCACTTTATCTATCAGCCTTATGGTCTCAGGCATTTTAGGCCCTGTTAGAGAAAGACTAATAACTTATTGGAACTAAATATTACATGTCTATCAGTTTTATTTAATATAATCATTGATTTTGTTGCATTTAAGTACTGTAGTATTTACTTGTTTAATTTTGGAATGGAAAATTATCCAGTCAAGATTGTTTTCCCATTGTATCTAGGTAGACTCAGGAGCCGAACAGAAGGCATTACATTTCTCATTCGATCATTAGCGTCTAACTCATTAACACATTATTATTAAGTGCTGGTCTTTTTATCTTTGGCCAGGAGTCCAGCTGGTCTTGCCCTCGTTGGATGGGCAGGATGGCTAGCATTCAGTGTTGGTGGGGTCACATGGTGGAGAGTGTCCTGGCTTGTGGGTGGAATTAGAGATGACTACATTAGGTAGAAAATCTGAAAACCTCAAAAAAAAATGACGGTGGAATCAACCCGATCTGATTTACAACAGGGGGGACCAGTTTGTGTGGGAAAAAGTCATTTTAGGCCTTTTGGAAGTTCTAAATAAGTAATTGGATTGTGAACTTCCTAACCAGATTTCAGGCACTGTACAGAACAGTATACAGTTCTATGCCAGAGATCTTTACTGAAAAAGTCACTGTAAAACTGCTACGTTCATAGCAGTGCTGGTGTCAAGGGGGGCATTCGAAGGCATTCCCCCCCAGCGGGTCGCTCATATGCAGGGGCGGAATGGCAATCTGTGCATTCTGGAAAAGTGTACACGGCCGTTCAAATATTCAAAAAATTATTAAAAGTTTTATTGTCCGATGTACAAAGGACACCATGCAGAGAGCAGTTCTTACTTGAATGCTTCTCCACAGACTATGGACAATTAACAATAGACACAATTAACACTGCAACACAATAATTACAATAAATACAAGTGACAACATATAAAACAACCTTCTCCATGAGGTAGTAAGTGAAGTGTGACAGTAGCAATATCAAGTGTCACTGTGGGTTAAGCTTGCAATAGTAGGTAGAAGCTGTCCCTGAATCTTGTAGTGACATTCATGGTTTGTCACTGAGGTGTCCAAATACAGACATGTCTGATGTCATGCTCAGTTTGTCAGCTGCCCTCTATCCTGTTCACCACTGGTACGTTCTGACCACAGGAGGCCTGTTACCCAGATATTATTTGGGCGGTGGGTCATTCTCAACACAGCAGTGACACAATTATATAGTTGTATGAGGTACAATAGTGTCACTGGTATTTTTTGTATATCGTTGTCACGGTTAGGTCCTGTGGCCTGAAACTGACCACTGATAAAAGCCTGGAGATAGAAACAGATTGGCCAGCAAGGTGGAGCTGCATGGTAGGGACTGTTATCTCAGTAGAACTGAATGAAGAGCAAAACACATTTGCCTGGACATATTTTACCTTGAGGCTCTCATGAGGCCTGGCCTGAGAGTTCGACAGCTATATAGTAGTTGCCCAAAAATGTGGCATGGATAAGAAAGATCCATCCAGCGTGAGGAGGTGAAAGACACGTGCCTTCATTCCTACACACTCGGCAGGTTGTTTGTGCTGACCTTCTTCTCATTGTTATCGTTCCTATCTCTCTCCCAGAGTTCCAAGCAAGTGAGGTTTCTCCCCCTGGGAAAAAGAAGGGAAGGGGTGGGTAGAGAAAGTAACAAATAAAAAGCAAAAAAGGAGAAATAAAGGCAGAGAAATAGAGAAGAGAGAGAGAGAGAGAGAGAGAGAGAGAGAGAAAGCTTGGTAAGAAAGCAGAAAAAAGAGAAGCAAAGAAGGCAGTGTGCCACAGCCCACTGAGAAGAGCGTAAGGCTGAGATTATGAAGGCCATGCAGGAGCAATAGAGAGAGACAGATAGCAGAGCAGCCTGCCAAAAGGCCAAGGGGAGGAGACGGAACGATGGAAAAATAAACGGGTGGATGAGAAAACACGAAAGCTTCTCACTGTTCAGTCTCATTCTACTGATCCAGGTTCTTCCAGTCTCTTATCTCCACAGCCTGGGACATGCCAGACCAACCCAGCACACAGTGTGTTTGTTCAAAGATGGATTATTAATCCAGAGGTCTATAATTTCAATATTAGTCATGCAGTTGCTGAAGAGCTGAAATGGTGCCGGCTTTGTTGCTGTGGAGCTATGACCTTTTTTTCAAATTTCTAGACCCACAATATAAAGCCTCTAAGAAGAACTGCTATAGGAACTTTACATTATGTGAAGGTTCTTCACACACACATATCTGGTGTACAAAAATGGGTCCTGAGAAAAACCAAGCCGTGCCACAAACAAATGTTTTTTCGTTATAAGCGACCCTTACCTGAGCTGCTCAACGGCAGGGCTGCAAGCAAACTGCAGCTGAGCTGACAGCATCACTGTTTTCTGATTGGTCGACCTGTTGTCATCACAACATAGAAAGAGGGCATTGTTTTATTCCTCTTGGTGCAAAAAAAAAAAACAATGGAGAAGTCATCTGAAAAGTCAACAAAGTACAAGCACTACTGTTTGTTTGGGCTGAAGATAAATTTCAGTGGGAGTTTTCTATGACGTTAATAAATGTATCTTTAATGCTGTGAGACACGCGAAGGTGATCTAGGACATCACTAACATGTTAACTGGGTTAGGCTTTCATCCCATGGATAAAGAAACCATGGTGCGACTCCATGGATGGGACGGTGACCGGTCAGAAACTGTGAAGGGAAAAGAATACTTATGGAAAAGAATCTTAAGTGACACGACATCCTGGATGGGCTTTATGAGAAGGTCAAGGCTCACCTGGGCTCAGTACCAGCTCTGTGCAGACAATGAGAAGACATTGAACCATTGCAGCAAAAATACATACAGTAGTAATGTGTAGTTTTATTAAAAAGCTCGGTCAACCGACTGCCACCAGGTGTCGGGTTACAGCTGGGTTGGTTTAATTATGGCTCTTCAGGCTTCAGACTGTCGGGGGTTTGGATGGATCAGAGGAAAATGAGTCTGAAGCACAAACTTGACTCTTAATCCCTCAATGGTGGTGGACGGTCAGTGGTGGGCAGGTGTTGACTTTATGTGAGGCAGCATAATTATCTCAGGCTGCATGACTCATCATGTGCTTAATGCAGGCAATAGGCCAAGATAATGCCCTCAAAGTGCAAAGAGAGAGAGAATAAATCTTTTCCCTTCCAAGCTGAGGCATTCCTCACACTCCTGTCTGTGAGTGTGTTGGTTACTTGAAAGACACTACAATGAATTAGGCCTGTTAATCTAACCAATGACATGAATCGTCCCAGAGGAAAGGAAAATTCAAAATAAGGTCTCTTCTTTGTCCAACATTTTTTCCTAGACAAATCAGATCTTTAGATAAACCATAAGATAAAAAGAAAACTTGGTTGACTTATAAACAGGCCTGTAGAATGTCTGAAATGTGTCTTAGTGATGAAAGTTTTGAGATCCAAGTGGGGTCAGACTTCAATAATCTCCAAAGAAGAACATGATTTATTTCTGTCCAGAAAAAGAGACGACTGTTGTGATTAGAAGAATCTTGCTTTGGTCTGTTTGACAACTAGATTGTTGGCTCTCTGTTTAAAAGGCTTAGAACATGCTACACTTGCACAAACCATTATTAACAGTTGTAGTAGCACAATTAATCAACCACATGGTTTTGGTTCCCGGGACTGCCAGTGGCACCACTGAGGTACCCTTGAGCAAAGTACTGTGCCCAGGTCCCATTGTCATCTGTTTCACTTGGGTGAATGGGTTAAATGCCGAAGACTAAACAATTTCCTCCAGCATCAATAAAGTATATAAAATAAAAACAAGAGCGTGGTCAGAGTGATGAAGGCCTATAGTATAAATTCCCAACCCTGGTCCTAGACAACCCTGACCTGCATATTTTAGTGTTTTCCTGCTCTAACATTCTCAGTTTATTCCCAGGAAAGGCTTGTTAGTTAGATTATTCGTTTGATCAGATGTGTTTTGAGCACTAATACTCTAGCTACAGTTTCCAAGAGTTACTGAGTATGCACAAAACAGAGTTCTCTATTTTTAACACCTAAAATGAGCTTAAATTTTCTTTTTGAAAACCACACTAAATGTCTCGGTTGTTCAGTCTGGTCAGGGCGACTGCAGTGGGTAAACACTCTCCACAGCCGAAGCCACCACTAAAACCCGCAGTAAAAAACGTTCGCCCAGTATCTCCCTGAACTGCATGTTCTGGCCAACTGGCCGTGCTTCCCCACGTTCTCTTATCTGGGAAAGAGCCCAGCAATTCTCTGAACTTCCATCCATCCATCAAGAGGAGGTAACGGGTGAGCGAGCACAGTTTTATCTGCTGTGCGTGCATGTATGTATGCGTGTGTGTGTGTGTGTGTCTTTGTTAGCTGGTTTGTTGTTGGTTGCGTGTCCTAAACCCGAGTTTCAGAAGTGGTTTTGGTGGCCGAGCATCACGTTGTCTCATATGGTGGTCTTCACAGCTTCTTCCTCCCATTATATTTGTCATAACCATTACTGTTTCAAAGATATCGCAACCTTAACTCAGGCTGACAGCAGCTAATACAACACACCACTTTCACTGCCAGCAGTGGTTTGCAGTGCTGTACTCCTGCTGTGTTTTACAGGACTGTGCAAAAGTTTCATTTCTTTACTTTGATGGTGTAAAAAAAAATAAAACTATTTTCTCCCTGTCAAACTATTTTATCTTTGGCATACTGAGTAGATGGAGTAGAAATGGGAACAAATGTTTTACTGTGAAAGGCTGCAAAGTGCCTAAAGAAACGAGGTGCCTTGATGAAGGAGTTCCAACCACACAGCATTCAGCACCACCAGCATACTGATCACAGCCTGATCATCTGGAATCATTTGCACCTGTTTCTTCACTGGTTCAGGCCTTCAGTTAGATGTGCTTTATCTTTAAAGGAGTCATACACCGGTCACCGTGTGGCTTAACAAATAGAAAACAGGATCTTTAGATACAAAGTATGAAGCAATAAGGGGTGGTCCTCATGGGCTTGGAAAGGAGGATTAATGAAATGGAAAGGAGGAAAATGTAAAATGCACTCTCTATCAGTTTGTGTATTCAGTGCAGACAGCACAGTCCGTATGAATGTGTTTCTGGAGGATTCCTGCTAAAGCTGTGGAGTTTTGAGTACCTGCTGATTTAGTGGAGCAAAGATCAAAGCTTGTTGCACAGCAATCATTTAGGCCGTTTAGGACCCCGCCCAGCCTCCAGGCTCCACGAGGCTTCACTGAGGCTATCGTGAGTGGATTTTGCATATGAAAATCATGTCAACGTTTATTGGGCTGCAGCAGAAGCAGTCTGGTCATTCTGCTACTGTTGGCGAGATCATGCCATGTCCACTGATGACCAGGGAGCAAGGCCGTAATTATAATATATATTCATACACATTGTAATATCCATTATATATTATAATATAATACTGTATAAAAAAAGAATAAAAAACAAATGTGCTATTTTACAACAGGCAACCACACACTGACATCTGAAATAGAAATTAATAAACGTAATCATAATCATGAACATAAACTCACTACACCCCTGTTATTATTACTGCCAGTTCTAGGAGCCCCACATCTTGTGCGGTTTGTCTATGTGACGCTGGCGTTTAGAAATATTTAATTATATATAAATGTATTAAAAGTGTAAAACTGAATCCAGTATGAGTTACTCAGACTGCATCACTGTGTTTGTCAGAGCTTTTGTAAAGTGTTATGAAAATGATAATTTTATAAATATTATGTCTCGCAGTGTTCTGCTTAATTCCTTTCATAAAAAACGTATTTAAGGTAATGAAACCTGGTGTGTTTTTTCTACATGTATATCGGTAATTTAAAAAAATCATTAGTGGGGTGTTTAGTAGGGTATATTTTTTGGGTGGGGCTTGACGCTGATGGTGGGTTGACCAGTGGTTGATCATTTTTCTGTCATCTGGGATGGGGTTATTTAGGAGCTACAGCTGCTTTTTGGAGCAGCAGGGCGGACGCTAATGTTGTGATTTCCAGTCTGCGTGCCCCCAGTGGGAAACAGTGGCATTGTTGACTGTCAGGCTTTTTCTTTTCTCTTTATTAACAGCAAAACTTTGTTACAGTACAAAGCCATTTTGCCGAATAAAATTCTAAGCATGACAAATGATACTGTGATACTTTTGCAAAAATAAAATACCACATTTTAGGTAAAGCCTATTGACTGGTCTGGCGAAGCATCCAGTAACTACTTAGCTAGTTATTTCGGTGCAAATATATGTAGAATATTTTGATATCCCTCATGCATGAATGGATACAGGATGTTTTTGCTGTTTATTATGTTGTGTGGAGCAAAATTTGGCTACATTGATTATTGTTATATTTGTTTGCAGTTTGACCAATCAGGCCAGTTAAATCGGCTAGTGGGTCTTGTGATAAGTACTTGACTTGACTTGACATTTTTCTCTGAAGCATTTTGCTAGATACAGTCAAGCGAGCTCTCCAATCAGGCCTTCAGTTGTTTTTCATTTTTCGTATGATCTGAAAATATCAGACATCAAAATTTCATAATGAATGGAACCAATAGAAGCACTCTAGAATGACTTAAAATGCAATTCATTGTAATTAGCAGCTCCGTCTGCTTTTACGTTTTTACTCGTTCTAATACTTGTGCTGAAATACTTATAATATACCAGTGCAGGGTACAGTGCACGGATGTTCAGTCACTGGTTTATGTGATTTTTACACTCACACTAGCGTGTATTCCTGTCTTTGTGGGGTGTTTAAATGCTCTACTGTATGTAAATGCTGCTGTGCACCACCCTAACCGACCTCAGTCATGACCTCAGCAACCAAAGGAACAGCTTTGGCCTCTTTTACCTTTTAAAAAAAAAATACTGTTTAAAAAAATGCACTTTTCTTCTTGGAAAGAAGCCAAGCATCCTCACAATGCAAAAATGTCAATGTTTGCCATTATCCTGGGACACCCTTATAACACGGATAAACCCACAGATACAGAACCAGGGATGAGCCTCCTTGGTTAATCAAAGTACATGCAGATAAGGCTGCAGCGTTGCTTTCCAAGTCAAATGTCCGTGGGAAGAGTCATTTTCTCAGGATGAGAGCATGTAATATGACGCCAGGAGAAAGAGAGCAGGAAGGAGTGGAGATGCACAATTATACAACTATTAAACTATTTGTACCTTTATATTACTATGAAAATATACAATGATACTGATATACAGCATTGTGCAAACGACTAAGGCACCTAACTGAATATATCTGGACAATGTGATTTAGAAACGCCATATATATACATTACAAAATACGCAAACGAACGTCAACACAGTAACAAAAAACAAAACTGTCTTGTTTTCAAAAAGGTAGTTTCTTTTGAGAATAACACATCATTGATACACAGCTTCTCCTCACATGGTTAACATATTTAGAAACAGTACAGTGGCCCCACATTTTTTCATATTTTGCTTCCAAAAAAAGACTTTCTTGCATTTTTAATGCATTTTTAAGTCCTGAGGAACAGTTCTCCAGGCTTTTTATAGGCAATTATCTTTATCATAATTATTACTAGTATTTTATTATGTAGGCATCTTTGCATAGTAAATCTTACATGTGCAACACAGCTGAAGAGACAGCAAATCAGACCTGAGTATCAGGATGAACCTGCAAAGCAACATGAATTCAGTTTATAGGACTGTATAATCAGTAATAAAATGTCTTTAAAACCAGTGTATTTAGACATATCTGCCTGAAGCTGCAGTTTAGTCCAGCCCACTCTCAGTATTATTAAGTAATGTTCCAGTTCAGGCTTCTTTTCGAAGGATGTACAATACAGGGCACCTAGTCAGAACAATATAATATAATATATAATAGTAAATATATGTGCATACAATAAACCCCCGACATTAGGGGTTACGTTCCAAGAGCACCCACGAATAGTGAAAAAACGCGAATTTGTGACATGGTAAAAAAAAAATGCCTATTTTTATAGTGTAAACCCTAAATATGTCCCCAAATATGCTCCCAAAACACTTTAATTTCATTTTAAACTCACTGTTTTGGGTTTATAAACATATACACCCAAGTAAAAAGTTTTGTCACATTTTTACACGTTTGCATGTTACTCACTTAATATTTACTAAAAATACACTCAATATCCTTTGCTAACAAATACATTTACATCATGTTCACTATGTGAGTTCCTTTATCAGCCAGAATAATTTTATTAATTACTACCGACCAAAACACCTAAAATAAGTGTTAGATATTTAACAAGCTATTAAGTGCTGCAACAGTTAACGAGTGCATCTAAAGTTAAAGGATGGTCTAGAATTTGACTCTGTATCACCACACAACCAGTTAATAGGATGTTAAACATGCACTGTTCCAGATACTTTCATCTTATAAAGGAAACTGGTTTTATTTGACAAATGGATAAGTGGTAAAACCTGTGATGTGACTGGTAGTGTGTGTTGTGTGGGTGTATTTTAAAGTGAATTAGTCATAAACATAAACACAATCTCTTATTTTATTGCTGATGAACCGATCTGGCCAGTCAAAGTAACTTGGCCAAAAACTGCCCAGAAAACAGATGTTCACGCTCCATCAGTGCGTCCTTCCTGTGGGCCTTCCTTTGTTGGAAAGACATTTTCCTATATTGTCCTTTAGTGCTTCAAAGTTTGTCTTTCCTCTGCTTCTTTCCTGTACTTTTCCTCTCTCTCTTTCTCTGTTGTCATCTTGTTCAATAACAAGACACACACACACACACACACACACACACACATAACCTGACTGTAACCCTAACCTCGGGAACCAAAAGATCAGCTTTGGCCTGTTTTGTTTTTTCATAATAAATACTGCCGTATTTAAACATTCAAAACGTTTATATTTTCCATCATCTAGTCCCCCAAAAGCACCAAATACACCCACACAAAACACACTTCTGTTATCCTCTCTTGTGATGTTTCCACTCTAATAAGTCTGGGGCCCACAATGGGGCGCATTAATTATCTGGGCTCCGATTACACACTGGAGCTGGGGTCCAGCCATGTGACACAATGTTTTCAAAAGACACACTGTCTCTATGTCTCTCTCTCGCTCTCGCTCTCTCTCTCTCTCTAAGCCTCACATCCTGTTGTGGACTCAGTTAAAGGTCAAAATGTAAATGGCAGCCTTGATTTATTACCATTTTGCAGGATCGACTGTACAGAGGCACAACCCTCAACTCTAGCACTGCTCTACAGGATCTTTTTGTTATAATGAATGTTGTACGTACACTATATGGACAAAAGTATTGGGACACACCTGTTTTTCAGGCTTTGCGCTACGCCTCTGACTTCCAGTGAAGGGTAATCTTAATGCTTCAGCATACCAAAACATTGTGGACAACACCATGCTTCCAACCTTCCAAGAAGAGCTGCAAAGGGGGGACCAACTCCATATTAAAGTCTATATAATGGTCAGGCATTCCAATACTTTTATCCATTTAGTAGGACGGAATCTAGAACAAAGGCCTAATGGCTTCGGAAATGGTTTTAAAAACAGTACAGCTTCAAAAACTAAAGGGCAGAAACCGGTTCTGATTCCACAGAATAGCCATTTTTGTTCCATAAAGCAGTTTTTCCCAGCCCTGGTCTTGGAGAGCCACTGCCTTAAACATTGCTTTGAACACAACCGCATTAGCACAATTCATTTAAACCCAGCAGCCAATAACAAGCCCTTTCGTTGAGTCAGGTGCGTTGGGAGCTGAAAAAATGCTAAAATTTGGCAACACCACCATGCTCCATATGGGAGACTGGATACTATAATAACACACTATAAGACCCACTGTGGCTTTAAATTTAACTTCAACTTCAACTGTACAGTACGTATAGTGTAATTATACAGTATAGTTCAGTGTATATTTTAGTGTATAGTTTATGTACAGTAAAGTTTAGTATATAGCTTATGTACAGTATAGTTTAGTGTATAGTTTATGTATAGTATAGTTTAGCGGACAGTTAATGTACAGTATAGTTTAGTGCATAGTTTATGTACAGTATAATTTAGTGTATAGTTTATGTATAGTATAGTTTAGCGGACAGTTAATGTACAGTATAGTTTAGTGCATAGTTTATGTAC
>JBBPCX010000002.1:5767244-5783179 GCA_037974365.1 Hydrocynus forskahlii
AGTATAATTTAGTGTATAGTTTATGCACAGTATAGTTTAGTGTATAGTTTACGCACAGTATAGTTTAGTGCATAGTTTATGCACAGTATAGTTTAGTTCATAGTTTATGTACAGTATAGTTTAGTGTACAGTTTACGTACAGTATAGTTTAGTTCATAGTTTATGTACAGTATAGGTGTCTTGATGAATCAAGGCCTTCATGTAATCCAAAAAATCCAAAAATAGTCTAATTTCTAACAATTATATGTGTTTTTAACCATTAAATCAGTGCATGAATGGGTGGGTCTAAACTTCCTGTGGCCAGAATAAGGAGATGTCCTGTGGCCAGAATATGGAGAAAGAGGGGTGCGAATGTACCATCTGAAACAATGTGTACAGCCTACGTTTTTTTTTATTCCAAAAAAGTGTTGATTTGGGCCCTTCAATATATTGAAGGGCTTTGCGATTGCTGGTGGCCTAGTGGTTAGGGCATTGCCCTGCAATCAGAAGGTTGTGGGTTTGAATCCCAACATTGCTAGTATCATCACCGAAGTGCCCTTGAGCAAAGTCCAGCCATGTGACTATCTATCTATCTGTCTATCTTTCTATAATATAGTCTGTTTAACTGTAATCCTAAACCTAGTTCTTGCCCTTCTCCAATATGAACCCTAATGCAGTGATTAGTGTTGGGGACAGTTGATAGTCACCCGCCTCCCTGAGTTTACTTTGTTTCAAAAAATTAAAATGAATTACTACTTCATTCATTGTTATTAGGAAAAAAATAATGAATTCTAAGGAAAATGCAAAAAAAAAACATATTTTGCCATTTATAATAAAAGAAATAGACATGTGTAAACCCGTAAACTGAATGTGAATTTGGAATAAAATAAAAATAAAAATTTTTAAATAAAATGTGTTTCAGTGGGGTGTACATCACTGTAGAGTATTCGCAGTGTATTAACCTATATTTAGTTTTTTCTGACAGTGACATCACTAATATAAAACAAGTCACTGTTTCTCTCTCACTCTTTCTCTTTCTCTTTTTCTTGCTCATTGTCTCCCCCTCTCTCTTACTTTCTTTCTTTCACTCACTCTCTCTTATTTTCACAATGTGCGTCTGTATCCCTGCCCTTACAAAACTGGAATACAATAATGGTACATTACTGCATGTTTCGTTTCTTATTTTGTAATTTAGTGGCATCATATTCCAGCATGTTCCAGGCATGTAGGTGAGATGGGGCCCACAGGCCACTGTGTCTGAACAACGAAAGTGTGAGAGAAAAGGTCCTTTATAAGTCACAAAACAGTGCAGCGCTGCCAAACCTCAGATCAGGTTTGGTTTCTGTTGTCTCTGAGTGAGGGGAGTGTCTCTGTGTGGCAGTGCCAGCGGCGGTCAGAAAAACTGGTTAACCCAGAACACTGGTATTAACTGGAACAGAGCCCCGAGGGAATGTTGCTTTGTTTTACATATAGAGACACTCGTAAACCTCCTCATATAGAGAAACTCATAAACCTCCCAAGGTATCTCATGTTTTACTGCTTATGACTGCTTTTACTGCTCCATACATTAGAAGCTTAATAAAATGTATATATTTATTAATAAAACGACTTTTCACACACCGTCCACTTAAACAAAGCAGCTCAACTGCATATAGTTGCCCCACTTTTTTTAATTTTAATGACATTTCTTAGGTTACTTCAAATTACATCTGTTTGGAGAAGAATACTTTTAGCATGTGGCAATACAAAAAAAAAATCTCTGCAACTGAAGTGATCCCAAAATGATAAATCTTATAATGGGCTATTACATTCATCAGCTGCATTTATGGCACAAAACCAGCAAAAACACTTACTCATCATGCTTTTAGGATTATTGTGTCTATAGTTATCATACTGGATGAGGATCTTTACTTGTTATAAGAAACCACCTTCTCTTGCAGGCCATAATATCTAGTTTTTAGAAATAATGTTTAGTTTTTACACCAACTACATTTAAATAGGAAGCTTAATATATAAAAATAACATTTTAAACATGAAATAAGCATCCTGAGATTTTGTTTCCCAGCACAATAATTAGATAAAGGATCTTTGAAGTCTCTAAGACAATATTCTTGCTAATCTGAAACTCACATTAAATATGAAGTGTAGTATTTTGTGTCATTAGGATGATGAACTAGATATTATACTCATATTATTTTATAGGAATGTACAATTATGTGCAAATGGCTTTTTTTACAGTGTAGACTCTTTGTAGGCAGAAGTATTTTAGCCAGACTTCACTAAGGCACCTGTAAAGAAATGGAAACAAAGAAGTGGAGTTTTTTTCTTATTGTGGTGTTGGTAACCATGTGTTCCTTTATGGAATCATGATCTCAAAAACACTTGAAGATCTGTCGTCTTTTGAAAGAAAAAGAAACAGCCATTCTTGAAATAGTCTGTGTAAAACAAGTGCAGTTAGGTTTGACCAAATGCCTTTTGTTTCCTAACACAATAAGCAAAATGGGTCCATTTTACAGAGGACGTTTCCGAAGTACTGTTTACTCCCCAGGTCATACGGCCCAAATATGATCATTAAAGGTCCAGGAACAACCCATTTTGAGCTCGTTGTTTCTGTGCTGTCACAAAAAACCAGTGCATATTCTCTAATTCAGCCTGCAGCACTTTAGCCTCGCCCATTCACAAAAAAGTTGGAAGGGGTGTTTTTGAATAAAGCATAATACAGAGGGGCCAACTTGAACAGAAGAAATTTGCACAGTAACAAAAACAGTCTGTTTTTCTAATAAATATAAGGAGATTGTAAATGGTTGTGTAAAATTGAAATATGAATGTTTATGGCATATAAGATCACATAAACTGCTTAAGTGGACCAAAAAGTACACTGTAGCTGTACTGTTACAGGCTGTAGCCCATATGTGGTCTGTTAGTCACCATCTACCTCATTCATCACTGGTTAGTTTATGACAACAGGACTGATGTTGACAAGGTGGTGCAAGTGGTCCGCCATCCAAAAGTAAAAAATACTGAGCCAAGAGTGGGTTCAGACCGCTGCATACCAGCAAGGTAGAGCAACTCGAGAATGTGTAATTCCCCACATTTGATCCTCCACTGGAGGTCTGAAACAGTTTCACTGGCACAAATGACAGAAGACTATGAGAATGTCAGCCCTTCGAAAAATGTAAATCAGCCGTAACATGAGAAAAATCCTGGTGGGTTCACAGTGATGCAACAGCAGTGTGTTCACTTGGAGTGGAATGTATGTGTATACGTTCCTACACACTGACAACATTCTTGTCTTTGGCTCTGATGACAGAAAAAGGAGACCCATAAGTTTGCTTTTATGTTTTTTATTTTAAAATGAACATCATTGTGGAGTGGCTGTAAAATGATGGTAACAGATTGCTGTTATGAATTGGAATAACACCCCCCACACACACACGCACACACCTCCAGGTTGTTTGCACAGGTGTGCTTGGGTTGCTTTTTTTAATAATGGTCCATACATAATGAAATAAAACGCACAAAGACATTTGGCTTCGGTCATAGACAGTTTAATCTTCTCTCTTTTTTCTGGAAGAAAGCAAAGCCTTGACCCAGCAATAGTTAGGTTGTGAACTTGGAGCTCTTTGCTTGTCGAAGAAAAAGGTGGATACGATTTAAGCCTTTTCAGAGGTAATTAAATGTACAGAGGGTCCTGGGGTAATTTGCTCTTTCACGTGTGCTACTCTGTGATTTTATTCTCCATCTGTGTTTTTCTCCCCTCTGTGAAAAAAAACGACTGGCCAAATTACCTACTGTTCTTCACCAAACTCACCATTGGTTGATAAGTTTGCCCTGGCTGTACATCCATGATTTTACAGGCTGATGTTGCCTCAAGTTAAAAAAAAAAAAACACTGCTATTGGCCGTATTTAGTGTATATCATATATATTAAAATTGTGAAACAATGGTTGCTTTGGAAGAGTCTCTAAAACTGTGGTAGCCAACTGTCCTCCTGGAGATCTTCTTTCCTTCTGTCAATCAGAGTTTGATTCCAACCTGTATCTAACATGCTGCCCTTCCTCTTCCCTTTACATAAATGTACACAGTCCAGCCAATCATCGACTTCTGAAGAAGTTAGATGGCTGGAGCAAGTATGGTAGATTGAACCTGGAAGAAGATCTGCATTCTAGGAACATAGATACCTGGGACCAGGGTTGGTGACCATTCCACAAAACCATTTACTTGGATCCTCTGGTAGATAATTATCGGGAGGAGAAAGAAAATAGAATTTTTCAAGAAAATGGGACTGGCGATCATGATAATGGCAGTTTCTTTACTTATGTTGAGCATGACTTTATATTCACAATATCACTTACTGTAAGTTTTTCATGGGTGTAAGACCACATGTGATGAAAATACAACCCCACTAGAAACTTGCTCATCAGGTTCAGCTTTGATCAGTCCCCTTACTTGTGTACCTGGAGGTATGACAGACAGCCGGTCACATGAGAAGTTTGTAACTGAAAATGCAACATTGTCTCCACTGTCACCACATTAGTGGAGTAATGACAGTTTTAAACTCTTGATATTTGGTAAAAAAAAAATTTTTATGTGATTGACACCACAAGCATTACAAAGACAAAAATGGAGACTTGAGGGGTCAAACAGCAGTCCCTGATTGACTAGGAGCTCTGACTGGCTCAGGTTGCTATTGTGATGCATCCTGGTGAGACAAGCCTCTGATTACACACCTACTTTGTAAACTGATATATATATAGTCATAAGTAAAACACACTGAAATACACTTTACCGATTCAAGATTCAAAGGTTTACTGTCAAATCCACAGTTGCCAGTAGACACAAATAGCATTATAGGATAGTGGATATACACCATTTCTCTATGTTTCATTTTAGCTCTTTTCACCACTTGCTGCTCCAAGCTAAGAGACCTAACAGGTTTATATACATGAAATATATCAGAGATGTATGTAGGGCCCATATTATTTAGTGACTTGTACAAAATGAGTAATCCATTGAAATCAATTCTGAACTGGGGTCAGTGCAAGAACCTGAATACTAGAGTAATGTGATCTCTTTTGTTGTTTTTGGTTAGAACTCTAGCAGCAGCATTTTGAATGAGCTGGAGGTGTCCAGTGGATTTTTTGCACATATCAGAGAGGCGAATTTTGCAATAGTCAACCCTGCAGGTAATAAAGGCATGGATAGTGCCTTGGATAGTAAGTGATGTGTGAGCACAGTAGCAGTTTAAAGTGTTGCGGTGGATACAGTTTGCAATGCAAAGAATTCTGCAAGAATTTACAGAATTAGTACTAAAAATGAATTACTCATGACATTCTTTTCTTATTACTCCTTTACCCTGGTTTTACAGAGTGACGTTAATGACCTGAAGAGGGTTTTCAGTTGAAGGTATATACAGGTATCCACATGTCTACGAAGCTGGGTGTGGAAATGTGTGGTGAGGGGGTTTCTTGCTTTAAGTGAGCAGGTGGGACTGATCCTCCCCACCCTCAGGACTGACCCGGACCCCTTAAACACAGAATAGCTTCCATGCCTTCACACGCAAATGTTGTGTATTTTATCCTGGAGGGGTGACAAATGACACTTGAGTTTGTTCGGGTGATGTAAAGGATGAAACGGTATACGCTGGAATAAGGAACAAGAATTGTGAACTAATGGAGGCAGAAAGGAATGAGAAGTTTCTTGAAATATTCTTGTCAGTAGTAAACATTTCAACAACAATTCTTTTTCCATCTCACTAAAAAAAAAAAATTCTTTTAAAAAATTCTTTTTCCATCTCACTAGCAAAGCCTGTCTGACCTCCCCTTGAGATTAACCTCAAAATTACAGATCTCTATGGCATGTCTTTAGAGTGCTAATCAGCTACCTGAGGTCTTTTGAAGAGATTACTTAGCTCATATGTAGCAGGCAGGGTTTCAAGTGAATCCTTACAGGCCTTTTTAAAAGTGTAGCACTGTGTAAAAGCCACTCCCATTTCTGCATATTTTGCTTCCAAAGGGCCAGACTTTCTTGCATTTTTTTATTTTAGTCTTGAGGAACTATTCTCCAGGCTTCCTGATGATCAGACCGGTGATCAGTATACTGGTAGTGTAGAATGCTTAGTGGTTGGAACACCTTTATCTTGGCACCTTGTATCTTTAGGGAATTTTTCAGCCCATCAGTAAAACATTTGTTCCCGTTTCTTTCATTTAATCTACTCAACATGCCATAGAAGAGAATGTTTGACAGGTATTAAATAGTATTTTTGCACCAACAAGTTGAGGCAAAGCTAACTATAAAGAAATGAGGGGTGGCTCAAGACTTTTACACAGTACTGTATACGTAAACAATGATAATAACAATAACAGATGCGTTTAGCCCATCGTAATCTAGTGATTTTACTTTGCAGTGACTTGGAATCTGATATCTCACTTTGGCACAATAATGCTGTCTTCCCAGGAAAACGCCCACACAGATCTTTTGTAACATTCAGACGTGTCATAACAGGACAAGTTTATGCACCTTTGTGAGCAGTTTCAAAAATAACCTTTGGCCATTTAATAAATTAGATCAGATTTTCACTGCCTCAGAATAGATATGCTGATTTAAGATCAGTTTTTGCCATGTCTATCGGGCAAAGCTGAAATTTTGCAGCACCAGGGGTTTTCAAACTTTTTCACGTCAGAACCCACATGTGTAGGCGGCGTTTGACTCGCCAAAAGTTTTGTGAGGAGAATCATGGCATAAAGTCCAATTTTACTCAACATTACTGTTCTTTCAGTCATCAAACGTAACAATGATCAAACATAAAAAAAAAAAACAGTCATCAAACGTAAAAAGAATGAAATGTGTAAATGCCTGCATTATTACTTCAGTGAGATTGTGTTTTCCACCTTATTACTTACACAACCACAGTACTTGGAGATTTTCCAGTGAAAAGGAAAATCAAAATTTAATCTCTTCCTTGTCCAGCCTGTTTCTCCTAGACATAACTAAGCTCAGTTTAACAACAATATGAGATTTAAATCATCTTCTTATTTGGAGATTATTGATGTCTGACTTCTTTCTCCTAAGCCCCCCCCCCCCTTTAGGAGAAATAAGGAGTAAATATCAACCTAAGACAGAAGTTCTGCTGTTCTCATCAGCTTCTCGTTTTTTTGTCTTTAAAAACCTTATGGATCTCAAAACTGTCTGACTTTGGAGTTGAGACTGTCATTTGGTCACTGAGACAGAAGTTTCTGTTAGGATCTTATGGTTTGCCTGAAAGTCTGAAGATCTGAGCTGAATAAACATCAGAGCAGTGAGAGAAAAGAAAGAGCATTTTAAGATCTTAAACTGGGGTTGGGCTGAGATTAAAAGGTGGCTCTTTCTCAGAAGCTGATTCTAAGAAGTATGAAAAAATAGTCAAAATCTCATACTGATGTTAAACTGAGCTCAGTTATGTCTAGGAGAAAGCTAGATACAGAAGAATCTAATTCTGAATGTTCAGATGTGAGATCAAAATCTTGCAGTGTTGATACTTAGTCCAACACTTTTTCCTTATGTAGACATTGTTTTTTGTCTCTTCCAGGAGGACAATGAGATCCCCTCCACAGTGATAACTAAGGATTCCACAGTGGATCTTGCCGTCCATGATGAGACCCCTGCCTCTCCACCAGCTTCAGGCGCTGACGCCCACGTCTCCCATGAGGAAGGCCTGCAAACCATCAGCTTGTCTTCTGATGAGGATGAGGGAGCGGCCAGCCCCCCAGTCGAGGGCAGCATGGAGCCCCTGGCCGAGGCACATGAGGAGGACCTCCTGCCAGGACTTGGGTCTGACCGTCTGGAGCGTTCTCGTGCTGACAAGTTCAAGCGCTCTAGCCTGAAGAAGGTGGACAGCCTGAAGAAGGCCTTCTCACGGAGCAGCATTGAGAAGAAGATCAACAAGATCGTGCCACCAGAGAGGCGTGAAAAGATCAAGAAAAGCTTCACGCCCAACCACCCCAAGAGCCCTACCACCAAGAGCTCGTCCTTCCGCATCTCGCCAATGACCTTCAACGTCAAGAAGGTGCGGGATGGAGATGGAGAGGCTGCTCAACCTGAGGGTTCACCAAGCTCTCTGAGCCCTGTTGAGGTACCAACCATGGGAGGGCCAGATGGTCAGCTGCCAGTGGCAGAGGTGCACAATGAAGAGGAAAAAGCTAACGGGAAGGAGCCCAGTACCTCTACTCCAGGCAGTGCAGATGGTGGCCTCTCTGTCACAGAGGATGGAGACCTTGACAATGGTCCCACAGCTACGCTCGCAGAAGAAGAGGTGCTGCAGGAGCAGGACGAGGATGATGAGGATGATCATGAAGATGGTGGCAATGATAACAGTGGAGATGAAGAAGAAGAGGACGAGTCCAGGCCTGCACCTGCTTCTCCCACGTCAGCTGCAGTAGCTGTCCAGCAAGCGTCTTAGATTAACTAGGCATAGTCACACCATGAGTGCTTCAACTGTTGTGGAGACAAGAGCAACCCATCTCTTCAAAGTCATTTTATAGTTGGCTTATGTGAGAGTTGAATACCCCCACACTTCTGTAAAGAACATTTACTTTCCATAATTGGGTTTCTACATGGTAATGGGGGAATACACTTAAAATAGAGTACCATATAGCTCTTTCACATAGGCACAAGGAACCATGCCGTACCACAAACAATTGGTTTTCCATTACAAATAAAGTGACCCGTGCCTAAGTCAAACCTATGCTGATCGACGGCAGGGCTGAAAGAGGGCTGCAGCCAAGCTGACTGCATCACTGCTTTCTGATTGGTCAAAATGTCATCACAACATGGAAAGAGGCCGTTGTTTCTTTACTGTCCTCAAAAAAACCACAATGGAGATACAAACTCACAACTAGGAAGTTGACAAAGTACATGCACTACTATCTGTTTGGGCTGAAGATAAATTTCAGTGTGAGTTTTCTGTGACTCTAACAAATTTATCTTTAACGAGAAGGTCTACCAGGCCTTCGTT
Source organism: Hydrocynus forskahlii (assembly GCA_037974365.1). NCBI lineage: Eukaryota > Metazoa > Chordata > Actinopteri > Characiformes > Alestidae > Hydrocynus > Hydrocynus forskahlii. The sequence goes on from JBBPCX010000002.1 coordinate 5,776,215, forward strand.
AACAAGTTGGTGTGGTTAGGTACTTGACAAACTGCTAAAAAATCTTACACAAGATTATAAATTTAAAAACACAACAATATCAAAAGCAGCTCTGCCAGAAAAACGTTCTGCTGGCTCGACTCCATGGATGCAGTTTTCAGCTGTAAACTGTGGTTAGAACGTTGGGTCAGAAACTCCGTTACCTGACTGAAATACACTGATATACAGTTTGCTGCAAGTTTGTACCATTGCACTACAGTTCAGGTACAGCATGGTTCCTGTATGCCCATGGAAAAGTGCTTATAATGTCCTACCACATTTTTTAGGTCAGTACCGTGTTTACAAACCAAGTCCTCAAGGCCTATCAGATGGTTGCACGGTCCCGGCAGAGCACTTGAACCAAGCCATAAGAACACAAACTACATATTAAATGTGTAGGTTACAGCAGAAGTGGACCGTCCAGTTAGCCCCGAGGACTAGGCTGATAATCACTGCTACTGAAAAATTTTGTATCCATTTTTTTGTTGTATATAGCCTTAGATCTATTGCATGTAGGCCTTTTTTTTTATCTTCATATTACTCAGTTCAGCAGATTTGTAATATACTGTACTACAGTAGATAAAACAAATGTGATTTCATATATAAATAATCTAGGCTGCAGAGGTTGCAAAATATTATCATTTTCAGTGGGAGATAGTTTGAAAATCCAACTGCCGCTTTCAGGAGAGGAGACGTGAACTGAAATTCACTAACAAGAGCTGGTCCCGGAACTTGTCAGTAAAAGCTTATAATGTCTGTCAGGGTTCACATTATATTTTAAACACTAAATATCAGACACTTTAGTGTTCAGTGCAACTATTGTTGGTGTTATGGCGTTTTACAAAATTTATTAAAGTATTTAGCAAATGCTCTGAAAGTGTGAGAACTGTTGGGTTTTTTTGCTCCTGTTTGTTGGAGGAAATGGTGAGATGTGTCTTGGTGAGAGGCCTGTTGCGTAATTGCTGGGGAAAAGCCACCTGGGTTCATGGTCTCTCTACGACAGCAGTGCCTTTCTGTTGATGCATGCAGCAAATGTGCACATACAGTACTGTGCAAAAGTCTTCAGCCCCCCTCATTTCTTAATATTTTGTATGAAAATGAAGTTGGTGCAGTGATTTACTGTAACATGTGCAAAAATATTGTAAATACAGTACTGAAGGCAGAGAGGGTTTGTTTAATTCTAACCAGCTTTGAAGTCAGTATTTGTTCTGAGCACCGTTCACAGCCTGAATTCTAATACATAAGCTTTTCTTTAAGCATCTTCAGGAATAGTTCTCCAGGCGTCTGGAAGGGCGTTCCAAAGCCCTTATTTGGATGTTTCTCGTCTTCTCTGTCTAGGTGGTCCACAGTGCTTCAATAATGTTGAGATCTGGGCTTTGAGGAGGCCAATCCATGACTTCTAATGTTCCATTGTGTTTTTCTATCGAGGTGCTTTGACTATACTGATAATGTGTTTGGGATGGTTGTTGTGATGCTGAAAAATGAAGCCATTGCCAAAACTTTCCAGATGGTATTACAGAGTGGCTCAAGACTTTTGCACCATACTGTGCAAATAAATTGACCTACAATGCAATGTATAAGTATTTGTGTTTATTCATTTTTCCTGTACTAAGAACTTTACTTGGAAGTATGTCTTACTGTAAAACCCACTTCAAGCACAATTCTTCCATTATAAGGATCTTTCTGGTTTAAAGCAAAACGATAGATTTGCCAGATATGGAAAAGGTCGACTCCTGGACTACACATTATTCTGAATGGAGAATTTCCATTAAAAGAGCAAAAGTAGTCTTAATCCCTGTCTGGGAAACTGAAATTAAACCAAAAGAATTAGGGACTAAATGAAAATCAACTTTTCCTAGCAGTCAGTGTGACGATCACTGTGTGAGGATCAGGCAGCTAAAGCTAAATGTATCACACTTAAGCTGGAGAAGAAGAAGATACGTTCAGTAAAGAGTAAAGACTCTCCTCTTCACTAATCACAGAGGAGAACATCTACATGTCCATGCCAAAAACACAAACTTAACACAAACTTCACTGATAACTAAAAAAGCTTTCTTCTGTGTGATCTGAAAACTGCATCTTTGGTAGAATCTTAGTTTACAGGCAGCTTTAAATTTTAAGTCAAGGCTTACTAGAGCGAGGGACACATTTTCTTGTGGACTACAGAAGTACTGTGCAAAATCTTGAGCCACCCCATTCATGTTCTGCTTCTAAAGATTTTCTTGTATTTTTTATGTGGTCTTGAGGAACAGTTCTCCAGGCTTCCTGAAGGACTTTCAAAGACTCATTTTCAGTCCAATCCCTGAACCTGACCAGTTTCAGAGGAATATTTTTAGTTTGTTCAACCACACAGTGACCTACATATGAATCATTCAAGAATGACAAAGCAAATCCAACTGAAGTCCTGAACCAGTGAAGAAACAGGTGCAGATGTTTCCAGATGATCAGGCAGTGATCAGTATACTGGTGGTGCTGAATGCTGAGTGGTTGGAACTCCGATATCTTGGCTCCTTGTATCTTTAGGCACTTTGCAGCCTGTCGTAATGAAGCATTTGTTCCCATTTCTTTTATTATGTAAAATAATATTTTTGCACCAACAAGGTGATTCAAAGCTAAATATAAAGAAATGAGGAGTGGCTCAAGCCTTTTGCACAGTATTGTACATAGTTCTGGATAAATGCTGTAAATGTAATGGATGGCTCATAATTCTTCATTTTTAACAGTGTTTGTTTACAGAATTTGTATTTGTAATCTATGTGCACTAAACCATCTACTATTAATTTCCCAAGAAGCAGCTCAGAATTTTTCATTTTGCCCCAAAAACAAAACGCTTTAAATGAATTTAGGAGGCACCATTTCAGAGTCAAAAGCATTGTGCATGCACACACTCACACACACACACACACACACACACACCAGGCGAGAAAAGCACATTCCTGGTTCTGATGAATTGCTCACTGTCCATTTTCCACGGCGTGAAGATGAGAGAGGTGGTGACTGTCTGTCTGCGGGGATTGATGGCATACTTTCCACCAAGATGCCGGGGCATGGAGGACCCTCATGCTCCACAGGTGTTCAGCCTTTAAAGCTCACTCGGCCATCCGTCTTAGTGATAGTATGGAGATAATCCATACTATTTAACTGGAAATATTTCATGAACAAAACACTTGACGATACTAACTATCATAATATTAGAATGTGCAATAAATTATACATTACATTTATAATGTATTACATTATTTATACACTTATACCCTTTTTAACTGTAGCTCCACCCACCTTGGACCTCACTGGCCAGTTTATCAGAAACATTTACCAAAAATCGGAATCAGAATCAGAAAACTTTATTGATCCCAGAGGAAATTACTTATGTTATGCACAGACACACAGAACCACAGAGAATATATGAATGATATAAAATGTAAAGTCTAAATAAACTCCACAGAAAATATTCAGTGTGAAATACACTATGTTGTATACACAAAGACTGGGGTTTTCGTTATCTTTATATGGAAATATTTTATAAATGAAGAAAACTAACTGTAATGCTAGAACAGCAACAAATGGTACATTACATTTATACTCTTATTTAAACAGTAGCTCCACCCACCTTGGACCTCATTGGTCATTAATTTAGAAACACCTAAAATATAGATTAACCTTGGTTTACAGTGCCAGACTGTAGTATATCTGTGACTGAACGGGACCGCCATAGTACTACCATAGACCAGATGTTTTTGGGTGGTGGGCTGTTCTCGGAACAGAAGCGACACTGACTAATAACCCAGACTGTGGTTTGGTTCCCCATCTGGGCAAACACACACCTGTTCTTGGGCAAGACTGCTAACATTACATTTGCCTACATCTTAACATCATTAGACTGTTACAAAAAATAAGAATGTCTGCCAAATGTGAGAATTATAACACTATTTAAAGATAGATATCCATATATTATTATTATTAGTGCAGGAGAAATATTTGTTAATAATTATAGAACTTTTATGTGCATGCCCATTTTTATGGAATCGTTTTTGGCATCTAAAATGTGAATTTAGTGGAGGGAGTGTTTGTGAAAGGGTGAAGGTGGGTATTCCTTCCAGACAGAGATGTGCTCTGTCTCATTTTATAACATCAACCACATGTGAGACTGACTGCCAAGCTGGCTCTCTCCCTCTCTCTGCTCCTCTGTACCATCCAGTGAAAAGCTCTTACCATAATCTTTTAAAAATGACCAAAAGATCACCAAAAGAACGGGTTTGTTTGGGTGTAAGCATGATCAGTAAGGGGTGGCAGCTGGAGCCTAACCTTAGTATATTAATAGTAGTGTGCAAAAGTCTTTACATTTTGCTTTGAACCACCATTTTGGTGCTAAAATAGTATATTCTGCCTGTCAGACGGAATTTACTGGCATAGATTAAGTTGAACATGGGAGCAAATGTGTCACTGCGACAGGCTGCAAAGTGCCTAAAGATACAAGATAAATAGATTAAAGGAGTTCCAGTCACTCAGCATTCAGCACCACCAGTATACTGATCACCGCCTGATCATCTGGAATCATTTCTTCACTGGTTCAGGCCTTAAGTTAGAAGCGGTTCACTGTGTGGCTTAACAAAGATAAAATATTTACACAGTACTTTTATCTATATCTATATATCTATGTATGTAGCAACAATGGAATAAATTCCTTATTTGATACCTGGGTGTGGAGAAAGACAGAAAGTGGCCTGTTGAACTGTTGAAAGAAACAGTGATGTGAGTTTGTAGTGTGAAGCAAAACTTCAAGATAAAAATGAATCTAATCTACATCAGTGCATTCGTTGAGGAGAAGGGTGTAGATGAAAAGGAACCTACTGTGTGACAAAGTCAGTTTACTGAGGTCATGATCTGTATATAAGCAGGGAGACGTACAGGTCCAGGTGAGACAGCCTGTGTTGGATAAGGGTATCGTTTGAGGCCTATGAAAGAAAAGTGCTTTAGAAATGAGTATAATTTGACAATCCAGCTTGACAGCTGACAAACCAGCATGTCTGTGGGTGAAGAGGTGTCAGAACTAGACCCATTCCACATGTGCTTTGAAGAGAATTGAGAGAAACGAGAAACAAAACATTAACTTCAATAAACTGTATGCCAGGTTTGGAGCAAAAAAAGCCCATAAGTTATGACTGTGAAGCAGTTGCTTAAATTGAACCAGTCTGACTTTTTATGAAAATAAAAAAATGAAACCTACAGATAACCTGCATGTACATGTTCATTTGTTGACACGAGAGAAGAAACAGTGCTTTGCATTCTTAGGGAGGTCAAACTGTCTACTATTCACTGTGTATGGGCTCCACCTTGTGTAAAAAATCTGCATCTTTACACATTCTTGTTGGCTCAAGTGTAAGTGTAAAAGAGATTTCCACCTTTTTATTTTACACTAACAATATACTCATCTAGTGAAAAGTGGGCTGAAATAAGGCCAGAATTGTGAGTATTTGAGACATTGCCTGAATATAAAGGGTTTACACTGTTGAGGTGGACACTATTCTACTATACAGAAGTCTGTATTTAATCTAGGTGTATCGTGGGCCAATATAGCTTTTCATGACTGAAATAAACCAAATCTTTGACTGCTGTTTGGTCATACTCTCATATACATCCAAATACCGATTTTTCCCCTAATGTGGCCATGTTTTTATAATATAAAATACCATGCAAGTCATCAGTTGTTAAAAATAAACAATCCTTTTCCTGCTACTCAAAACAGTTCTTTTTTCTTAATAATTAAGGGAATGCCCCATTAAAATGAATTTCCCCCATTCACTTCCATTCATTTTTCACCCCACTGAAATGAATGCATTTTCAGGAGAACAGACTTCCAGGCTCCATACAGTGACCGAACCTCATGAAACTTCATATGAGACCTCAGGCCAGCTTCCCCGACACACAAACGCGGTCGGTAATGACCCGCACTCGTCTTTTCCTTGACTTTTGCTCATCCCTTTTTCCCCACATTCACTTACATTCAATTTTCACCCCATTGAAATGAATGCAGTTCCGGGAGAAGAGACCTACAGGCTCCATACAGTGACCGAACCTTATGAAACTTCATATGAGTTCTCAGGCCACACCCCCAATGACACACATGTTTAAATTGAACAATATGGACAAAAGTATTGGGACAGAGCTGTAATACAAAACAATGTGGACAAACGCATTGGCCCACCAACACATAAACACACACACACACACACATACCCACGCTCACGCTATGCTAATGCTAGCGCAATGCTAATGCTAGCGCTATACCAATGCTAATGCTAAGCTAATTCTAATGCCATGTTAATGCTAATGCTATGCTAATGATAATGCTAGCGCTATGCTAATGCTAATGTTAATGCTAGCACTATGCTAATGTTAATGCTAGCACTATGCTAATGCTAGCGCTATGCTAATGCTAGTGTTATGCTAATATTGTTGCTATGCTAATGCTAAGCTAATTGTAATGCCATGCTAATGCTAATGACAATGCTAGGGCTATGCTAGTGCTATACTAATGACAATATTAGCGCTATGCTAATGCTAGTGCTATGCTAATGTTAGCGCTATGTTAATGCTAGTGCTATAGTAATGTTAGTTATGTTAACACTAGCACTATGTTAAAACTAATGCTAGTGCTATGTTAAAAACTAATGCTAGCGCTATGATACTGTTAGCGCTATGCTAATGCTAACGCTATGTTAATGCTAGCACTATGTTAATGTTAATGCTAGCTCTATGGTAATGCTAATGCTGGCGCTATGCTAATGCTAATACTGCTGCTATACTAATGCTAGTGCTATGAGTGTGTCCGAAATCGCACACTTGGCTCAGTGCACTGCAATGTAGGCATAGTGCGCACTGCGCACTTCCTCCTGTAGTGCACACTGGCGTGGCTAAGTGCTGTCCGAAATCGCGCACTTGACGTT
>JBBPCX010000002.1:5799845-5817500 GCA_037974365.1 Hydrocynus forskahlii
TCACCAGGTTCAGTTTCAGTTCTTCTCACCGCTGGCTGAGCAGCTCCTGCAGATCTAAGAGACCTATCAGGATTATATATATCAGACTTATCAGAGATGTATGTAGGGCCCAAACCATTGAGTGACTTTTACATGACGAGAAATGCTTTAAAATCAATTCTGTACCGAACTGTGATCAGTGCAACAACCTAATAACTGGAGTGATGTGATCTCTTTTCTTGGTTTTGTTAAGAACTTTGGCAGCAGTATTTTGAATAAGCTAAAGCTGTCTAATGGACTTTTGCGGAATCCCAAAGGAGGGAGTTTGGCAGGGAATTTAGGTATTTCTCTACAATAAAGCTAAAATGAAATGTACCTTACAGAAGGGTCTTCAGAATTGTATAAATATTACAGTGAGGTGTGTCAGACTTTAATTTAGGATGACCACAATGCCAGCACAGGGTCTCACTTCTCACCTGTGAGTCCATACCGTCTCGTGGGTCGTGGACCAATATCTGGTTGGATGAGGGCCATGTCTGGAGCTTTCCGGAACCAGTTCATCTCCTTCCTCCTCTGAGCAAGTCCCCGATGCAACGGCACATCTGCCCAGCCGAAGAAAAATGCACTGGTGCCCAGGACTCGCTCAGTAAGAGCTGCAGCTAGAGCTGAGCAGGAAACACAGCCATGCTGAAAAGATGATGCGTTTTAAAAAAACAAGAAAAGCCTTCATATGTTCGCACCCGTGCCGTACCTTGGGCCTCCTTCCCACAGTCCTTCAGATCCACCTCCTCTCCTAGAGGGTACAGAGGTACCAGGTCCACAGCTCCCATGCAGGGGTGAACGCCTTCGTGTTCGCTCATGTCGATCAGTGAGAAGGCTCGCTCACATGCCGAGAGAACCGCGTCCTCTGAGACAGCAAGAAGCAGAAACACGAAACATTATTGATACTAATATACAATTTCACTATCATTGTTGAATTGATCATTTTAATACCAAGAAATGGAGGGGAGGCAGAGAGGGTGAATAGTCTGAAACTGAGCATCCTGTTCCGGAAGGCACCACAATGAAGGATTTCACCCAATTGATTTAATTAGCGTTTGTTGCCAAGGCAACTCCCCATCGGGTTCTATTTAACCCTCCGCGAGGACAGAAGAGGCATGGTCCACCTCCGCGAGGACAGAAGAGGCATGGTCCACCTCCGCGAGGACAGAAGAGGCGTGGTCCACCAGGCCAAGGACAGATTTGCATGTCATTTCTGCCATAGTGATCCTGTCACCACAAAAATCACAATATAATCCTAAAAACAGATGGTCCTGGAATGTTTAGGCTCCTTAATCCTTTTATGTTGAGGCTCGATTCCAATTCAACATATGTCTTTAAATAAAAACTTTTTTGCTTCAAATTAAATGTCTTTCCCTAATTTAATGGGCATAAACATGACGATGTACTCATTTTGTACGTCAGTGTTCCTTGGGGTCAGTTTGACTCCAGGCTATTCCATCTGTATATAAAATATATAAGAAATATCAACAGTTCACACACATTTGTTTAGGATGATACTGAGGACACTGCGATATGCAATTTTATAATCTTCAGAAAACATAACCACACCTGTAGGAGTGAGAGAACCACTGATAGGTCACATGACATACGGGAGGAAAACATATTTTGCACCAGTACTTTGACATTTCCTGCTTAATCGTATGTCTCCAGTCGAGTATTTTGGGCAAATAACATTTATAGTGTCTAAACTGACATAAATGTGATTAAGCTCTAATTAAACCGGTGTCTTTTTTAACACACGATTTTTAGACTGGACCCCGGCAACAAATATTTGTTACAGTCAATTTTTTCTGCATCATATCTGACTTGCACATATTAACAAGCAACAAACATAACTAACATAACTATGTGATATAAGTGTGTGTGTTACGTTTTGATTATAGGGACACTTTTCAAATGTCTTTCCAGTGATGATGATGATGAATATAATAAATCACACTTAATATGACAAGAGATACATTTTGATTTCAGGTTGACTTTGAGAGTATCCACACAGAAAACTCACTGATCAGCTCAATGCTGGCCACAATCGTGATGACAGACCGGTTGTAGTCATAGTCACTGAAGATGTTGAGAACGGCCGTGCCCTTTCGCCTCCCACCTGAAATAATTGCATTCAATTCAGTTTAATTCAATGTTATTTATAAGGTACTTTTTACAACTGACGTTTTACAGAACATGGGTCCAAGCCCATAGTGAGCCAAAGACGACAGATGTGAGGAAAAACCCCAAAGCTGGATGAAGAAACCTCAGGAGGATCCAAGACTCAAAAGGGGAACCTGTCCTCCCCTTTTTTCGACCCAGAGAGAGAGGGAGAGTTCAAAAGACGACACTCAAGAGATACAGGACAACAAGAGGCCTCAGTGTACAAACTTAATCACAGCCGAACAGTCAGTCACAACTAAACAGTAGGGCTGCACAATATTAATCATTGTCATTATTCAATATATCGTCTGTTAATCATTATTGTGATATTGTCTCTGCAATACACAGAGGGCTGCGATGTGATCAGAGTGTTTCTGACAGGATGATCAATCACAGCTCCAGGTGAGTTACTGGGCGTTCCAGTGAATTGAGGTCTTCATGTAATCAGACAAAAGTGTCTGTATCTTCGTAATATTTAACCACTGAAGACCCTGAGTGGCCGAGTTGTTTTTAAAGGGCGCATACATTTTTCCTGGATGTTTGTGTGGATTTGTGAACTAAAATTGTAATTCATAACTCTTCATAATTCATTCTTACATGACCACCTACCAACCTCAGTTCATCCCGCAGAATTAAATAGGCTGTTTTCATCACTGTGCCTTGAAGACTGGTGTAAGTAAGTTACCTAATTTCTGATTGGCTGCCCTGTACTGCAGCAACAAGCGGGCTGAATCACTCCTTAGAACTTCAGCATGAATAGGCAGGGCTAAACTGCTGAAGGCTGAATTTAGCAGTAAAATCACAGTACTGATGTTTTGTCCATATCTGCAGCTCTAACATGGAAGGAACAGTCAGTCAGTAGCTCTTGTTGGAGATTCAGAAGTTCAAAAACATGTTTGCAATGAATGTTCAAATGATACTGTCTGATGTTTCCATCACACTGTGCTGAGCAGGAGAACCTCACCATGATCTTCAGTGAGAGCTGCTTGGGCCACCTTCTCCACCAGAGCTCTCTGCCGGGCCTCCGAGATGTTCAGAAGACAGGCAACCAGGCGCCGGCCGACAGTGGACATCTCTGTAACAAAGACAGTTTCTTAAACGTCTTCAAATATTAATTTAACCATAAAATCATGCTTATGTGTCCTTTAAACCAGTAGAATCCCATTTTCACGAACGTGGCAACAGGCTGTCCTACCAAAACACAGTTATCTGCTTTACAGCTGCTTTTTACAAAAGTTCTTCAAAGATTCACTCGTGCAGTAAGTCAAGAATAAGTGTGATCTCACTGCATGTAGCTTGCATTGCAATTTACTTGTGCTGTGGACCAGGAAAGGAGACAGCACGTGTCATCACTGAAATGTACACGTCATAGCGAGGTGTCGGTTCTTTGAGTCGACTCTTTGGGAGTCGGTTCCCGACCAGAGCCGTTTTTGGAAACAGTAACCAATAAAATGAAAATACATATATAAAGAGAGCACATGGAACGTTAAAGACCTTACAAAAATAATTACAGGAAAAATACAGCAGGCGCTTTCATGTTTTCAAAGATAACAGTCTTTTAAGTAAGAGTTTTAATAGCCTTAAAATTGGTTGATGGAGGAATTAATTCTACACAATGTATCATAATATATTGATTTACTTTGAAAGGTTTAGACTTGCTTGACCTGCTCCTGTGAGTGTATACTTCAACCAGTAAAGAGCACATCACACACTGACTGAATGTTGTATATGTAAATGTATATATGCATATGTATATATGTATATACTGTGACACGTTTATGTACAAGGACTATGAGCACTGGGTGTGTCTTTAGAAACACTAAAGAAGGTTTGTACTTAAGTAGTAACAACTACAACATTTAAACAAATGCAAGTTTAACACTTGTGTAATAGTGTTTGATGTTTTTACATTTTATCTTTTTTTACATCAATGTCAAGAAAAGACAAATAAGTTTTCTTTATTGTCATTGTACAGAGCACAGCGAGATTTGTAGCGATCCTAAAAGGTGCAGGTCTTAAAATACAACGCAGGAGCAGTATATTACAAAAGTATGCTGTTCAGTGCAGTGCAGCATAGTGCCATACAGTACAATACAATACACGAGAAGACAAGATAATGCAGAACAATACAAAACAATGCTATGGAGTTGGTGAGTTGTTGCACTTGGGTACATTACACATGGGGAACTGAAAGTGCAGTTCGTAAAAAAAGAAATAAGATGCAAAGAATGCAAATTTTTAATGATGGTATTATGGAAACGATAAGGGTTAGTATCATCATCTTGAACAATTTAAGTAACGTTTGTGCACACAGATCAATCACATGTAAAAACAGCTGCATTTGGCTTTGTTATAAAGATATAACTATAAATTATAAAAGTTGAATTATAAAAGGCAGAAGTGGAAGAGCCTTTTGTGACTCTTCTTAGTAAGCTGACTCAAATGATCCGCATCACTAAAAGAGCTTGGATTCTCATCCTTGGTTCCAAACACCTCTGCATTAAGAGTACAAAGTTTACTGCTGATCTACAACAAGGCAATGTTTACACCTGCAGCGCCATCTGTCCAACCACACGCATTACATATCAGTCCTACGAACATCTGCGCATGCGCAGTAGCATGTTTTTAATCTCTGCAGAGTAGCGGCGTCGTAACGAGCTTCAAAAATAAAATATAAACACGTCCGATGAGGTTTAAGAGCTGGACGTGGTTGTATTAGAGATGTTTATGGACTGGAGGAGAGAAGGTCCAGGAGATGCTGGTGCGTGTGTGTTTCTGTGCTGTGTTTGAGGCCCGGCCGGTGCTGGGACGGAGGTGTGGACCTGCTCAGTTCTGCCCATGTTAATCCTCCGCTCGGCTGCGGGGCTTTCTCTTTTCACCCTGGCCCACATGTCAGGCATCGCCTCGGGAGCCGGGCTGGAGCCCCCCCGGAGCCCGGCTCTCCCTCCTCCGCCCCGGAGGCTCCTGCGGCTGGCCGCAGTCCCTGGCTACGAGCAGCACCGGAGCAACGACCTGCTGCTCCTGAGCCCGGAGGAGCCCCGGAACACGAACACACACGTCGTCTTCTTCCCCGGGGACATCCAGGTGGGTCTGAGTGGGTCTGTCCATGTCTTCTTTACTCTCTGTCACAGTATATGGGCTGATACATGGAAAAGTAGTGTTTATGCGGAGGTGTGTGGTGTAGGAACGCCTTCATCCTCCACACAGCAGTGGGCACTATAGCAGCACACTATAACACTGTAGCTCTAAATTTAGTCTAAACTCTGTGTAGTACTGTATAGTACTGTCTTTTGCGTATAGTGCTGTATAGTACTGTATGGTGTTGTATTGTACGTAACTACACAGTATAGTTCATATACAGTATAGTTTATGTATAGAATAGTTTAGTTATGTACAGTATAGTTTAGAGTATAGTTTTGTCTATAGCCCTGTTTATATTGTAACTTGTGTAATTACTGCAACAGTAAGTGTTGTGCACTAGGGCTGCACAATATATTGTCCGTTAATCATTATTGTGATGTCGGTCTATGCAATACTGATGTTACAACAGGCTGCAATATGTAAATGAGCCTCTAACCAGTCACAGTGTTTCTGCCAGGGTGACCAGTAACAACTCCAGGTGAGTTACTGGCTGTTCTGATGAACTGAGGTCTTCATATAATCCAACGAACATCCAGTTTTAACCATTAATGTGCATGAGTGGGTGGCGCAGAATTCCTGTAGCCAAAATAAAGAGAACTATTTAAATGGATTGGTTTTGTGAAATCACTAAAACATTTGAAAACTTTTAGTTTTTTTATTTTTTGTATATGGGGAGTACATGTACCATGTGAAACAACGTAGGCTTTATTTACAGAAAAGTGATGTAGCAATAAAAAAAGCAATAAAATCACAATACTGATATTTTGTACGTATCGTGAAGCTCTAGCCACGTGGGGCTTGGCTGCATGCTCCCGCTGCGGTTCCCAGTCTGGCTTCACTACCGTTCATTTTCTTGTGCATGGTTCTGTGGAACCGTGCTGAGCGTCTGTTTTAAAACATAACTGGACAGGTAATTATATCTAGCACAGTGACTAAAAATAAACCTGTAAGCATCGCTGGAGAACATTAAACCCAAATCCTAATATATGATTCTAATATTCATGTGTGAGTATAACTGTGGGTCTAATCAATATAAACACTGTACTGTCTCTCTTTCATTTTTTATAAATTTGTTAAAAGTATAAAACTGAATGCGGTATGAGTTACTCTATCACTGTGTCTATCACAACTTTTTTTAAGTGATATGAAAATTTATAGTCTCTCTAGATGTTCTGGATTCCTCAGCTTGATTGAACCCCACCAGAGAAGACCATGGATTGGGTCATATGATACACATCAGTCTGGAGTATATTTTTTTCACTCTTACAATAAAATAAAATAAAAAAACAGCCCTTTTTGTGTTAGATGTCCAGGAATTATATAATAAATATTTATGGTTTACCCCAAGTGCCCCCTCCCAGTACTATCTATTAACTATAAAGAACCGTTCAGCTCGTTTTAGTCCCAGATTAGTGTCATACATCCAGGAATAGGAACATATTTATGTTTATCCGAAGGTGCCCCCCATAAGATACTATTCAGAATAATGTTGTAACTAAGGGGTTCCTATTCAACCAAGCCCTCCCGCAGTTGGAGTGGATGTGTTAAAGCAGGGAAAAGGGCAGAGAACCAGGATTGAAAACCATGTATTATGTGGTAATATATGACTCTCTTGCAGAATTTCCAGCAGGACATGGCCCTGCAGCCTGAGGCGGCCCCCTGGCAGTGCTGGAGCCTGGAGCGTGTGGCTGTCATGCTGGGCGCCCGTTTCCCCGGCAGCCACATCTGGGTGGTTCGCGCGTCCCGCATGTACTTACACAAGTTCAGCTGCTACCAGAACTTTGTGGAGAGTAACCTGTTCGGAGCTCCAGAGCACTCCCCAGACTACGGGGCTCTGCGGCACCTCAGAGGCCTCCTGGGCCACGGCATGGAGCATGCCGGCCTCCCCAACCCCCTGCCACCTTTAGGGGGCGCTGTGCCCCTCCCTCAGGGCTTCTCCCTGACCTTGGTGGGATTCAGCAAGGGGTGCGTGGTGCTGAACCAGATGGTGTATGAGCTGGCGGGCGCTCGGGTGGACCCAGAGCTCCGGCTGTTCCTAGACAGCATCTCGGACATGTACTGGCTGGACGGGGGGCACCCGGGGGGCAGCGAGACATGGGTGACTGACAAACGGGCGCTGGGAGAGCTGGCGGCCTGTGGCATGGCCGTGCATGCCCATGTCACACCCTACGAGGTCAGGGACCCCATGAGGGCCTGGGTGGGGCGGGAGCACCGGCGTTTCGTTAAGACGCTGGGGGAGCTCGGGGCCTCCATCTCCAACAAGCTGCACTTCGAGAACGAGCCGGCGTCCATCGATAACCACTTTCGGGTCATAAAGGAGTTCTGACCGTCATCCAGGGCCGCTTTGTCAAGCCTTAAAGCGATAATTTGGTAAACGAAAATCATCTTTACACAATTCTTCCCTCATACCAAATGCAGTCAGTCAGCTAAGACATGTTTGATGTTCAAATGCTTGATTAGATTTTTTACAAAGTCTAGATTTTATTAGATTTTGTTTTGCTTGTGTAGCAAACAAGCAATGGAAGATCACCAACGATTAAAATGGTTCAAATTGCATTACTGAATCATCACAGATTTGCCTCAGACAGCATTGACAGTTCAGATAGACCTGTTATATGACTTTATATAACATGTTATAAAAAAAAATACAAAAGAACAACTATTCAGAGTAACTACGCAAGGTTTTTTTTTTAAAAATCTCAATTTGAAACCATTGCAAAGCTAAAGAACTCTCCGGACACTAAACATACCCTGGCTAACTGACCACAGAGAAATGAGTGTACATACAATATTTCTTCAAACCCGCTTTAATGTTGAATGTATTTTGCTGAAAAGCACAAGAATAGTTTATGTTGCATGGCTACAGCTTCTCCAGTAAGGACTATTAAAAGCGAGGCACTTAGACTAACTCTCTGGATAAAGAGCAAGTGTTTTGCATTATCACAATAGCAATGATTGGCCAAAAAAAAAAAAAAAATCTGTTGGAGTTACCTCGTGTGTGCGAAGGGCTTCACTGTTTCCTGTGTGTGTCTGAAAGACGCTAAATATGCTAACAAGCTTGGCTTAAATGTAAATACTTAAGTGCATACATTTCCCAAAATTTCTTTTTCATAGACATCCTTGGTTCTCAAGCGATGACACACCTGAATGTAAAACTCTTCTTTCCATGAGGCCTGATGCCTCAGAAAAAGCCGAAAATGTTCTCAGATTGATTTTCCTGCTTACTAATACTTGGTGATTAATTCTTAAGCTTTGTTTTGTCACTGCTGTAAAAATGACAAAGCTGGACAGATGATTTCATTCTGCTTCAGTATAAAATAACCTGAAAGGTTAGATGTTAAGTTCTGAAATTGTTCCTTTTGTCCGCTGCATTAGAGACCAAAGCTATGTTTAACATGAGCGTATTTAAATATCTGAGGCCAGTAATTTGGCCCAGTTGTTTCTTCACTAATGGTCTTACTAGTGAAATGAAATGTATGATCTATCCATGCATACATGCTAAAATTCTGTTGACCAAGACTTAAAAAAAGTCTGTAGTTACTGTAGAGCTATGATTCCAATGATAGAAGATTCTCTTGCTGAGACTAAGTGGCTGTTTACTGCGGAGTTTATGCACTAGTTTGGAGGCTCTTTATATAGAAATCCACTGGGAGAAAATAGACAAGTTTGGATTTCCTGCTTGAGTAAGAGGCCTTGAATGTTTTTCATATTTTGTATCATTCCGTTCATTAGCAAAATGCTATTTGTTCCCTGATTGCTTATCCTGTTACTTGTTGATAAAGTAAAATAAATTTGTTCTTAGACAGCAGGCTCTTTGTTGTATTTTACCTTCCACAGCAAATCTCTGCTGACTTGATTCAAATTCAACGCCACCAACTTGAATCTGTAACACAGTGAGCAAAAATGCGGTGCAGATCATAACAGGTCTTGGAAATTAAGATCCGATTCCATGTATTTGTTATCTTAGTTTCTTGCTCTCGTTCTTCTGGCTGTTGTATTGCCAGCCTCTCAGATAAACATCAGAGGTCTGCGTGGCCATTAGAGGGCGCACTTTGCCTGAAACCTTACAGTGGGGGAGCAGAACATTTGGTTTTTGGCTGTTCATAACCATGACTACTGCTTCTTGTAGAGACAAGATGATCTGTTTATCGGGCCCTCTTGAAGACTCCTGATTAGAAGGTTTAGAGTTTATGCCACATCTTCAGTAAGAGAATGAGAATTTGAAATAATACCCAAAAAATACACAAGGTATGCATGTAGCGCAGCAGCTTCCAAATAGTTTTTGGTTCAAATCCCAACAAGGAGAACTTTTTTGTGGGGAATTTGAAAGACAAATGACCAGAAAACCTAAACTCACTTGAGAGAACTTGCAGCTACAAATAGAAGTCAGGCCTCAAAATCGAGGGGTTACTGGTTCATATGCATCTCAGGTAATGGCTCAGCAGAGAATGAATAAATAATTCCAGAACTGGAAACCAGACCAAACAAACAGTGCAAACTATAGAAGGCTTTGACCATGTTTATTTGAAGAATGATCAAGAATTTGGTACATACTGTCAAATGTAATGGCATCCATAACCCACATGCCAATTTTTCTGATATTTTCCACATCCCTATACAGAACGTGTAGCTGCATTAAAACATTTTAGATCTGTTAAATCAAGATACAAAAATGGATTTAAAATCCAATTAAATAGTTTAATTCCAACATACATATAAAAAGTTATCAAATTTCAAAATAGACATACATCCCTTTTTAATATATGATGGGGTGCCTCCAAAAGACTACAGACCAGGCACTAGAGTTCCAGTTTCATCAAACAAAGAGGAGGTGCCCTTCCAGTTTGGCCTTTATAAAATGACAGCATGCAGCGTCTGCTGTGACAGGAGATGCCGGTCTTCAAGACAATGGCCCTTTTCTGCACATAGACTGGTGACATCTCGAGGAAACCAGCAGCAAACAGAGGCATTCCTTAGACCTTCTTATACTGACACATACAGCAAAAGGGTTTAACCTCCAAGCCCAAAATACTAACACTTCCTGTTCAAAAACACTTCAACAGTACCACAAAGGACAAGATAACAGATCTGTCTTGATGTTTATCTCCAGAAACTCTTCACAATCATGTCGCTTCAGGTGTTTTTTTTAGCCTTGGTATGCATGATGCTACATTCCAACAACTAACACAAATAGCATCAGCAAGGAACCAACCCAGTCAATAACACCAACAAGGAGGTTCTAGGTTCTGCCTCTAGAACAAGGAGTTCAAATTTGGCCCAAAAGGGCTTTAGTCCAGCTCAGTTTGGCGATCTGACTGGTCAAACATACCTGACAGTGCACCAATAGTGTTTGAGCAGGGACATCACCAAAGTGTGTTGGACTCTGAACTTCCAGGACCAGAATGTGCTCCAAGGTCAACCTAGTCCTTCTGGTGGTGCTCACTATATTCAGACAACATGACATTAACATGCATTTTCTTTACTTTCCTCTAAAAAACTTCCTTTCACCTTTATAACATTAGCATTTCATCTCTATATCAACATTGAATATCTTCAATACCCGTCGATGCCCCACATAGCCTAAGCCAGTAATATCAGCACTTACTTCAAAAATAATTTTAATCAAACAAATGGCACCATGAACATTGGAAACACTCTAGATTTCACCTCTGCCTTTTTAAATCGAAGTAAAGCACATACTAGAAAAGTTGCTCAAATATTGATGAGAAAGTGATTTCAAATATTGTTGAGCATGATGATCACTCAAGTTTGTTGGAGGATACCAGATAAGTGTTCAAAACAACACAGAGGCACGAGGAACCTGCATCAATGACCTGTGCAGCTAGAGCTATACCTGAGAACAGAAAGTAATAGAAACTCTTTGTATGTTAAAAGCTAAAGATACGGCTGTCAGAGAAGTGAAAAACAAAAACCCTGATGTTTACCAGCCAAGTGCATAGATTACATCATACACACCCACTGGTGTTCCTGTCGTTCTGTTTGACTAATCAAAATGCTCTGCTCTACAGAGACGAAGGTAAAGAAGTAACAGTGGGCACATGAGCTGAAAAATGTTCGTTTTGTACAATATTGTGAAATAGCGCCACAAGGGACCAACCAAACCAGATTCTCCTTCAGACAATCTTCCTAATCGTATCACTTTAGGTTTTTTTTTTTGCCTTGGTATGCATGATGCTACATTCCGACAGCTTACACAAACGCCAAATTTGACATCATTGTCAAATAGCATCACCAAGGTACCAAGCAAATCAGTCAATAACACCAATGACGAGGTTCTAGGTTCTGCCTCTGGAACAAGGTGTCCAATTCTGGCCCTAAAGGGCTTCAGTCCAGTTCAGTTTGGTGATTTGACTGGTCAAACATACCTGATTTAAACCCACCAAAAGAGTGTTTGAGCAGGAAAATCACCAAAGTGCGTTGGATTCCAGGACCAGAATCTATTCCAAGTCAACCTAGCCCTTCTGGTGTTTCCAGAAAACACAACATTGACATGCCTTTTCTTTACATTAGCACCTTCTTGTTTGACTAATCAAACTGCTCTGCTCTACAGAGACGAAGGTAAAGAAGGTCACGACGGTCATGCATTGAAAAATGTTTGTTTTCTATAGGAGTCTGTGACTTATACTTCCCTTTAGATCTCGCTAAAGCACAAAAACGACAGTGGATTAAAAGCTTTATGGCAGTTCTTCAGAACAGCAGTGACTAAGAGGAAGTGACGACTGCGAAAATTTATCTGAACAATCTGGGGTGTGGTATGGGACTTGAACTGAGTCATGTTCCCAGAAAACCTGCTGATGTTTCACCACTGAGGGAAGAAATGCACATAAATTCACACAGGCAAACACAAACTGAGAACTCACATCAGAAAGGCAGTTTTGTTGGTGAAAACACTGGATCTTCAAGCAGTCCAATGCCCTGTTATTTATATTAGCTTAATTATAACTACAGCATACAGTGATTCAGAATTTAAAAAATGGAATAAACCTGAAATATCTGGTCCCTTTTAAAAATCTTGCTGGTTTAGTGCGCAATCTCACAACCCTAGTCCCGGAAAAAAAACCCGCTCTGAACATATAGTGTTTTCCTTTCTCTTACATCCTTACTTCCACCCTGGCTTAGGTGGGCTGGGAGCAGTAAAACACTGAAATGGGCAGAACAGGTTGGGAACCACAGGTCTAGAGGAATCCCAGTCTTTTCAAATACTGGCCTACCAGCTTCTTTTTTAATTAAATAGGTATCAGGCACCTTATTGGAATTCATCCTCAAATAAATATTTTCCCCAATTAAAAACAGACAGGTACGATGATAAAAGACGAACACATAAAATCACTAAACAGAAAAGGAGCTGCACAGCTACATGGTGATTTAGTAAAAGGATCAGGAGCTCTTATATTATATGTATCACTGAAAAATCGTCTTTGGTGTGGCTGGAAAATTATGCTGAAGAAGAAGAGAAGAATTTTGTGCAGGTGGTGGAGGATAAAGATAAAAAAACAGAACCAGTTAAGAACTTGTTTGAACTTAAAGGTGTTAGATGGTGCCCTCCCTCGAGGCCAGAACATCCTCCTCGAAGCGGAACCTTTTGGCGTGCGATGAGTCGAGGATGTTCTCCTTGTCCTCAACATCCTCTGGCGGGGCAGCCCACTTGCTGCCGCCAACCCGCTCTCGGGGGGTCCGCGGGCTCGGAGAGGCGGGTTCGGGTCCAGGATACTGTTGCCATAGCCAGGGGTGGCTCAGACAGTCTGCAGCACTGGGACGATCTCTGTTAAGGAGCAGGAAAAGAGAGTTGGCCCAGCAGTTAATCTGTGGAATATTTACAGGTGCTTGTGTTTAGCCAATGATGGCATTTCCATAAGGGCTGCACAATATTTCGTCTACTAATCGTTATCGTGATACTAGCCTCTGCAATACTGATATCACAGAAGGCTGTGATAAGCAAATAAGCCTCTAATTAGTGTTTTTCACACTGCTGACAAATCGCAGCTCCAGGTGAGTGGTTTGATGAACTGACTGATAAAATGAATTGAGGTCTTCAGGTAATCCAACAAAAGTAAAATTATTTTTGCTAATCTTCAATTATTAAAAAACCTGTTAACCTATTCTACATGTTTCTGCAATTTCACTGTTTTCCCCAAAAACATATTTCCTAATTCATCATCTTTCATTCTTATATGGCCATGTTCCAACCTTTCTTTAGGCTGACAGTAGAGTCAAGTTGTCTAAGGCTGCCTTTGTTATTGAAGTTATTTTCATCTCTGAATGCTGACTGTCAGACTGGAGAGACCAGTCACAAGTTGTAGAACTGGTCTGATTATTGTTCAGTGCTTTCAGTCAGAACATTAATATAGAAATTAAATGAAATTAGCAGGACTGGAGGTAGAAAATCCCAGAGCATGTGATACGGGACTGATTTGTGACTTCAGAAATCTAAACAGCCTTAAACAACATAAAGGGAAGTGAAGCTATAACTTTACTGTGTCATGGAAATAACCAATATTCCGAAAGGCCTGTAAAACCTCAGGAGCAATAAACTTTGTGAACTTTTCTGACCTATAGAAAGACACTGTTCAGAACAGACACTGTTAGGAACTGGAATTACTTTAGTTCAAAGTCTAAAAACCGACCAATATGATATCATGCCTCATGTAATCAAGAGGTTAATTCTTCCCTTGTACCATGAAATGACCTAGATGTACTGAAGTGTGGTAGTTTCTGCTGCGACAATGCAAATTTCCCCACTTGTGGGACTAATAAAGGTTTATCTTATCTTAATCTTATCTTATCTTAGTTGGTATAAGGACCATTTGAAATTTGTAAATGTTGTGTAAAGCTTTAAAAATAAAATTCATTTTCAAGATTCTTAATGTCACAAAATACTGCAAGATTTTTTGCACCAATTAATGGGACTTACTACTTCATGGATACGCCCATCTAGGGACACAAATCTCTGTATTAGGAATACGGGGCTACAGGCATGCCAAGTTTCAAGTGAATAGGTCAAAGTAAAATTGTTGAATAGATATTTTAAAAAAAACCATGAAAATATGTATTATGAAAAAAAATGTTTTTGACAGATTTAAGTTTTCTGTAGAACAAGATGATTAGTGGATTTCTGTTATACAGGTATTCAGGACTTTGGGATAAAGGGATTTGGATACATTTGTACACAGACAGAGACACTCACTCAGGTGCCTTGACCAGGAGTTTTCTGATGAAATGAACTGCCAGCTCAGACACTCTGGAAAATGCTTCTTTACTGTAGTCCACGTTCACCTGGGAGACATTCAGGAACGTCTGCTGCTTGTCGTCACCAGCAAAGGGAGACTCCCCAGTTATGAGCATGTAAGTGATTACACCAACACTCCTGGTGTTTATACAGACACACATACACGGGAAACAAAACTGAAGTAAGCAAGGCAAAAAATATCAGGTTTTACTTGTGTATTATTTCCTAATGTATATGCTTCCAACGATTCTGTGAATGTTCTCGACTCACATAACTGGGTTGTGCAAAAACATCATATGATTCATTATATGATGTTACAAAGAAAAAAACTACATAAAAAAATAAATAAGGCTTACAAGCTTACCAGAGATCTGATGCTGTAGTTATCGGCTCATAGTTCAGAATCTCAGGAGCTAAAAAAAAGACAGAATGTTGAAGCAAAAACTACAGTACAGGGTTCCTTATTTATAGTAAAATCTACTTTTTGTGAATAATCTGCAATGAAAGTTGTAACAGTCAAGGACTTTTGAGGGATTCACCTGGACAAAAGAGGCCGATGTGAAATATGCATTCTTGAACGGTTTGTTTACGATGCATGCAAGACCAGTGCAGTGTTCTATGTTGAAACAGTGCACGTAATGCTGTTTACACAATAGTAATTGCAAAGTTTCGCCACATGGCATCACTTCCCATCAACAGTGACATGATGTTTTTTTCACACACTGAAGAAAATTACATTTTAGCACCCATCTTTGTCTGTCAAAAGTGAATTCTGATGTTGACGTTTAACAACAATGAATGTCACTTGTCAGTCACCAGTGAGTTTCTCGTAGTGCTAAAGTTGTAGCCGAGCTGTACCTGAGCTGAACCCGAGCTGATGGCAGGGAAAGCAAACCACAGCCAAGCTGACACAGACAAGCCAAGCTGACTGCGTCACTGCTTTCTGATTGGTCAAAATGTTATCACAACATGGAAAACGGCCATTATGTTTTACTGTTTGCACAAAAAACAATGGAGATACAAAGTAACAACTGGGAAGCGGATGAAATACAAGCACTTCTGCCTGTTTGAGCCAAAGATAAATTTCAGTGAGGTTTTTCTTTGACGCTAACAAATTTATTTTGAACACTGTAGCTGGGTTATGTTTTCAACACACAGTTAGAGAATGCAGAGAAAAAATGCAAAAACAAGACTATAAATAATGAAAGACAAAAATATCAAAAGCAGCTCCGCTAGAAAAACTTTCCGTTGGTTCGACTCCATGGACGCAGTTTTGGGACGGCAACCAGCCATAAACTGTGGGAGAGGACTGCACTGTCTACACTAGAAAATCATTGAAGTACAAATTAGAGACAGCACGGTTCCTGTATACCTACGGAAAACTGCTTGATACACTCATACCAGTGTCAAACATGTACACATAATACACTGCTCCTATTATATTATGTCACTGTTGTTGTGGAACTGAAAGTGGGTGATATACAGAGTGGCAAGCCGGTAATTGTAAACCTATAAAATGCACCTCTATGGTAGCTTTACCTAATAAACCGACAACTTATGTGCATAGCGAAACTTACCTACATACTCAGGTGTACCCAAGATCTCTCGCAGCTCTCCGGCTGATCCCAGCCTACGTGCCAGTCCAAAATCCACGATCTTAATGTCTCCCAAAGGACTTAAACTGGTCAGCAGGATGTTCTGAGGCTGAAAGACAAAGGGCATCTCTTCTTAAAACCAGCTCCACACTTCCCACTACCAGATACTAACGGACACTGTTATTCTATTATTTGTGGTGTCAGTCAGTTTATATGTGTCAAGACATTTGGCGCTTCCGAGCCTTGTGTACAATGTTGTCAGGAATTCAGAATAGTTTCTCAGGGTCAAAGAAGTGAATTAACAATTAGCTGTAGTGGTAGCTGACCTTAAGGTCAAGGTGGACAACATTGCATTGGTGCAGCAAATGAATGCCTTCTAAAGTCTGTCGGATTAGACGAATGATATGGCCCTCAGACAGCAGCTCGTCAGACACACAGTGGTCAAATATCTCTCCACCTGCAGCACTAGGGGGGACATACACACATGCATAACAGACCTTAAATAAATAACCAACAGTAAGGTAAACCTTTTCATAAGCATTTTATTAACCTCAAAGAAACTAATTAGCCACAAGAATTAGAGTTGGGGATAAAATCTAAAATGCATTGTGATGCCGATGAGGATGATTAATAAATGTCAAAAATTCATTTTCTAAATGTTAATTAAAAACGTAATGTTGACGGAAAGCAAAAGGCAGAGCTTGGAAGTGCAGCGCTTGGACAGTAAATCAGTGTGGCTTGTTCCATCAGTTGCTTAAAGGGTAAAAGGGGCATGTGGCTGACGCTCTTATCCAGAGCGACTTACAACCATTTGTTATAGTGACAGTCCCCCTGGAGCAACTGAGGGTTAAGTGTCTTGCTCAAGGACACAATGGTAGAAAGTGGCAGGTTCAAACCTGCAACTTTGTGGTCATCGGGTTCACAGACAAGTGTTTTACCTACTAGGCTACTACCATCGCGTGGTAGTTATTAATAGAACTGAAATTACATTTATAAAGGCTAGAATGAGAACGGCTGAATGAGTCAACATTCAAGAACCCATCACACTCACTATTCCAGTACCAGTACAATGTCATGCTCTGTCTCGTAGGCCGCGTGCAGGTTGACCACGCGGGCGTTATTCTTAGCCATCTCCAGCACAGCCATCTCATGGATCACCTCACTTCTGCAGTCACGACCCCTCCGCCGCTTACGTAAAAACTTTGCAGCAAACACTTTGCCCGTGGCTTTCTCCACACATTTCTTTACAACTGCAAACTTCCCCATGAGAGAGAGAGAGAGAGAGAGAGAGAGAGAAGGAGAGAGAGAGACAGAGAGGAGTAAGAGAGAGAGAGAGAAGAGTGAGAGAAAGAGAGTGAGAGAGAGAGAGAGAAGGAGAGAGAGAGACAGAGAGGAGTGAGAGAAAGAGAAGTGAGAGAGAGAGAGAGAGAGAGAGAGAGAGAGAGAGAGAGAGAGAGAGAGAGAGAGAGAGAGAGAGAGAGAGAG